>JBBPTH010000052.1:0-157018 GCA_038094055.1 Chalciporus sphaerocephalus | reverse complement strand
ACCACGACGACGACAGCGGCAAAAGCAAAACCGAAGCCAAGGCCACCCCCATCGCCCACTCCTACCAAGAAATCCACCTCAAGCACGGCCGACCCGGACCCTCCCCGAACTCGCACAATGTCTACCGCATCGACGTCTAAACTAGCCCGCCTCGGTGTACCATTCACGCCCAAACGCCCGCTTTCGGTCACTTCTTCGAATAGCGATTTGACGACCCCTTCTGTCACTGGGACAGCTAAGAAATACAAAGCCTCCGTGTCTACGGAATCTCGCGTCCGATCTACCAAAACACCTGTGCATGGGTCTTTAGCACCTCTTACAGGCACACCTACAAAATCGGGTGATGGATCTCGTCCAAAGACACCTTCTACACCGAGAGGCGCGAGTCCTGCACCGAGCTTATTCATGGCTGGTGACATGTCCATGGACGTAACCAGGGTAGACCCCGAAGAAGCACTCGTTGATTTTCAAACGTTAGAACCGGGAGATATCTCGGGAGAAATCGATGAATCACAGCTCCCCATGCCGGAGCATGGCAAAGAGGACAAGGTCCTTGTTTCTATCCGGTTCGTTTCCTTGGATATATGCGTGTTATCTGATGTTCTGAGTGGATGCGTTTAGAATTCGACCCACGACGAATGGTCATGCTTGGGACAATTCTGTACCTCGTAGTCTCAGACTGTTACCACAGCATGCCAAAACTGCTCTCACGCCTCCCCCGGAATTCCATTTCGACGAGGTCCTCACAGGGTCAGAGAACAAGCCTATCTATGACGCGGTTGCAAAGAGTCATGTCTGGGCGGCGATGGAAGGATACAACGCTGTCATCTTTGCTTATGGACAGACTTGCAGTGGAAAGACCTTTACGCTCGTAAGTCACCCTTTTTCGTGTGGTCCTGCGACTAACCCGAGTGATAATAGTCTGGAAATGAAGAACAACCAGGTATCATTCCGAGGGCGATGAAAGACGTCTTTAAGCATATTCGGAGAACACCCACACGTGAATATTTGTTGAGGTGTTCTTATCTTGAGATCTATAACGAAACGATCTATGATCTCCTCTCCCCACCATCTATTTCAGCCTCTCAGCCTGTCCAAATCATCGGTCAAGGTGTCTTGGCACCACTCCGAGAAGAAGTGATCACTAGTCTCAAGAGCGTTCGTGAAGTAATGGAACGAGGGGAGAGAAATCGAAGGACGGCAAGTACGGATTGGAATGAACGAAGTAGTCGAAGTCACAGCGTGTTCAGATTGGTGATTGAAAGTAGGGAAAGAGGGGAGGGGAAAGTGGAGTCAAGTGGGAGACAGACGCCTGGAATGAGGCCACCGACACCTGGAGGAACGAGGTTACAGACGATCGGAGGGAGGAGTGTGCAGATGTCGGTTTTGGTGAGTGTGCAGCTCGTGAAAGGTGGTGATGGTGCTGTTTGTGTGGCGTACTGATTAAATGGCGGTAGAGTTTGATTGATCTTGCGGGGTCGGAGAAAGCGACGTCGGATAAGGAGCGGACGAGAGAGGGCAGGTACATCAATACGAGGCACGTTTTTGCTCGTTTCAGTGACAAGTTTTGACTGACGGATATTAATAGTCTTCTTACTCTCGGAAGCGTCATCGGTACACTAGCCGACAATGCTGCCAAAGGCAAAAGGTAGATTCTATCCCAGCGAAACTTGACAGAGCACTCATCGCGTGTCGTTGTAGTGACCATGTTCCCTATCGCAACTCCAAACTGACGCGATTGCTTCAACCATCGCTTTCTGGTGATGCTCGTATCAGTGTTATCTGTACTATCAACCCGGAAGTGAATGCGGTTGCAGAGAGTACGAGCACGTTACAGTTTGCATCGCGAATCAAGCGTGTACAGTTGAATGCGAAGAAGCGAGAAGTGGTCGATACGGACGCGCTCATCGAGAGATATCGCAAGGAGATTGAAGAACTCAAGACGAAGTTGGCAGAGCGAGAGGCAGAAGCGCCAGAGCGAAAGCGACGGTTAAGTGCGAGAGAGGTATGTTTTCCAATGCTGGTGTTACATCGTGTCGCTCAATCCGTCGGTCCTTTTTCTCTTCTATCGCGCTAGCAAATGGACGAATCGAAAGCAATGAAGGACTTGAATGCGCGTATACAGCAGTTGACGAAGTTGATTTTGACGAGCCAGACAGTGGATGAGAATAAAGGGGACGAATCTCGCCCTGCGAGTCCTTCCAAAGTTGATTTCGACATGTCGCCCTACCAGGTGAGTCGCGTGCCCGTAACCACTGCTCTCACCTTGCTTAACCACATTCTGTCGTGTGCATATGCATAGCTGCAACAAGAACTTTTGGCTGCGCGTCGACAGTTGGAGTCTCAGTCTAATCAGATTTTATCGCTCGAAGCTGCGCTCTTGGCGCGTCCTGCACTTCCGCCCGATGCACCTGAAACGGACAAGGACAAGCTCATCGTTGATCAACAAAAGACCATCCGCGAACTTGAGATCGTGGTCCGTGGATACGAAGACAATCTAGGTGAACCCCTCCGACAAGTCCGGGAGGACGTTGAACGCGAATGGGAGGGTCGATTAGCCGAAGAAGTAAAACGACGTGAAGAAAAAGAGGTTTGGGCAGCAGAGTTGGTGAAACAATTGGAGAAGGAGAAGAAGGTGAGGGTGAAGTTGGAGGAGGAGAGGAGGGCTTTGGCGGCGTTTGTGAGCAAGTTTGATTCGTTGGGGATGGGGTTTGGAGGTAGTAAGCTATTTTATCGGTCGCTGTCGCCGTTGTTGTTCAACTCATTTTTTTTTCAGGATCAGGGTCGGGACCGGCGTCGGCGTCGGCATCGGGAACGATGTTCTCTGGGAGACCGAAATCGTATGTGAGCAGATTAGGAGGGAGTCTTGGGGTGTTACGCGAAGAAACGGAGAGTCCGATACGGATGGATGTGAAGAATTTGGATGAACCGAGTTTGTTGGATCAGATGCCGGAGGAGGATTGGAGTTTGATGGAAGATGTGAGTTTTGAGATGGAGAACGGGAAGGGGAAGATGAGTTTGGGGTTGGGGTTCGGATTGGGCGGGACGAGGAGGGAAGAGAGTTCGTTGAAGGAGGTCCTTGCCAGCAAGGAGAATCTGCCAGTGTAGGTGTGTAGGAAGCTGAAGGAGGGATATACCCAGGATATACCCATGTGGTTGTGAGATGGTGGGCGAAGGTGCTGCGGTGGGATATGGGAACTTGAAGGGAGGGAGGATATAAGATATGATTGGTATGCTGGAACTCGATCGTTTTCTTTCTTTCTTCGTCTTATCATCATGTTGTCTACATCCTGATCAAGTATTCATCTATGAACGTTACTCATGAATCGCACGTTGACATTCTCTGTCGCTGTTTCCCTCATTGCAATGAGTTGGGCCATTCACTCGAGGGTTCGAGGTGCACTGGCCAACGATTTCAGATCCCTCGCGAGGTCTGGTCAAGTTGAGGTCTTTTTCGCTTCGGGTTCGGAACTGTACTGCCATGTGACTCGGACTGTGAGTTCGGAGTCCGGGTATCGTCTCAACAGCGCCTTCCGCAGGCGGCGATGGCATCAATCTACCTCCTTGTCGACCAGGTCAGTCTTGGTAAGTTGCTTGGTAAGGAGCTCTACATGTATTAGTATGTGCCAGTCAGCTGGTTCGGCCACCTTGGGGTAGTACTTAACCTGAGGGGTATCCATATGATGACTGTCATTCGAACCCATTTATGCTCCGAGTCTCATCGTGTACGACCAGCCTCGCTATGGCCAGTCACCCAGCAGTCGTAACTGTCACACCCCGTGGCAAGCTCGAGATTCTCCAAGTCCTGACGCCCACACCAAAAGTTGGTGAGGTTCGCGTCCGCGTTGAGTGGACCGCTTCGACGCCCCTTGATTTGCATCAGAATGACGGACATCTGCTCGTCACACCCCCACAGATCCTCGGGAGCAACTTCGCGGGCACCATTGTCGAAGTTGGTCCGTCCGATACTACATCACCCTCATTTAGCGTCGGTGACCGTGTTTTCGGCTTCGCGTGGCGCAAGAAGGAGGAAAAATCACACCAGCTCTACGTTGTGCTCCCTACTTTCCTGCTTGCACGCGTTCCGTCCACGCCCGAATTCGCGGGTGAACTGGGTCTGCAGCGTGCAGTGACCGTCCCGGATCCGTTCGTCACAGCGTGGCACACCATTGTCACGGACTTCAGTCTCTCCCTCCCTTGGCCAAAACCTCAGTCCTACGTCCCGCCCAACGCCAACACGCGGATCCTCGTCTGGGGTGCAGGTTCGTCTGTAGGCCAATACGTCGTGCAGGTCTTGAAGTGGGCGGGGTACACCAACGTCCTCGCCACGGCCTCCCTCGCGCACCACGCCACGCTTCGTGAGATGGGTGCGCGTGAGGTGTTTAATTACCGTGATGTTGATGTGGTGGAGCGCATCCTCGCTGGTGGCACCGTCTCGCACGTGTTGGATTGCATTGGTAGCGTCAGCGGGAGCATTGTTCCTGTCTCCAAGATCGCGAAGAAGGGTTCCGTTGTTGCGATTCTTTTGCCGGTCATTATCAAGGACACATCGGAAACAGAGGCCCCTGTGTATACTATGGACGCGCAGGAGGTTGTGGCGTGGGAAGATGGTGTAAACGTGAGGGGTGTACGGACCCACTTTTATCTGAGTAATGCTCTGCATGCTGAAAAGCTGCAACCGGAGATTATGCCAACTTTATTGAAAGAGGGCGTAATACGACCGACAAAGATCAAGCTTGTGGAAGGCAAAACTTTGTTGGAAAGAGCTCAGAATGCATTAGATACGATGAGGAGGAAGGAAGTTAGCGGTGAGAGATTAGTTTGGAGAGTTGCTGATGCTCAGTAGACCCGGGTCCTTCGAGTCCATCGAGAATTTGTGAAACAAGAGATGCATTAGTACCCAGTGATATTCATAGCACACTGGCGGAATATCATGATCAAGTTGGAAATATCCCCTTTGACAGCTTTTTGTTGCTGGCGAGTTCTTGCATCCGCTTGGGGTGCGCTCGAATTGTCGTATGCTCACTGATTCTCTGCTTCAGCGAACAACCTTGGGACTATTAAGGACTATTAATTTAACCCTCTCGTGACGATGCTCTGACCACTCTTTCTCGCAAAGGTGCTGATCTTGATACCGAAGTAAATACATGGTACCCTTACTCTATCTCCGAGTGTGTTATTAATATATGCTTTCTGCGCGAAAATTCTAGCTCTGTAGTTGCAAGTCGGGTATGGTTGAAACATGAAACTAATGGGCCTCTCGTCATTTGTCTCAGATACCCAGTTATCTCATTCAACCTGCGACTTGCTTCCTGATAGTCTCCCTATGTCATATACAGCACCTCAAGTGGGAAGATACTTACTCGTTCTCAAAACATATCCAGATTTTGAATCGCATGTAAATGTACAAGAACGAATAACGGCCAATGTGAGTGCTTACGATCTCCACCTTCACCTGGATATCCCGAATTGGAAGTCTCATGTCGTAATACATTGTTAAGCTTGTTTTCCGACACAACCGTGCTCATAAAACTTGCCACCTCTCCGGATCCCCATTAGTCGTACATAGGTGAGCTGCGACAATTACCAAACCACGTTAATGAAGTGATACAGTTAGCCGGGCTGTTGGCTAGCTATGGCCCATAGATGCAGCGCCAGCAACACTACCTCCTGGGGCCATGTCCGGATGAGGGCTGCATCTGGGTTACCCCCACTTCTGACCTCAATTTTTTTGGACTTCGACCTAGGTGAACACCTACAGAGGCTAAAATTTTGTCCGGATACAGATCTTGGTTACCTAGGGATTATACCCGGGGGCCCACTACTCGGTACGAAGAGAGCCGCTCCTACTAAGAGCAAGCCAGAAGCGACTAAATAACATGACCAGCCGTCGTCCAACAGTACCTTCGATATATGATAGTCTTCCGAGGACTGTAACAGCATGAGTCTTCGAATCGGCCACGATGAGCCTAACTCACATCTCTCGTCCCTCATCTGGTATTTCATGTCGACCACGAATGCTGTGCTAAACTTTGGATCTAGGTAAATCCGTCACGGTGTGCTATATGGATAGAGTTATTAGCCTGAAACACCCGCAGACATGGGCATTATCCAGCTCCAAGCGTGTTTCAACGACTTGAACACACGCCAGCATCACCATGGACCTCGACCGTGTCGTCGAGTACCTATCTGGCGTGTGTGTGTGGGCCTCTGAAGAGCCCTTGCGTGCAGCTTTGCTTGTTGTGCTCGGGCACACCGCCATTGCTCATGTGGGCAAGTCAGACCCGCTCTCGCCCATTCCCATCGTCGGGCCATCGTCCTACCTTGGGTCCTACATCTATGCCCTCAAACACATGTTCCACATTCAACCCATTCTCCATGAGGGTTATGTTAAATACAAGGGGCATCCCTTCCGATTCCCCACTTTGAGCGGCTGGCAAGTCGTGTATGCAAGCCCAGAGCTACTAAGGGAGATCGGATGGAATCAGAACAATGTGTTCAGTTTCGCCGAGGCTGCCAACGACGTGCGCCAATTGGCTTATTTCTCATGCTGAAATTGACGTCCCACTCTCCATGACACGTTCAGGACTTCCAAACAAAATACACGTTTGCTCACCGTCCATACACGACGGACTTGCATGTACCAGTTATTCAAAACAGACTCACAAGACAGTTGGCGCGTTTGTTCCCGGACATACGAGATGAGATCGTAGCTTCCTTCGACGATGAAATTGTTCTCCGGGGAAATGAGTGGAAAGCCATCCCAGCGCACGGCATGGCAGCGAACGTCGCCGCGCGCACCAGTAACCGCATTTTTGTCGGGCTTCCATACTGTTCGTTCCATCCTTCTTTCCTCTCTTTCAATATTTCATCACGACTGCCAGGTCGCGACCCCGAATACACTGAACTCTGCATCCGCTTTACCTTGGACGTTGTGAAGGCAGCCATGATCATCCGTATGTTCCCCAGGTTCCTATCTCCGTATGTTCTGGATCCACGCCAAATTTTCTCTCATGAGTCTTTTACTGAGCACACTTGCCCAACAGCTTCGTTGCCCGCTACCTTACGAATGCCTACAAGAACTTGGACCACGCTCACAAGCTCCTCGGACCTATGATTGAAGAGCGTCTGCGGATGGAGGCTGAGCTTGGGGATGAGTGGACTGAGAAGCCCGTAAGTGCTGTTTTCTAATAAGATGGCTAGATCAAAATGCTGAGGTATTGTCAATGGGATTGTCAGGACGACCTTGTTTCATGGTGTATGGATGAAGCACAGGGCTTGGAGCGTACACCGTATGAGCTCGCCCGTAGGGTGCTTGTGGTCAATTTTCCTGCTATCCACGTACGTCTTGTGCTATCTTAAATTATCATCGCTCATCTCTCTCTCTCATTTTTGCATTCGTGTACTTAGACAAGCTCAAACGTACGTCTACCCCCCTATCTCTTTCGTTTTCCAGAAGCTCAAGCGTGATCTGGACCGACAGAGCTTCTGTCAGGCCCTTTACAACCTCGCCGCCTATCCTACCTACGTCCCCACACTGCGCGAAGAAGTCTCTCGAGTGATCGCAGCAGAAGGCTGGACGAAAGCGGCGATGGACAAAATGATCAAGCTAGAGAGCTTCCTTTCAGAAACGCTCCGCCTTGACGGTGTCAACATCTGTGCGCATTTGTTTCCTTTTTTTTCCATCCGTCGCTGTACTCATACCCAATGAATGGTATCAGTGTCGATGCAGCGTAAGGCGATGCGTGACGTTACCCTCTCAGACGGGACGTTCATCCCTAAAGGAGCTATCGTCCGTGTCGCGGTAGACGAGCGCCATGCTGACCCTGAGCTATATGGCGATGCAACTGGCACGTTCGACCCCTGGCGGTTCCTCAAAACGAAGAACCGCAAAGATGCTCCACACGTGGATGGGGACCACGACGGCGGAGAAGCAGATCAGGAAATGCGGAACAGAATTGTAAAGGTGAACAAAGACTGGTTGACGTTTGGGTATGGGAGACATTCGTGGTACGTTCACGTTTGTGATTGCTCGATGTGTGTGGTGATGAAGGTTTTGTTTATTGATCCGTTTTTTATAGCCCTGGTAGATTCTTTGTCGTGAACCAGCTCAAGGCGATGCTTGCGCATGTCCTTCTGTCATATGATATTAAACTGACGGATGATGCGCATGGTAAAAGGCCTGCGAGCTTCGCTTTTGGCGGGAATAGAGTGGCGAATCAGAATGCGATGTTGATGTTTAGGCGGCGTGTTGAGTAAGGTGGATACCTGGGTACGACCTGGGGCTGGAATTGAGTTTGGAGGGCTTTGAAATTATACATTTTCACATAATTGCACGATGCACAGGGATTTGGGGGACATTGTTGGACCTTACTAATCCACATTAGGGCATAGTACATATCTAAGCTATGAGAGCTTGGAAATTTGAAATAAAAAACATTACCATTACACTGAGAATTTAAAGAGTCTTCTTTGGTGCTTCTCTAGTTTACATCTCTGTTAAATTCAAAGTCTCATAGCTGAAACACAAACTGCATGCTGAAATATGCTCCAGAATCTATATACAGTAGGCCTCATAAATCCACTTCAGTCACCCCCTACAATTTGGGCCACTTAGATATATTATAATAGTATATCAAAACCTCTCCCAGTGAAATAACCTAGAAACTCACTAAAACTAAGTAAATATTAACTCAAGGAGATCTGGAAGAGTTAAGAAGAAAAGACCAATGGGAACTGCACTAGAGTCCTCTGATCACTGTTATTGGGGTTTATATACTACATGGGGTTTGTACTTATTTGTACTATATCTACAGATATGCTATGTATGCATGAGAAAAACATATGTATTAGCATAGCCATGAAATAGAAAAGAAGCATAATATACGTGATATACATGATTGATAGAATAGAAGTGATGCATGTGTACACCATGAGATATGGCAGAATGGAAGATTATAAATGAAAGATATAAGGAAGTCATAAGGCATGAATAGAGGATTTCATAGATCTAAGATAAGTGAGATTAGTGATTATATTCAAGAAATGTAATATATACCCATGAGCATGAAGTTGTGAAGGGAATAAATAGGAGTCTATTCTCAAAGATAAGATAAGATAATGAAGAAAGAGAAAATATTCTTAAGTCTATAGGTTGGAAGAAGCAGTATTTGTAATGCTAAGGGGCCTCTTTTTGGCTGATTATTCCTATTTTATGGGTCCATTGGCCAAAATTTATCTATTGTCATGGGAATTTCCTTTAGCTCTATATAAGCATTACCTGAGAAATTATTTTGATTATTGACCAATGTTTTCTACACTATTGGTATGCACTTGGGAAGTTTATCAAGGATAAACATGAGTTTAAGATATCTGATTTGTCTAAAGGGGAAATTCTCTAGAATATCTCCTTTTATACACAAGAAGGACTTCTGTAGCATTTATAGATTTCCCTCAGTTTTCCAAGTGTCTTCCACTAGAGAGTATTCTTTTGTTCAACAATAGAAAATTATCTGCTCAACTTTGTATTCTTCTTTCCTATTGATAAGGTCAGAAGGAGAATTTGAAAATTGAATCTATCTTCACTATTTCCTAATAGGTGGGTAAGAGAGAAGCATATGTAGAAGAAATCATGTATCTTCTATGTTGAGTATTTGAGCTAATAAAAGATTAGGGAGAGAACTCTTATAATTTCAAATGGCTCTTCTCTCTTGGAGACAAGTTTTTGGAAGTCATACTGGACTCTTAGATTTTATTCTTTTAGTCAAATTCTATCTCTAATCCTCCATGGTTTAAGCTTTGAGATGATACTTTCTTACTATCTGTTGTGCAAGAAAGGGGGCAGTAAATGCCTTATCTCTCACTTGAAATACAGTAGAGAGAAAAGTCTTTTCAATAAGAGAATAAAAACAGAGTTTATATTATATTATGAGAAAGAATGGAGATTGCTTGATTATAGAGTGTGTATTTGAATTATATGTGAATTCTACCATAGGGAGTAGTTCTGCCCATTTCTGATGATTTTCTTTATAGAAAATACAAAGATATAGGTCTTCAATTCTCAATTGACATGTTTAGTTTCTCTATCAGTTTGAAGGTAATAAGTAATAGAGAGCACAATATTATATTGTAGTAGTCTAGCCAGCAGATGCAAATTGAGAATCTCAGTCAAATATATATTTTAAGTAAAATCTAAAACAAGGAAAGATTGTCTAGAAAAAAGTGGGGCTACTCTGGTGACATCAATGATTTTGTAATAGAGGATAAGAATTATCCCCTTACTAAGGCCATGGTCTATGGTAGCCAGAATTAAATCAAAGCTCTTAGATTTAGAGAGATTACTGATAAGATCAAGAAAACTTTATTCAAAGAGGTGAGTAGCAATAGTTAGTATAGGTAATAGGAATGAAATAGAGAAATGAGTATTGATGTTGTTCACTTGATAAGTTGCACATCCAGTGACATATCATTGTATAAATATGCTCAATCTAAACTACTAGTAGCTTTTGCTAATTAAATTTATGGTCATTGTAATATCAGAATATCCTACAGCTAAGCTAGAGTAGATAGAGTATATGACCTGTTATTGAGTATCATCTGAGATATTCAAGTTATTTTTTGAAGAAAGATTTGTACTATTCCAATGTCAATCATTGAAGGAGAATCTGGAGAATAATAGTTTTCTATCATTGAGTGCTTTTAAAGAACTAAGCATAAGTAGATATAAAGTAAAAAAATTGATGATCTTATTAATGATAATATAATCAATGGCATGAGTGAAGAGTTTATCAGATAGAATAGTGATAGTGTTGTTATCTGAAGATGTGTCTACATTATCTTTCCTAGATAGTACATCTGCTGGGCACATCTTGTGAAATACTCAAAAGTCACAAGATAATCAGGTGCTACTCAAACTTAGAGAGAAGAGGAGGGGTGACTAAGATACTTCACAGGAGCAATTTTAGAGGAGAAGATCAAGTGAACTAAACTGGAGGACATCTAGCCCAGCATCTGGGATTTATATATGTATAGTACCTCCTAAAACTTTTGCAATATTTGGCCTAAATATGATATGCAAAGTGTATCACCACAGATCCTAGGAATCTTGGTTAGCTTTGATAGAAATTACTATAGTACTCACTCTTGGCTATGTAATTGCTCCCTGGGTCATGTGATTTTGCTCAGGGGTTGTTGAGATATACTGATTTTAATACAGTAACATTACTGTAATAGTTTTATAACTATTATGGCAAATTAAGGTATTTGAGAGATATTAGTACTTGATATAGTCTCTCTTGGCTTTGATCACTGCCTCAACCCTCCTAGGCATACTTTCAATCAACCTCTGATACTCTGCAGCTTAAATCTTCTTCTATTTACCTAAACTCTCTTCTATTACTCCTTAATTTCTTAAAGAGGGTTTTCATACTCTACAAGCTTTCTTTTGAGAGAACACCAGGTATATTCTATGAGGTTGGGGCCAGAAGACTATGCAGGCTATACCATGGCTCTAAACTCCTGCTCCTCTAGCTACTCCTTGACCTTCTTGATTGGAGTTATTGTCTTGCTAAAAGATGGTGTCAGAAAGATATTCTGAAGTTTATCCTTCAAGACCTGAAGATAAAGATCACTATCCATCCTATCATCAATCTCAGTAGCATATCCAACTCCCTGCCAAGTTATATAGCCCTATATTATCAAAGAACTCTCTTCAAACTTTATAGTTCTCTTGACTAGTCTATCAGTGAGCTCCTCTCCTGGCTTTTTCTATATCTATTGACATTCATCTGACCATAAACAGTTAATTTTGGTCTTATATGACTATATTATCTTCTTCTAATCCTCTACAGCCCAATTCTTGTGAGCATAGGCAAAGTTTAATTAAGCCTTATAATATCTAGCAGAGAGAAGAGGGCAAATTTTGCTTTGTAAACCAGTCATTTTCAAGGCCTAGCAGATAGTGAAGAATCAGTGGTGCCAGAGAAGCCACCTAAGAAGAAAAAGTGCATGATAAAGAAGCCAGCACAGTTTAGGGCAAGAATCAGGAGACCAGTCATAGGAGATCTGAGACCTGACAGAGCCATCACTAGAATAAGTCTCAGACCACAAGACCTCACCAAACCCCTCCCCTACTACAAACTTTAAATATATAAATAAAAATGTCTACTTCTTTTTCCCACAATTTGGCTGTGATTCTCAGTACAATGGTGCTAGATGTCAGGAATCCTCAAGCTTCTCTGCTCTGGGGACCCAATTATGTTACAAATGGTACATTTCTTACCTTTCTTATCCTACACTTTTACTTACTTGTCTACGCTTTCACTTGACTTAGCTTTACTTTTGAACTTAGTTGAATATCTTGTACAATAGTCACATGACTTAATCACGTGACCTAATCACCTGACGCTTGTCATGTGACATGGACTACTCTTTCGCTTACTCATATATGCTTACTTTTGATTACTCATTCTTGATTACCTTTCTTACTAAGATTGCTGCACTGCAGTCAATCATTACTCATCATTTCTATTGTTCTTACTCAGCTTACTGTGCAAGGCTATACATTGCTGTGCATTGCTGTACACTCTACTTTTGCTATTGGCTAGTAGTTAAGGTTCATATCAAATAGGTACAAACACACCAATAGTATATAAACCAGGAGTCTAAAGGGTGTCCCTCTCAGTCTTGTTCTCCTGGAGTTCTCCTCATCAGCTCTCCACTTGCCTGACTACCTCTATTGTTCCAATCTAAGCACTTCAGCGCTCTAGGTGAGTTGTTAAGTGTTTCATTAGAACAAGACTATACTTACTTTCCCCTTGTAGATTAGCTACCTGCAAGCCAAACCTCTTGATCTTGAAACAAGCAAACCAGTACCTCAATAGTTAACAAGTAAGAACCTTCCTTTGGATAAGGTCAAGGACGATAACTAACAAGGCTCACCACTAGTGTCTTACCTCGACGACCCCTCTTTCTACATCAATGTTGCCTATGGAGCTAATGGTTGTATTCTTGAAAGGCTTCTCTCTATTGACCCTAACGACCACGAGATCATCCCCCAACCTGACACTCCACTCTCTCACTCTCCTAGCCCTGCTCATGGAAGCATAGGATCATATTCCTGCTTTGATCCTGCTGATTTACTTGGTTGCCTCCAACTTCTCATAAGAATCCTATTACCTGCTAGAGGCCCAAGGTCTAACCAACCCTGTCAGAACCCTCTAGACCCCAAGTCTGAGAGCATCCTCAAAGAATCTAGGGAATACCCTACTCTCTACAACTTACTAGGACAAGAAGTCCCTGAACTCCCTGAACCAGTTGACTGGGTGCCCCTAGGCCCCCAATTCCAACCAGCAACCTTCAAACCGGTCCCACAGTTCCCCATCCAAAGTAGGATTTGATTTCTCATTCATTATTTCCAACACGTCTCACCCCACACTCCACCAGATCAGCGTTGGGCTTTATCTCGATGTTCTCTCTGAGCAATACCAGAGGAGATTATTGGCAAAGAATCTGTCCTTCCGAATTGCTGACCGAGATCTGATATTCTACCAGAATGGAGTCAGGTTAGAGAGAAGAGAAAGAAGAGAAGAGTACATAGAAAAGACAGTACCTATAAGAGTACTATTCCTCGCTCTTGCCTTCCTCTTATTGCAACTAGGATTAGGATACTTGTACCTCCCCTATATCCTCACAGGGGCCTACCTTATCTTAGGCCACAAAGTAGTCTCAGGAGACCTCAATGGTTCCTGTGAAATAACATATACTATCTTTCAAATTCATCCTATAGCCCCTGAACAAGAAGCAGAACAAGAGTCAGAAGAAGAAGAAGAGGAAGAACCTATTCTAGTCAGAGTTAGACCTCCTACTCCAGTTAATCAAACAGAAATTTCCCCTCCTCATTCCCAAAGAGAAGAATCAGAAGCGTCAGAACGCTTATTTTTTCCTGCCCCACAAAATTTACCCCGGGTAAACCAATTTTCTGTTTATGGCATTTCACTTGCCAATCATGCCGCACCACCTCCTTATCAAAGAAGGAATCCTCTTGCCGAATTACCAGCCCCTGAATCAGAAGACTAGCACACTGGACTGTGTAAACAGACATACCAAACTTACTAAAGACAAAAAACAACATTTTCAAATTCATAGCACAAAGCTTGCTCATCATAAATCTTCAAATCCTTACCCAAAGAATTCTGTCTATTTTCAACTACTCAAACAATCCAGAAAGCTCTCACAAAAACATAAATAAATATGTCTCATGGAGCTGACATTACCGACCTCATTGATATGCTCAATGCACTAACTTTAGAACAACAAGCCGCTAACACAGAAAGAAAGAGAGATATCACTAAGAAAGTTGCCAACCCAGGCTATTGGGATGGAAGCCGCCCCTCTTTCCACTTATGGTGGCTCTGAACCAAACTATGGGCTGTCCAACAAACTTGAGACACAAACTAACTCTGCACCATGGCAATTCTCTCATGAATGAATGGGAAAGCATCCAGATTCACACACCTAATATTAGAATCATGTGAAAGAAATGCCATAACCCCAACAGGAACACCTCCTATTATTAGAGGAGATGACGCATGGCTAACTCTAGCTGAATTAGAAGCCAAGGTCCAAGGCTTCTTCCAGATAGAAGTCCTTGCACACGAAAGTTTGAAGAAACTAGAAACTCTCAAACAAGGTATCATGAACATGCACTCATTTGCACAACTCTTCATCATCCTCTTCCAGGAATCAGGAATTTCAGATGAGCATGGCCTAACAATACTAAGAAAGGCAGTTGATTTTCGCATTTATCAACAACAAACCCTAAATATGAGGCATGGCAATACCATATAGGGACTCCTGAACAATTATGTAACCATTAGAAGAGAATATGAGCAAATGAGATTAGAATGCTCTACAGGAAACCCATTCCAATCCTATTCTGGGAACATGTCATACCAGAATAGCTTCCACCCTCTACCTCAGCCAAGATTCACCAAATATGGAATACAACCAGGTCAAGGTGCACCCATGGACATTGGCACTATAAATAGATCTTCCTTGAGAGACAAATGCTATAATTGTCTTGGTCCACATCTTGCACATGATTGCAAACAACCCTCTACATGCTACTGAAGTTGTGATTGGTCATGAGGTGGACACAAGAACAATTGTAGGAACTACAAAGGAAAAAACACATGCCAAGCTCAAATCTTGAACTCAGACCCTGAAGAATCTCACAACCCACAATTGGAATTTGATAAGATAAAGGCCTCCTTTCTGGAAACAGAGCCAGAAGGGAAGGGAAAAGCCAAAGCGGTCTAGATGAACTGGGTGTCCAGATCACCAAACCCGATAAGAAACAATCTAACAATAGTCTAACAGGGTCTCATTCAAGTGAGCTCGGCCAGGACTTGAAACCGGTGCTTAATTCCGTTAACACAATAGACAACGAAATCCCAGACCAAATCTGTATTTGTGGAAACAATTCCAAAGATATCACCTTATCTATCAGTATAGCACCTATTAATGGCAAACAGTTCACATCCACAGAAGCTCTGCTGGACTCAGGTGCTAACACAATCTTTGTAGACAAATCTTGGGCTGAAAAACTCAAACTACCACTTTTACCTCTTCAACATCACTTACCAGTATACAATGTTAACGGAACTAGGAATTCTGCAGGAGACATTACACACTATGCAGAAATAATTATCGACTATCAAGGACATTGTGAGAAAGCAACAGCCAAAGTAACCAATCTCAGAAAGAACCAGGTTATTCTAGGATACACATGGCTAAAGAACCATAATCCAGAAATAGACTGGTCACAAGGGAAAGTTCTCATGACACACTGTCCAAGAACCTGTCAAAACCTCAGATCAAAATCTTCATTCTCATGGCAGATAGAAGAACAGAAATGCGTGGCATTTAATCACGTATTGTTATTTTGGTGATGTTGCATCTCTACCTATTTGCTACACTTGACTTTATTTCATACCTACAGAGCGATCTAGCCATTACCAAGACTTCTAACTAGGCTAGATTGACTTTCCACCTTTACTTTGCCTATTCCCCCACTTACAGGACTTGTCTAGCTTCATTCCTTCGTTCTACACATACAAGGTATTGCCTTTGACATTTGTTTCATACTTGACAGCTGGCACTTGTTTCAGAGTGACAGCTGATACTTGTTTCATCTTTTTATAGTTGAAACATGTTTCACCTTTTAATAGCTAAAACATGTTTCACTCTTTGACAGCTATGGCTTGCTAGTTGACAGGTTATTTGCTAGTCTTTGTTTAGAGTACTCAAACACCCAGAGTCCGCTTTCTGAGAACCCTTGGTTACTCACAGTGGACTCTAGGTGTGTAGGCTCATTGTACTTTGTCCAATTTACTTGGTTACTCACAGTGGACTCTAGTCTATACTCTTGTGAAGCTCAGTACCACTCCTTGAGTGGTTATTTCGCTCTCAGAGGCACTTTGTGCTTAACACGTATATGCCCTTAAAAGGGAAATCTTAGAAAAGGACAAATCACCTGAGAAAACCCCAGAAGAACTCGTTCCCCATGTTTATCATGAATTTATCCACCTATTCAAGAAGAAAGAGTCTGAGCATATGCCCACATGTAAACCATGGGATCACGCCATAGATCTCAAAGAAACTTTTGTGCCAAAGAAAGGCCAACTAATCCCCTTATCACCACAAGAACAAGAAGAAGTCAGTGCATTCATTGATGATCAACTCCAAAAGGGATATATCCACCAATCTACATCCCCTCAAACCTCTCCCATGTTCTTTGTTCCAAAGAAAGATGGAAAGAACTGCATGGTACAGGACTATAGATATCTCAATGAACACACAGTGAAAAATAATTACCCACTACCCCTGATATCCCGATTAGTCAATAAGCTAAAAGAAGCTAAAATATTCACCAAGATGGATCTCAGATGGGGTTACAACAATATTCACATCAAAGAAGGCGATGAATGGAAAGCCGCCTTCATCTGCCATCAGGGATCTTTTGAACCATTAGTCATGTATTTTGGTCTCTGTAATTCCCCTGCAACAATGCATGAACTATTTGCAGATATGGAAGATACCATAGTTGTCTACATCGATGACAGCATGATTTTTACCAAAACAGATGACATAAAAGAACATGAGAAAATAGTTCTGAAAGTACTTGCATGCCTAGAAGAAAACAACTTATTTATCAAACCAGAGAAATATCATTTTCACACCAAAGAAGTTGAATTCCTTGGCATGACAATAACTTCCAAAGGCATCAAAATGGATGATGATAAAGTTAAAGCAATTACCGAATGGCCAACTCCGACCACAGTCCGAGGAATTAGAAGTTTCTTAGAACTGGCCAACATCTACTGCCACTTTATCCAAGACTACATGCAAATCACACAACCTCTGAATAATCTTACTAAGAAAGACATTCCTTTCTCATGGAAAGAACTACAACAAGAAGCATTTGATATGATAAAAAGAAAGTTCACTACTGCCTCTATTCTTGCATTCCCAGACAATAACAAGAAGTTCCACCTAGAAACCGATGCATCTAATTTTGCAACCAGGGCTGTTTTATCTATAGAGCAAGCTGACAAATGGCACCCAGTTGCATTCTCATCCCACTCCATGTCACCAGAAGAATGTAACTACCCAATCGCAGACAAGGAAATGCTGAGCGTTATCCAAAGTCTAGAACAATGGAGACATTACCTAGAAGGTGCAAAACAGGAATTTGAAATTTGGAATGACCATGCAAACCTTCAATGGTTTATGCAATAGCAAGATCTAAACAGATGACAAGCCAGATGGTCTCAGTACCTCTCTCGTTTCAATTTCAAATGGATCTATAAAGCTGGATCACAGATAGGAAAAGCCGATGCTCTCTCTCGAAGAGAAGATCACGCAATAGGAATAGAAGATGACAATAAGCAAGTCTTAGTCATCCCCCCAGAACAGATAGCTGCCACATCAGTGCATATAGCCACAGATAGTGATGATGTTCTAGAAAAGATAAAGAAAGCAATATGGAAGATTCTCGGATTAGAAGCCATTAAGCTTTGTAAGCAACATGGCATCTGCACAGAAAAAGATGAACTTCTTTATGACAAGAATAACCAGATCTTCGTGCCAAATGATCAGGATCTCTGCATGAAAATCATACATCTATATTACGACACTCCTGTAGCTGGACATCCAGGAATAGATTGAACCCTAGAACTGCTACAGCATAGCTATACTTGGCCTGGAATGCCCACACTTGTCAAAGATTACGTATCATGTTGTGATAGATGCATATGCTTCAAAGGCATCAACACTGCACCTGCTGGAAAGTTATCACCATTGGAAATTCCAAATCTCCCATGGGAACATGTCAGTGCAGATTTCATGACAGATTTCCCCAAATCAAACAGATTCAATTCAATTCTAGTGTTATAAACGGTACATTTCTTACCTTTCTTATCCTACACTTTTACTTACTTGTCTATGCTTTCACTTGACTTAGCTTTACTTTTGGACTTAGTCAAATATCTTGTACAATAGTCACGTGATTTAATCACGTGACTGTTACAAATGGTACACTTCTTACCTTTCTTATCCCACACTTCTACTTACTTCACTACGCTTTTACTTGACTCAGCTTTACTTTTGGACTTAGTCGAAAATCTTGTACAATAGTCACGTGACTTAATCACGTGACCTGATCACCTGACACTTGTCACGTGACACGAACCATCTTTCCGCTTACTCATATATGCTTACTCTTGCTTACTCATTCTTGATTACTTTTCTTACTAAGACTGCTGCGCCGCAGTCAATCCTTACTCATCATTTCTATTGTTCTTACTCAGCTTACTGTGCAAGGCTATGCTTGCTGTGCA
Source organism: Chalciporus sphaerocephalus (assembly GCA_038094055.1). Taxonomy (NCBI): domain Eukaryota; kingdom Fungi; phylum Basidiomycota; class Agaricomycetes; order Boletales; family Boletaceae; genus Chalciporus; species Chalciporus sphaerocephalus. The sequence goes on along the minus strand of JBBPTH010000052.1, from coordinate 138,119 downwards.
TTGCTGTACGCTCTACTTTTGCTATTGGCTAGTAGTTAAGGTTCATACCAAATAGGTACAAACACACCAATAGTATATAAACCAGGAGTCTGAAGGGCGTTCCCCTCAGTCTTGTTCTCCTGGAGTTCTTCTCATCAGCTCTCCACTTGCCTGACTATCCTTATTGTTCTGACTCAAGCACTTCAGCGCTCTAGGTGAGTTGTTGAGTGTTTCATTAGAACAAGACTATACTAACCTTCCCCTTGCAGATTAGCTACCTGCAAGCCGAACCACTTGATCTTGAAACTAGTAAACCAAGTACTTGAATCAATAAAGAGTAAGAACCTTCCTTTAGATAAGGTCAAGGGTGATCACTGACAAAGGCTCACCATTAGTGTTCCACAACACCTACCCACCAGTCTGTACCAACATCACCTACCCAGGGTACGATATCTTTGAAACCCACGACCCCGTCACCGGACGTCTCAGAGATTGGGTCCAGGACCCCAATGACCAGGAAATCATCTCACAGCCCAACACTCCCCTCTCCCGCTCTCCTAGCCCTGCCCGTGGGAGCGTCGGCCCCTATTCCCGTTTCGACCCCGCCGACCTTCTCGGTCGCCTCAACCTTCTTGTAAGAATCCCTCTACCCACTAGAGACCCAAGGTCTAACCAACCTCGTCAGAACCCTCTTGACCCCGAAGTCGAGAACCACATCAGAGAATATAGGGATAGATTCGATCCCTTCTATCCCTTCCAACAGCCCCCCCCGGAACTCGCCGAACCCGTTGACTGGGCCCCCCTAGGTCCCCATTTTCAACCAGCAAACTTTGAACTGGTCCCCCGGTTCCCCATCTCTAGTAGGATCCGCTTCCTAATTCATTACTTCCAACACATCTCACCACAAACTCCACCAGATTTGTGTCAGGACCTATCTCGACGTTTTCTCCGAGCTACAACAAAGGAGATTAGTGGCGAAGGACCTGTCCTTCCGAATCGCGGACTGGGAACTAGTGTACCACCAGAACGGGGTCAGACTAGAAAGGATAAGAAGAAAAGAAGGGTACATAGAAAAGACAGTGCCTATAAGAATACTACTCCTCGCTCTTGCCTCGCTACTCGTGCAACTAGGATTAGGATACTGGTACCTCCCCTACACCCTTATGGCAACCTACCTTATCTTAGGCCACAAAGTAGTCTCAGGAGACCTCTGCGGTTCCATTGAATTCACATATACTGTTTTTAAAATCCATCCTATTGTCCCTGAACAAGAAGTAGAACAAGAGTCAGAAGAAGAAGAAGAGAAAAAGGAAGAACCCATTTCAGTCAGAGTCAGACCTCCCACTCCAGCCAATCAAACAAATATTTCTCCTCCTCGCTCTCAAAGAGAAGAATCAGAAGCGTCAGAAGCCGCATATTTCCCTGCTCCACAAAATTTACCTCGCATAAACCAATTTTCTGTTTACGGCATCTCTGTTGCCGATCGTGCCGCACCTCCTCCTTACCAAAGAAGGAACCCTTCTGCCGAGTTACCCACTCCTGAACCAGAGAACTAGCACACTGAACTGTGTAAACAGACATACCAAACTCACTAAAGAAAAACGCCAACGTTTTCAATCCTCTATTACCAAGCTTGCTTAGCGTAAACTTTCCAACACTTATCCAAAAGACTCTCCTTATTCTCGATTACTTAAACAAGCCAGAAAACTCTCACGAAAACATAAATAAACATGTCTTACAGAGCTGACGTACAAGACCTCATTGACGTGCTCAACGCGTTAACTTTAGAACAGATGCAAACTAATGAGGAAAGAAAGAAAGATGTTACCAAGAAGATTGCTGACCCAGGCTATTGGGATGGAACCTGCCCCACTTTCCGCTTATGGTGGCTCCGAACCAAGCTATGGGCTGCTTAACAGACTTGGGACACAAATCAACTCCGCACTGTGGCAATTCTCTCATGGATGAATGGAAAAGCATCCAGGTTCGCACTTCTAACACTAGAAGCATGTGAAAGGAATGCCGGAATCCCAGTAGGAACACCTCCAGTCATCCCAGGAGACATTGCCTGGCTAACTTTAGTCGAATTAGAAGCCAAAGTCTGAGGTTTCTTCCAGATAGATGTTCTAGCACACGAGAGTTTGAAGAAGCTAGAAGTTCTCAAACAAGGATCCATGGATATTCACTCATTCGCACAACTCTTCATCATTCTATTCCAGGAATCAGGAATCTCAGAAGAGCATGGTCTAACTATACTGAGGAAGGCAGTTGATTTCCGTATTTATCAACAACAAGCCCTAAATATGACCCGGGCCAATACCATGCAAGAGCTCCTAGATAACTACGTAACCATTGGAAAAGAATACGAACGAATGAGATTAGAACGATCCACAGGAAATCCGTTCTGATCCTATTCTGGGAGCACATCATACCAGAATAACTCACGTCCGCCACCTCAGCCAAGGTTTACCGAATATGGAATACAACCAGGGCGAGGCGCACCCATGGACATTGGTGCTGCGAACAGAACTTCCTTAAGAGGCAAATGCTATAATTGTCTTGGTTCACACCTCGCACGTGATTGTAAACAACCCTCTACGCGCTGCCGAAACTGTGGATGGTCACGAGGTGAACACAAGAACAATTGTAGGAACTACAAAGGAAAGAGCACACGCCAAGCTCAAACCTTGAACTCAGACCCTGAAGAATCTCACGATTCACAATTAGAATTTGATGAGATGAAGGCTTCCTTCCTTGAAACAGAGGAAGAAGACAAGGGAAAAGCCAAAGCGATCTAGACAAACTAGGTGTCCAGATCGCCAAAGCTAACAAGAAACAATCTAACAATAGTCTAACGGGGTCTCATTCAAGTGAGCTCGGCCGGGACTTGAAACTAGTGCTTAATTCCGTTAACACAATAGACAACAGAATCCCAGACCAAATCCGTATTCGTGGGAACAATTCCAGAGAGATTACCCTATCCATCAGCATAGCACCTATTAATGGCAAACAGTTCACATCTGCAGAAGCCCTGCTGGACTCAGGTGCTAACACCATTTTCATCGACAAATCTTGGGCCAAGAAGCTCAAATTACCCCTTTTGCCTCTCAGGCACCAACTAGCAGTGTACAATGTCGACAGAAGTAGAAACTCCGCAGGAGATATCACACACTATGCAGAAATAATCATCGACTACCAAGGACATCGTGAGAAGACAACAGCTGAAGTAACCAATCTTGGAAAGAATCAGGTTATTCTAGGATACACATGGCTAAAGAACCATAATCCGGAAATAGATTGGTCACGAGGCAAAGTATCCATGACACGCTGTCCATGGACTTGTCGAAATCTCTAACAGAAATCTTTGTTCTCATGGCAGATAGAAGAACAAGAACGTGTGGCATTAAACCACGTTTACGCGCTCAAGAAAGAAACTCCTGAAAAGGGTAAATCACCAGAGAAAACCCCGGAAGAACTTGTTCCCCAATTCTATCACAAGTTCATTCACCTTTTAAAAAAAAAAGAATCTGAGCGTATGCCCACACGTAAACCATGGGATCATGCCATAGATCTCAAAGAATCTTTCGTGCCGAAGAAAGGCCGATTGATCCCTCTATCTCCACAGGAACAAGAAGAAGTCAGTGCATTCATTGACGATCAACTCCAAAAGGGATATATCCGCCACTCTACATCCCCACAGACTTCCCCTGTGTTCTTTGTTCCAAAGAAAGATGGAAAGAAGCGCATGGTACAGGATTACAGATATCTCAATGAACACACAGTGAAAAACAATTACCCGCTACCTCTGATTTCCCAACTGGTCGATAAGCTAAAAGGAGCTAAACTATTTACCAAGATGGATCTCAGATGGGGTTACAACAATATCCGAATCAAAGAAGGCGATGAATGGAAAGCTGCTTTCGTTTGCCACAGAGGATCTTTCGAACCACTAGTCATGTATTTTGGTCTCTGTAACTCCCCAGCAACCTTCCAAACAATGATGAACGAATTATTTGCAGATATGGAGGACGCCGTAGTTGTCTATATTGATGACATCTTGATCTTTACAAAGACAGATAACATAAGGGAACACACCAAAATAGTTCTCAAAGTCCTCTCACGCCTAGAAGAGAATGACCTATTCGTCAAACCGGAAAAGTGTCACTTTCACACCAAAGAAGTTGAATTCCTTGGCATGACAATAACTCCACAAGGTATCAAAATGGATGATGACAAAGTCAAGGCAATTACCGAATGGCCAACTCCAACTACCGTCCGAGGAGTTAGAAGCTTCTTAGGATTAGCAAACTTCTATCGTCGCTTCATTCAGGATTATGCACAAGTTGCACGACCCCTGAACGATCTCACCAAGAAAGACACTCCTTTCTCATGGAAGGAACCACAACAAGAAGCGTTTGACATGCTAAAAAGGAAATTCACCACAGCTCCCATTCTTGCATTCCCAGACAATGACAAGAAATTCCGCCTAGAAACCGATGCATCTAATTTTGCAACTGGTGCCGTTCTATCTATAGAACAAGATGACATATGGCATCCTGTCGCATTCTCATCACACTCCATGTCTCCAGAAGAACGTAACTACCCAATCGCAGACAAGGAAATGCTGAGCATTATCCGAAGGCTAGAACAATGGAGACATTATCTAGAAGGTGCAAAACAGGAATTTGAAATTTGGAATGATCATGCGAACCTTCAATGGTTTATGCAACGGCAAGATCTAAACAGACGACAAGCCAGATGGTCACAGTACCTCTCTCGTTTCAATTTCAAATGGATCCATAAAGCCGGATCACAAATGGGAAAAGCCGATGCCCTCTCTCGAAGAGAAGATCACACAAAAGGAATCGAAGATGACAATAAGCAAGTCTTAGTCATCCCTCCAGAACAAATAGCCGCTACATCAGTGCACATAGCCACAGATAATGACGGCATTCTAGAAAAGATAAAGAAAGCAACATGGAAAGTTCGCGAATCAGAAGCCATTAAGCTTTGCAAGCAACATGGCATCTGCACAGAAAAAGATGAACTTCTTTATGACAAGAATAACCAGATCTTCGTGCCAAATGATCAGGATCTCTGCATGAAAATCATACATCTATATTACGACACTCCTGTAGCTGGACATCCAGGAATAGATTGAACCCTAGAACTGCTACAGCATAGCTATACCTGGCCTGGAATGCCCACACTTGTCAAAGATTATGTATCTCGTTGCGATAGATGTGCACGTTTCAAAGGCACCAATACTGCACCCGCTGGAAAGTTACTACCATTGGAAATTCCGGATCTCCCATGGGAATACATCAGTGCAGATTTCATGACAGATTTCCCTGAATCAAATGGATTCAACTCAATCCTAGTGGTTGTTGATCGATTCTCCAAAGAAGTCGAATTTATCCCCTGTACTAAATCTGTCAATGTCCTGCAAACAGCTAGACTGTATCTCACACACATATGGAAGCATCATGGACTTCCCAAAACGATAGTTTCGGACCGAGGTCCACAATTTGCATCACAAGTCATGAAGGACTTATGCAAACGCCTCGGCATTACGACTAAACTCTCTACCGCACATCATCCGCAAACAGACGGACAAACGGAACATATAAATAGAGATCTACAACAATACCTCCGACTATTCACTGCTGAAAAACAACACGAATGGTCAGAATGGTTACCTATTGTGCAATTCTCGTATAACTCGAAAAAGCAAACTTCTACACAGAAAACCCCATTTAGTATTACTCACACATATGAAATACAGAATCACACGACTAAAGCACCCGCTGCTTCTTTACTCGCTGATGAAATCGAACAAACCCTAAAAGAAACAAAAGAAAATCTAGAAAAAGCACAAAAACACATGAAAATCCCAGCAGATAAAAATAGATCAGAAGCTCCGCAATACAAAGTAGGAGACAAGGTTTGGCTAAGCACAGACGGCCTAAAACTCCCACGACCTTCAAAGAAGCTCTCGGAGAAATGGCTAGGCCCATATGAAATTATTAGCTTCAAAGGAAGCAATGCAATTGAACTCCGACTCCCACGCACCATGAGAGTGCACAATGTGTTCAATATAGCCAAAGTCAAACCTTACAAAGAACGATTACCCGGACAGAAGGCTGACAAACCAGGGCCAGTGCTAGTCACTGAAGATTGAGATGATGAATATAAAGTTGACTACATAGTGGACTCCAGATTGAGAGGAAAACGACTCAAATTTCTAATTCACTGGAAAGAATACAACGAGACGGATAGAACGTGGGAACCCCAATTGAATCTCGCTAACATGCCGGATGCAATAAAGGACTTCTATAAAAAGAATCCATCGGCTCCCCATCTGCTCCGCATGACTCAGGTTGACTTCCAAAAGCTGTTCAAACCTTACAAAAACTTCACAGCAACTGCTGCGGAAGACAGCTTATATAATCATCATGAAGCAGTATAAAAGACTCGCTGTTTCAGCCTGAACACACCAGAATTCGCCTCTCCTCCCAGTCATTAGTTGAGCCTCGCTCCTAATCATCCTTCAAGCAACTTCAATCACCACCTCTACAACCCCACCACCACCCTTCATGTCCGCTTTCCCCAACTCCTTCACACAATTCCACGCCAACGCTATCATTGATGATTACCTTGCCAACCATGCCAACGTTGGCAACATCGACACACCAGCTTGCCCTACTCCCCTGGCACCCATACCGTGGTCATGGATAGACTTCGGTCTCCTGATCACCTATATGGTGTCGATCTTCACGCTCTGTGTCGTTCTCCTTGAGAACAGCACATTATTTGTTTTAGGCATCTTTACCCTTGGGAGTATAACCGCCTTCTTCTTCGGGCTCATGGTCTGGTCATACGTGCGTGGCTCTATCCGGGACGGCAAGGGAAAAACATTAGAAATAATGCGCGACAACACTAACGGTCGCAATACTTTCAAGGGATTCAGCATCACAATGCCCAACAAATACTGGATTGAGCAAGAGAGCTACAGCTATGAAGTTTACTCTCGCAACTTCAGAGCCAGAGAAAAAGAGCAGCACAACGCTCTTATGGAACGTACCCTCTCTACTCGACAGAAGAATGAGGCAGAGGCTGAAAACATCAATGCCTGGGCTGGCTTCCCAACGTGGAGCAAAGCTGGAGATGCTGCAGATGAAGAAAACGGTAATGACAATGCTACTGTTCACAGTGATACCAATCTCACTACTGCCAACAGCTTCATAGCGGTTTACAATTTCGAGGCATAACGAAGAAAGGTCGTGATTGCCTGGAATGCAATCCATAGAGAGGGGGTAGTGTTACAAATGGTACATTTCTTACCTTTCTTATCCTACACTTTTACTTACTTCACTACGCTTTTACTTGACTCAGCTTTACTTTTGGACTTAGTCGAAAATCTTGTACAATAGTCACGTGACTTAATCACGTGACCTGATCACATGACACTTGTCACGTGACACGGACCATCTTTCCGCTTACTCATATATGCTTACTCTTGCTTACTCATTCTTGATTACTTTTCTTACTAAGACTGCTGCACCGCAGTCAATCCTTACTCATCATTTCTATTGTTCTTACTCAGCTTACTGTGCAAGGCTATGCTTGCTGCGCATTGCTGTACGCTCTACTTATGCTATTGGCTAGTAGTTAAGGTTCATACCAAATAGGTACAAACATACCAATAGTATATAAACCAGGAGTCTGAAGGGTGTCCCCCTCAGTCTTGTTCTCCTGGAGCTCTCCTCATCAGCTCTCCACTTGCCTGACTACCTCTATTGTTCCAATCTAAGCACTTCAGCGCTCTAGGTGAGTTGTTGAGTGTTTCAAATTAAGGTTGTTCTTAGAACAACAAGCAAATACTATGCAGGCATTGACTAGAGAGAACTGCTATCTGAAACAAGAAGTTAGGTCCACAAGTTCTGCATCACCACCAGCTGGACTAGTAAAAATATCAAAAATTGTAGCAGATCCTAGTGACTATAAAGGGTCAAAGGGAAAGAAGTTCAAGGAATGGTGGATACAAGTGTACATGTGGTGCAAAGAAAATTATGTCTTGCTCAGAGGAGTAGAAGGCGTCAAGGCAGTCCTCAGCTGAATGAAAGAGGGGGATGCTGGTGACTTCTCATGGGCAATCATGTCAAAGATTCTCATTGGAGACTAGTGGACATGGCTGGAATTTGAAAAGATGATCACAGACCAGTTCCAGTCATCTAACAAACAAGAATACCACTAGAGAATGATAACCAGTCTGAAACAAGATTCTCTGAGGATAGAAACATTCCTCACAAAATTTGAGACACACCATGCCCTGAACAACTGGGATAATACCAGGCACATCAAGCTCCTTGAACAGAATGCTGATCAGGAGCTTGTCAAGAAAATAATCATGGAAAAGGGATGCTACAATGACTATAATGGATTCATAGCAGAGTTAAGGAAACTTGCTGACAGAAAGCAACTGCTTGACTTCATTATCAAAGGAACAGTGCAGCATGCCACAATATGGGATCCCAATGCTATAGACATTGATGTGGTCAACATAAAAGCACCCTGCAGCAAATGCTATAATTGCCAAGGGGATCATTTTGTCAAAGATTGCAAGAAATCCTGAATGCAATTCCCAGAGTATAAACTCCTTGGGGGTTCTCAGAGAAAGGGCTGCAAGAAGTGGTCAAAACAAATTTGTGCTACAAGCACCAAGGACACATCCAGTGATGATGTTAAACCCATATAAGCAAGTACCTCTATAATGGGCAAGGAAAAGCAAAAGGAAGGCTCTGATCTGCCAAGGACAATATAGGGCATGTCATTTGAAGAAGCTCAGGCCTGGTTCCAAAACTACAAGGGTCTTCCCTCAAAAAAATGAATAACTCTTCACATAATCCTGGGTGTGTGAAGGGTTCCCAATTTTCTTGCCTTAGTACAGAAAATCCCATGAATGTTGCAGATGAAAATTACAAAAATATTTCCACTTACTTTACAATGTCAGAGGGGCCTCCTAGTAAGCTCAGCCGGGATAATAATCTGGTGCTTAATTTCTCTTTCTCCTCCTTCCACAATGAAATCCCAGAAGGATCTCTTATCCAGTCAAATGTGATGGATAGAGAGATCAATTTACAAATCTTGATGTGACATAAAAAAGGTCTAACATTTACTCACCTTGATACTCTTCTGGACTTGGGAGCAAATGCTATCTTTATCAATTGCCAATGGGCAAAAGACTACCACATTCCTTTATAGAAACTCCGCCATGATATTCCTGTCTATAATGTAGATGGAACATGAAATTCTGCCAGATCTATCACACACTCTGCAGAATTAGTAATAAATTACATGGGACATAGCAGCAGAAGTAATAGATTTGGGCAAGAATGCCTTTACTCTGGGTTTCTCATGGCTAAGATGCCATAATCCAGAAATAAACTGGCAGAAGGGCATAGTAGAAATGACAAGATGTCCAAACTCATGTGCCTTACTCTAAGAAAAGGAAAACCTTCACATAGAAGACCTGGATCATCATAAGAGAGACTCCTAGTATACTGCCTATGCTATTATCCATGCACTGGATGCAGTTCCCAAAGAAAAGGAAAAGACTGTTGAAGAAATGGTACTGAAGGAGTATCATAAGTTCCTGAAAGTTTTCTCAAAAGGAGAATCAGAGCAAATGCCCTTATAAAAGCTGTGGGATCACACCATAGAACTGAAGGACATCTTTAAACCTAGAAAAGAAAGAATTATACTATTATTGGATGATGAACAAAAGAAAGTATCAGACTTTATAGATGACCAACTAAGAAAAGATTATATTGTTTTTTCTAAATCAGAACAAACATCCCTCATATTTTCTGTTCCTAAGAAAGATGGGTACAAATGCATGGTACAGGACTACCATTATCTATTACCCACTGCTGTTGATCAGTCAACTAGTCGATAAGCTCAAAGGAGCAAGAATATTTACAAAAATAGATCTAAGATAGGGGTATAACAATGTAAGGATCAAAGAAGGCAATAAGGAGAAGGCTGCTTTTATATGCTTTAGAGGATCCTATGAGCCAAAAGTAATATACTTTGGCTTATGCAACTCCTCTGCCACCTTCCAAGTGATAATGAATGAGATTTTTATGGACATGGATGATGTGGTTGTCATGTATATAGATAATCTTATAATCTTTATGAAAACAGAAAACAAAGCCGAGCACGACAAGATTGTTCTCGAAGTTCTTTGCAGGCTAGAAGAAAATGATTTATTTGTAAAACCAGAAAAATGTGCTTTACACATTGACGAGGTGGACTTTATTGGGATGATCATAGGGAAAGATAGGATAAAAATGGATCAGAGCAAGGTTTTAGCTATACTGGAATGGCCAGAATCAAAAATAGTAAAAGGAGTATAGAGCTTTTTAGGCTTAGCAAATTTCCATCAAAAATTCATCATGGACTATGTGCAGATAGCACATTTGCTAAATCATCTGACCAAAAAGGATCAATCTTTCAAATAGACAAATGCATGCCAATTAGCATTTGACATGCTTAAAGAACAATTCACCTCCATTTCTATTTTAGCCTTCCCTGATCTAGACTGTTAATTCCACATAGAATCAGATACATCAGATTATGCAACTGGTGCCATGCTCTCAGTTCTCAAGGATGACAAATGGTACCCTGTTGCCTAATACTCCTACTCTATGATCCCATAGGAGCAGCACTATTCTATTGCTAACAAAGAAATGCTCTCAGTTATACAGGCACTAGAGCAATGGCATCATTATCTAGAAGGTGCTAGATACCAATTTGAAATATAGAATGACCATGCAAATTTGCAATGGTTCATAACCAGACAGGATCTTAACCAGAGACAAGCACAATAGATGTTACAATCTTGCACTTATCCTACATCTTTTCTCTTCTGTCTCTCATTGTAACTAAACTCTAGTTACAGATTCAAGTCCTACCTAGGTAAATCTTTTGTTCAATTTCCCTTGTATCAGCTGACTTTATTCATGACTACATCATATTCTCTTGCTGAACACCATTATCACACTATCTCTGCTTATCGATCATGTTATTGATAAGCATATCATATGATATTCCTCGACCAATATCATATACTTTATTCTTGCTTTTCTCTTGTCCTCCTTTTATAATCCTTAGTCTATGCATACATTTCATAGTATAAAAGAATACACTCCTTTTCTACCTAGTACTCCAAGCTAGATCTACACAGCTAGTATGCAAGTACCAGTAGTCTAGTCCAAATCCACTTGCCTTCACTCTTGACACTCTCTGTGGGACCTTCAGTTGCCACTATGTCTTGAGATCTATCTTCTTAGAAACTCTGTAATAGCCAATTTCTCAGAAACCTCACTAGGACTTCTCATTGCTAGCCCACAACTCCTAGCTCGGATGACCCATAGCTAAGTGTACCTTTGACCTTGACACGGAAGATCCACTGCAAGCATCCCTTGACTCTAGTATGGACTACCTGTCATGAGTACTAGTAGAACTTTGACTAGCTATGACCTTCACTGTGTCTACGCTTCACCTTTCTTAGGCCAAGCATAATAATGGGTGCAATACCTGTCTAGGTTCAATATGGTTTGGGTTCATAAGCCTAGAGCTTCTATGGAAAAAGCTGATGTCTCTCATGACAAGAAGATCACTAGATTGGCATAGAAAATGATAACAAAGGAGTTCTTGTTATTTCCCCAGAGAACATTCATATAGTCATTTTGAGTAATGAAGGGATATAAATAAAATAAAAAATATTTTTAGCATAGTGCAAAGTGCACAAAAAAGATGTACAAAAGCTATGCAAACAGGGACATGTCAAAAAATATGACAGCTATCTCTATAATCCTGAGAACCAACTCTATATTCTGGAAGAACCTTTACTGCAGCTAGATGTAGTCCACCAATATCACAGCACACCAAGCATTGGTCACCCTGGTTATAACAAGATGCTTGAATTAATTCAGGGAAACTACACATGGCCTGGACTTGCCACCTATGTTAAAGACTACATTGCTAGATGCAACACATGTCAAAGATTCAAAAGTTTGAATCAGGCACCTAGTGGTCTTCTTCAATCTCTTCTCACCCCTAAGGGACCCTGGCAAGATGTTACTGCAGATTTCATTACCAACCTCCTCCTTTCCAATGGTTACATGGTAATATTGACAGTCATTGATCAATTCTCGAAGGAAGTAAAGTTGGTGCCTTGTACTAAAGAAGTCTTGGCACTTGACACAGCTCAACTCTTCCTCTCCTATGTCTGGAAGCATCATGGCTTACCTAAGATGCTCACATCAGACCACAGTCTACAATTCACTGCAAAAGTTGCACACAAAATTAACAATACCCTTGGTATTGATACCAAGCTTAGCATGGTGTTTTATCTGCAGACTGACAGACAGTCAGAAATAGTAAACAAAGAAGTTGGAAAATTCCTGAGGATATTCTGCTTCAAAAAACAAGATAAATGGGCTGATTGGCTAGCTATTGCCCAGTTCTCTATAGACAATAAAACTCACACTACAACAAAAAAGACTCTGTTTGCAGTTACATGTTTATATGAGCCAAGAATAGGGGTTGAACCTCCAAAAGCTCCCATTGAGGCCCCAGCAGCCAATTCATTTACCACCACAATGGCTCAGACCATTGAAGACATTAAAAATAACTTGGCTAAGGCCAAAGAAAAAGCAAGCACAGGCCAATAAACACCGCTTGGCTGCACTAGAATACCAAATCAGCCAGCAAGTCTGGCTTAGTACAGAAAATCTGCACTTGATACATACATCCAAAAAACTGTCTGAGTGATGGTTCAGACCTTATGAAATTGTCGGTTTGGCAGGACCAAATACAGTAAAATTGAAACTTCCTTGCAGCATGAAGATTCATCCCACAGTCAATATCAACTATATCAAACTCTACCATGAGACTCTTGAAGGGCAACCTGTATTATGGCCAGGGCCAGTGAATGTAATGGAAGACAGAGACAACAAATGAGAAGTTGACTACATTGTGGACAGCCAATTATGGCAATACAAACTAGAATACCTTATACATTAGAAGGACTATGACAAAACAGACCATATATGGGAACCAAAGGCTAACCTCTTAAATACAAAAGAGAGCATGAGAGAATTCCACCTTAAAAACCCAGTGGCACCTCAGGCCCTATCCATTGACAAGAAAGACTTTGCTTACCTCTTTGAGAAATATCTCGAAAATATCACAGAACATTTGGATAAACCTTTTAGTTGCCTGGAAGTCAACTTATAGAGAGAGGGAAGTATTATGGTTCATTACCTCCACAAGAACATTTAATGGACTTTGTTGTTTCTCTTTTCTTTTCCCAATTCAAATCTCTAGTCATTTCCCCTTTTAGTTATATTGAACATATGTCTTCTCATATTCATTTTTACTTCTTCTTTTCTTCTTTCCCTCATGTTCTTTATTTCTGAATGGCTATGCCACAGCCTTGCTTCTTTACTTCTCTTCTATTCTTATGCCTCATGTATCATAAAGGCTATGCTTTTCATTTCCATTCTATCAATAGCATCTATCTCTCTTATCAACTTATCTCTAGGTTATGGGTATTTCTATTAGTAGTAGATAAGGACCAAACATGTACATACAAACATATGAGTATATAAGCCCCAAGGGCTAAGCTGGACGTTCTCTAGTTTAGTTCACTTGGTCTTTCCTCCAAAGTCCAACTGTCCTATTTCAGTTCTCCTTCTCTAAAGTTTGAGTAGCACCTGATTGTCTTAGGACTTTCAAGTGTTTCACTTACTTTAATGTTTGGTATGAACTTTAACTACTGGCCAATAGCAAATGTAGAGTGTACAGCAATGCACAGTAGTGCACAGGAATGCACAGTCATGCATAGCCTTGCATAGTAAGCTGAGTAAGAACAATAGAAATGATGAGTAATGATTGACTGTGGCACAGCAATCTTAGTAAGAGAGATAAGCAGGAATGAGCAATCAAGAGTAAGCATATAAGTGTGCCATTTGTAACACTATCCCCTCTCTATGGATTGCATTCTAGGCAATCATGACCTTTCTTACTCTGGCTGAAATGTATAGATGACTGTTAAGCTGTTGGTGTTGGTGAGATTGGTTTCACTATACATAGTAGCATTGCCATTACCATCTTTATTGTCTGCAACTTCTTGAGTTTCATTTCAAGTTAGATGAAAACCAGACCAGCCATTGAGGTCATCAGCAGTGGTGTTAGGTTTTAGAACTAGTTGGATTCTGGCCAACTGGGCAGTATCTGGTTCTATTTCCCTTGCTCTGAAGTCATGGGAGTAGACTTTGTAGCTGTATCTCTCTTGCTCTATCCAGTACTTGTCTGGCATGGTGACACTAAACCCTTTAAAGCTGTTTCAACCATTAGTGGTGTCACATATTATTTCTAGGGTTAAACCTTTCCCATCCTTGATTGCGCCATGCATGTATGACCAGATGATGAGCCCAGAAAAGAAGCAGAAGATACTTGCAAGGGTAAAGGAGCCAATTACAGAGTACATACTATTCTCAAGGAGAACTGCACAGAGCATTAATGTCAATGCCAAATAGCTGATTATGTGACCAAAATTGATCCATGACCACAGAATGGGTGCCCACTTCTTATATTGCTTGTATGTGTTGACTTGAGCAGTGGTAGGATTACAGGCAAGATAGTCCTCAATGAGATTGTTGGTGTGGAAGCTAGTGAACAAGAACATAAAGGGTGGATGGGAGGGCCAAGAGATATGGTTGAGATGTTGTTAAGAGGTTGCTAGGAGCTTGCTCAACTAGTAACTGAGAGGAGGCAAATTCTGGATGATCAGGGTGAAGTAGCAATTCATTTATACTGCTTTATGATGATTATATAAGCTATCTTCTGCAGCAGTTTCTGTGAAATTCTCATAGAGCTTGAATAGCTATTAGAAGTCAGCTTGAGTTATATGGGGTAGACAGGGAGCCAATGGGTTCTTTTTATAGAATTCTTTTATTATGTCCTATGTGCTATCAAGGTTTGATTGGGGTTCCCATGTTCTATCCATGTTGTCATAGCCTTTTTAATATATTAGGAATTCAACTTGTTTTCCCTTAAATCTGGGGTCAACTATATAGTCAACTTCATATTCTTCATCTTGATCCTCAGTGACTAGTACTGGCCCTGGTTTGTCAGCCTTTTGCCCTGGTAAATGTTCTTTGTAAGGTTTGACCTTGGCTATATTGAATATATTGTACACTCTCATGGTACGTGGTAGGTAGAGTTCAATTATGTTGCTTCCTTTGAAGCTGATAATTTTGTATGGCCTAACCATTTCTCCAAGAGCTTCTTTGAAGGTCATGGGAGTTGTAAGCTGTCTGTGCTAAGCCAAACCTTGTCTCCTATTTTATATTGTGAAGCTTCTGATCTATGTTTATCTGCTTGGGTTTTCATATGTTTTTGTGCTTTTTCTAGGTTTTCTTTTGTTTCTTTTAAGGTTTGTTTGATTTCATCAGCAAATAATAAGGTGGCAGATACTTTAGACATGTGATTTTCTATTCCTATTTTTAGTTCATATATATGGGTAATACTAAATGAGGTTCTCTGTGTAGAAGTTTGCTTTTTTGAGTTATATGGGAATTGCACAATTGATAGCCATTCTGCCCATTCATGTTGTTTTTCAGCAGTGAATAGTTGAAGGTATTATTGTAGATCTATTTGTTTGTGGATGCTATGCAGTAGAGAGTTTAGGCATAATGCTGAGATATTTGCATAAGTCTTTCATGACTTGGGATGTAAATTATAGACCTCTGTCCAAAACTATTGTTTTAGAAAGTCTGCAATGCTTCCATACATATGTGAGGTACAGTCTAGCCATTTGTAGAGCATTGACAGATTTAGTACAGGAAATGAATTTGACTTCTTTGGAGAATCAATCAACAATCACTAGAATTGAGTTGAACCCAATTGATTCAGGGAAATCTGTCATGAAATCTGCACTGATGTGTTTCCATGGAAGATCTGGAATTTTCAGTGGTAGTAACTTTCCAGCAGGTGCAGTATTGATGCCTTTAAAATACACACATCTATTACAGCAAGATATGTAATCTTTGACAAGTATGGGCATTCTAGGCCAGATATAGCTACACTGTAGCAGTTCTAGGGTTTGATTTATTCCTAGATGTCCAGCTACAGGAGTATTGTGGTATAGGCATATGATTTCCATATGAAGATCCAGTTTTTCTTATTATAAAGAAGTTCATTCTTTTCTATGCAGATGCCATGTTGCTTGCAAGGCTTAATGGCTTCTGATTCATGAACTTTCCATGTTACTTTCTTTATCTTTTCTAGAATATCATTACTATCTATGGCTAGATGCACTGATGTAGTGGCTATTCATCCTGGAGGAATGACTAAGACTTGCTTGTTATCAACTTCCATTTCTATTGCATGATCTTCCCTTCAAGAGAGAGCATTAGCTTTTTCTATTTGTGATCCAGCTTTATGGATTCATTTGAAATTGAAACAAGATAGGTATTGTAATCATCTAGCTTGGTGTCTATTTAGATCTTGTTGTTGCATAAACCATTGAAGGTTTGCATGATCATTTCAAATTTCAAATTCCTGTTTTACACCTTCTAGGTAATGTCTCTATTGTTCTAGACTTTGGATAACACTTAACATTTCCTTGTCTGCAATTAGGTAGTTGCATTTTCTGGGTGACATTGAGTGCAATGAGAATGCGATAGGGTGCCATTTACCATCTTGCTCTATAGATAGAACAGCACTGGTTGCAAAGTTAGATACATCAGTTTCTAAGCGAAACTTCTTGTTATTGTCTGGGAATGCAAGAATAGGGGCAGTAGTGAACTTTCTTTTTATCATATCAAATGCTTCTTGTTGTAGTTCTTTCCATGAGAAAGGAATGTCTTTCTTAGTAAGATTATTCAGGGGTTATGTGATTTGCATGTAGTCTTGAATAAAGTGGTGATAGAAAATTGGCTAATCTTAAGAAACTTCCAACTCCTCGAACTGTGGTCAGAGTTGGCTATTCAGTAATTGCCTTGACTTTATCATCATCCATCTTGATGCCTTTTGGGGTTATTGTCATATCAAGAAATTCAACTTCTTTGGTGTAAAAGTGACATTTTTCTGGTTTGACAAATAAGTCATTTTCTTCTAGGCATGCGAGAACTTTGAGAACTACTTTGTCATGTTCTTTTATGTTATCTGTCTTTATGAAGATTATGATATCATCAATGTAAACAACTACAACATCTTTCATGTCTGCAAATAATTCATTCATCATTGTTTGGAAGGTTGCTGAAGAGTTGCAAAGACCAAAATATATGACCAATGGTTCAAAGGATCCTCAGTGGCAAATGAAAGCAGCTTTCCATTCATCATCTTCTTTGATTTGGATGTTGTTGTAACTCTATCTGAGATCTATCTTAGTGAATAATTTAGCTCCTTTTAGCTTATCAACCAATTGGGATATCAGAGGTAGTAGGTAATTGTTTCTCACTATATGCTCATTGAGATATCTATAATCCTGCATCATGTATTTCTTTCCATCTTTCTTTGGAACAAAGAATACAGGGGAGGTTTGTGGGGATGTAGAATGGCAAATATATCCCTTTTGGAGTTGATCATCAATGAACTCACTAACTTCTTCTTGTTCTTGTGGTGATAAAGGAATTAATTGACCTTTCTTTGGCACAAAGGATTCTTTGAGATCTATGGCATGATCCCATGGCTTACATGTGGGCATATGCTTAGATTCTTTTTTCTTGAAAAGGTAAATGAACTTGTGATAGGCACAGGGAACAAGCTCTTCCAGAGTTCTCTCAGGCAGTTTGTCCTTTTCTAGAGTTTCTTTCTTGAGGGCATATACTATTACACTTGCTCTGGGTAGGCACAAGCATAGACGCAAAGTCAAGTCAATAGTTCGAAAGTCAAGGGCTTCAAGATAATCTAGGGAATTCTTAGAGAAGATCAGTAGGTCAAAGGGATTAAAGACTATGTTGAGACTCTTAGGGAATTCCTAGTCTCAGTAATGCCGATTCAAAGTATGGCAAGAACTTATTGAAGTGAATAAGAGATTTCTAAGGAAGAGACAATGGGCTAGATTGCATAGGTCTAGCTTGAGAATATATGACAGGTAGAAGGAGTTTATATGCTATAGGTATAGAACCCAACAGAACATTATGGAATGTTCACCACTAAGCAATAGGTAAAGATAATGCAATCATTGGTGTTACAAACGGTACATTTCTTACCTTTCTTATCCTACACTTTTACTTACTTCACTACGCTTTCACTTGACTCAGCTTTACTTTTGGACTTAGTCGAATATCTTGTACAATAGTCATGTGACTTGATCACATGACACGGACCATCTTTCCGCTTACTCATATATGCTTACTCTTGCTTACTCATTCTTGATTACTTTTCTTACCAAGATTGCTGCGCCGCAGTCAATCCTTACTCATCATTTCTATTGTTCTTACTCAGCTTACTGCGCAAGGCTATGCTTGCTGCGCATTGCTGTACGATCTACTTTTGCTATTGGCTAGTAGTTAAGGTTCATACCAAATAGGTGCAAACACACCAATAGTATATAAACCAGGAGTCTGAAGGGCGTCCCCCTCAGTCTTGTTCTCCTGGAGTTCTTCTCATCAGCTCTCCACTTGCCTGACTACCTCTACTGTTCTGACACAAGCACTTCAGCGCTCTAGGTGAGTTGTTGAGTGTTTCATTAGAACAAGACTATACTAACCTTCCCCTTGCAGATTAGCTACCTGCAAGCCGAACTACTCGATCTTGAAACCTTGAACCAAGTACTTGAAATAGCAAAGAGTAAGAACCTTCCTTTAGACAAGGTCAAGGGTGATAACTGACAAAGGCTCACCACTAGTGTTCCACAACACATACCCACCAGTCCGCACCAACACCACTTACCCCAGTTACGACATCTTTGAAACCTACGACCCCATTACCGGTCGTCTTAGAGAAGAGATCCAGGATCCCAACGACCAAGAAATCATCCCACAACCCGACACTCCCCTCTCCCGCTCTCCTAGCCCTGCTCGTGGGAGCGTCGGCCCTTATTCCCGCTTTAACCCCGCCGACCTTCTCGGTCGTCTCCAACATCTTGTAAGGATCCCATTACCCACTAGAGACCCTAGGCCTAACCAACTCCGCCAGAACCCTCTCGACCCTGAAGTCGAGACTCATATTAGAGAGTATAGGGACCGCTTCGACCCCTTCTACCCGTTCCAGCAACCACCCCCGGAACTTGCCGAACCCGTTGACTGGGCCCCACTAGGACCTAGATTCCAACCGGCTAACTTTGAACCAGTTCCCCAGTTCTCGACCCAAAGTAGGATCAGGTTCCTTATACACTATTTCCAACACGTCTCACCACAAACTCCACCAGATCTGCGTTGGGGGTTATCTCGACGTTTTCTACGAGCAACAGCAGACGAGATTACTGGCAAAGGATCTATCCTTCCGGATCGCGGACAGAGAGTTAGCGTACCACCAGAATGGAGTCCGCCTAGAGAGAATAAAAAGAAGAGAAGGGTACATAGAAAAGACCGTACCTACAAGAGTACTACTCCTCGCTCTCAGCTCTCTGCTCGTGCAACTAGGATTAGGATACTGGTACCTCCCCTACGCCCTTACGGTAACCTACCTTATCTTAGGCCACAAAGTAGTCTCAGGAAACCTCTGTGGTTCCATTGAATTCACATACACTGTTTTTAAAATCCATCCTATTGCCCCTGAACAAGAAGTAGAACAAGAGTCAGAAGAAGAAGAAGAGGAAGAGGAAGAACCTATTCCAGTCAGAGTCAGACCTCCCACTCCAGCCAATCAAACAAACATTTCCCCTCTTCACTCTCAAAGAGAAGAATCAGAAGCGTCAGATCATTCATATTTCCCTGCTCCACGAAATTTACCCCGCGTAAACCAATTTTCCATTTACGGCATTTCTGTTACCGATCGCGCCGCACCTCCTCCTTACCAAAGAAGAAACCCTTCTGCCGAGTTACCCGTTCCTGAACCAGAGAACTAGCACACTGGACTGTGTAAACAGACATACCAAATTCACTAAAGAAAAACGACAACGTTTTCAATCTTCTGTTATCAAACTCGCTCAACGAAAGCTCTCTAACGCATACCCAAAGGACTCTCCTTATTCTCGTTTACTCAAACAAGCCAGAAAACTCTCACAAAAACATAAATAAACATGTCTCACAGAGCTGACGTACAAGACCTCATCGATGCGCTCAACGCGCTAACCTTAGAACAAACGAATGCTAATGAGAAAAGAAAGAAAGACGTTACCAAGAAGATTGCAGACCCAGGCTATTGGGATGGAAACCGCCCTGCATTCCGCTTATGGTGGCTCCGAACCAAGCTATGGGCTGCTCAACAAACTTGGGACACAAATCAACTCCGCACTGTGGCAATTCTCTCACGGATGAATGGAAAAGCATCCAGGTTCGCACTTCTAACACTAGAAGCATGTGAAAGGAATGCCGGAATCCCAGTAGGAACACCTCCAGTCATCCCAGGAGACACTGCCTGGCTAACTTTAGTCGAATTAGAAGCCAAAGTCTGAGGTTTCTTCCAGATAGATGTTCTAGCACATGAGAGTTTGAAGAAGCTAGAAGTTCTCAAACAAGGATCCATGGATATTCACTCATTCGCACAACTCTTCATCATTCTATTCCAGGAATCAGGAATCTCAGAAGAGCATGGTCTAACTATACTGAGGAAGGCAGTTGATTTCCGTATTTATCAACAACAAGCCCTAAATATGACCCGGGCCAATACCATGCAAGAGCTCCTAGATAACTACGTAACCATTGGAAAAGAATACGAACGAATGAGATTAGAACGATCCACAGGAAATCCGTTCTGATCCTATTCTGGGAGCACATCATACCAGAATAACTCACGTCCGCCACCTCAGCCAAGGTTCACCGAATATGGAATACAACCAGGGCGAGGCGCACCCATGGACATTGGTGCTGCGAACAGAACTTCCTTAAGAGGCAAATGCTATAATTGTCTTGGTTCACACCTCGCACGTGATTGTAAACAACCCTCTACGCGCTGCCGAAACTGTGGATGGTCACGAGGTGAACACAAGAACAATTGTAGGAACTACAAAGGAAAGAGCACACGCCAAGCTCAAACCTTGAACTCAGACCCTGAAGAATCTCACGATTCACAATTAGAATTTGATGAGATGAAGGCTTCCTTCCTTGAAACAGAGGAAGAAGACAAGGGAAAAGCCAAAGCGATCTAGACAAACTAGGTGTCCAGATCGCCAAAGCTAACAAGAAACAATCTAACAATAGTCTAACGGGGTCTCATTCAAGTGAGCTCGGCCGGGACTTGAAACTAGTGCTTAATTCCGTTAACACAATAGACAACAGAATCCCAGACCAAATCCGTATTCGTGGGAACAATTCCAGAGAGATTACCCTATCCATCAGCATAGCACCTATTAATGGCAAACAGTTCACATCTGCAGAAGCCCTGCTGGACTCAGGTGCTAACACCATTTTCATCGACAAATCTTGGGCCAAGAAGCTCAAATTACCCCTTTTGCCTCTCAGGCACCAACTAGCAGTGTACAATGTCGACAGAAGTAGAAACTCCGCAGGAGATATCACACACTATGCAGAAATAATCATCGACTACCAAGGACATCGTGAGAAGACAACAGCTGAAGTAACCAATCTTGGAAAGAATCAGGTTATTCTAGGATACACATGGCTAAAGAACCATAATCCGGAAATAGATTGGTCACGAGGCAAAGTATCCATGACACGCTGTCCATGGACTTGTCGAAATCTCTAACAGAAATCTTTGTTCTCATGGCAGATAGAAGAACAAGAACGTGTGGCATTAAACCACGTTTACGCGCTCAAGAAAGAAACTCCTGAAAAGGGTAAATCACCAGAGAAAACCCCGGAAGAACTTGTTCCCCAATTCTATCACAAGTTCATTCACCTTTTCAAAAAGAAAGAATCCGAGCGTATGCCCACACGTAAATCATGGGATCATGCCATAGATCTCAAAGAATCTTTCGTGCCGAAGAAAGGCCGATTGATCCCTCTATCTCCACAGGAACAAGAAGAAATCAGTGCGTTCATTGACAATCAACTCCAAAAGGGATACATCCGCCACTCTATATCCCCACAGACATCCCCTGTGTTCTTCGTTCCAAAGAAAGATGGGAAGAAGCGTATGGTACAGGATTACAGATATCTCAATGAACACACGGTGAAAAACAATTACCCGCTACCCCTGATTTCCCAATTGGTCGATAAGCTAAAAGGAGCTAAACTATTTACCAAGATGGATCTCAGATGGGGTTACAACAATATCCGAATCAAAGAAGGCGATGAATGGAAAGCTGCTTTCGTTTGCCACAGAGGATCTTTCGAACCACTGAAACACTCAACAACTCACCTAGAGCGCTGAAGTGCTTGAATCGGAACAATAGAGGTAGTCAGGCAAATGGAGAGCTGGTGAGGAGAACTCCAGGAGAACAAGACTGAGGGGGACGCCCTTCAGACTCCTGGTTTATATACTATTGGTGTGTTTGTACCTATTTGGTATGAACCTTAACTACTAGCCAATAGCAAAAGTAGATCGTACAGCAATGCGCAGCAGGCATAGCCTTGTGCAGTAAGCTGAGTAAGAACAATAAAAATGATGAGTAAGGATTGACTGCGGCGCAGCAATCTTAGTAAGAAAAGTAATCAAGAATGAGTAATCAAGAGTAAGCATATATGAGTAAGCGGAAAGATGGTCCGTGTCACGTGACAAGTGTCATGTGATCAGGTCACGTGATCAAGTCACGTGACTATTGTACAAGATATTCGACTAAGTCCAAAAGTAAAGCTGAGTCAAGTGAAAGTGTAGTGAAGTAAGTAAAAGTGTAGGATAAGAAAGGTAAGAAATGTACCGTTTGTAACAACCACTAGTCATGTATTTTGGTCTCTGCAACTCCCCAGCAACCTTCCAAACAATGATGAATGAATTATTTGCAGATATGGAAGACGCTGTAGTTGTCTACATTGATGACATCTTGATCTTTACAAAGACAGATGACATAAAGGAACATGCCAAAATAGTTCTCAAAGTCCTCTCACGTCTAGAAGAAAATGACCTATTTGTCAAACCAGAAAAGTGCTATTTTCACACCAAAGAAGTTGAATTCCTTGGCATGACAATAACACCACAAGGTATCAAAATGGATGATGACAAAGTCAAGGCAATTACCGAATGGCCAACTCCGACCACAGTCCGAGGAGTTAGAAGCTTCTTAGGATTAGCAAACTTCTATCGCCGCTTCATTCAGGATTATGCGCAAGTCGCACGACCCCTGAATGATCTTACCAAGAAAGACACTCCTTTCTCATGGAAGGAACCACAACAAGAAGCGTTTGACATGCTAAAAAGGAAATTCACCACAGCTCCCATTCTTGCATTCCCAGACAATGACAAGAAATTCCGCCTAGAAACCAATACATCTAATTTTGCAACTGGTGCCGTTCTATCTATAGAACAAGATGACATATGGCATCCTGTCGCATTCTCATCACACACCATGTCTCCAGAAGAACGTAACTACCCAATTGCAGACAAGGAAATGCTGAGCGTTATCCGAAGTCTAGAACAATGGAGACATTACCTGGAAGGTGCAAAACAGGAATTCGAAATTTGGAATGATCATGCGAACCTTCAATGGTTTATGCAACGGCAAGATCTAAACAGACGACAAGCCAGATGGTCACAGTACCTCTCTTGTTTCAATTTCAAATGGATCCATAAAGCCGGATCACAAATGGGAAAAGCCGATGCTCTCTCTCGAAGAGAAGATCACGCAAAAGGAATCGAAGATGACAATAAGCAAGTCTTAGTCATCCCTCCAGAACGAATAGCCGCTACATCAGTGCACATAGCCACAGATAATGACGACATTCTAGAAAAGATAAAGAAAGCAACATGGAAAGTTCGCGAATCAGAAGCCATTAAGCTTTGCAAGCAACATGGCATCTGCACAGAAAAGGACGAACTTCTCTATGACAAGAAAGATCGGATCTTCGTGCCGAATGATCAGGATCTTCGCATGGAAATTATACGTCTACATCATGACATTCCTGTAGCTGGACATCCAGGAATAGATCGAACCCTAGAACTGCTACAGCGTAGCTATACATGGCCTGGAATGCCCACACTTGTCAAAGATTACGTATCTCATTGCGATAGATGCGCACGTTTCAAAGGCATCAACACTGCACCTGCTGGAAAGTTACTACCATTGGAAATTCCGGATCTTCCATGGGAACACATCAGTGCAGATTTCATGACAGATTTCCCTGAATCAAATGGATTCGACTCAATCCTAGTGGTTGTTGATCGATTCTCCAAAGAAGTCGAATTCATCCCCTGTACTAAATCGGTCAATGCCCTACAAACAGCTAGACTGTATCTCACACACGTATGGAAGCATCACGGACTTCCCAAAACAATAGTTTCGGACCGAGGTCCACAATTCGCATCACAAGTCATGAAGGACTTATGCAAACGCCTTGGCATAACGCCTAAACTCTCTACCGCACGTCATCCGCAAACAGATGGACAAACAGAACGTATGAATAGAGATCTACAACAATATCTCCGACTATTCACCGCTGAAAAACAACACGAATGGTCAGAATGGTTACCTATTGCGCAATTCTCGTATAACTCGAAAAAGCAAACTTCTACACAGAAAACCCCATTTAGCATAACTCACACATATGAACCAAAAATAGGAATAGAAAATCACACGACTAAAGCACCCGCTGCTTCTTTACTCGCTGATGAAATCGAACAAACCCTAAAAGAAACAAAAGAAAATCTAGAAAAAGCACAAAAACATATGAAAATCCAAGCAGATAAACATAGATCAGAAGCTCCGCAATACAAATTAGGAGACAAGGTTTGGCTAAGCACAGATGGCCTAAAACTCCCACGACCTTCAAAGAAGCTCTCGGAGAAATGGTTAGGACCATATGAAATTATTAGCTTCAAAGGAAGCAATGCAATTGAACTCCGACTCCCACGCACCATGAGGGTGCACAATGTGTTCAATATAGCCAAAGTCAAACCTTACAAGGAATGACTACCTGGACAGAAGGCTGACAAACCAGGGCCAGTGCTAGTCACTGAAGATCGAGATGATGAATACGAAGTTGACTACATAGTAGACTCTAGATTGAGAGGAAAACGACTCGAATTCCTAATTCACTGGAAAGGATACGACGAAACGGATAGAACATGGGAACCCCGATCGAATCTCGCTAACGCGCCGGACGCAATAAAGGAATTCTATAAAAAGAATCCATCGGCTCCCCGTCTGCTCCGCATGACTCAGGTTGATTTTGAAAAGCTGTTCAAACCTTACGAAAACTTCACAGCAACTGCTGCGGAAGACAGCTTATATAATCATCATGAAGCAGTATAAAAAAGACTCGCTGTTTCAACCTGAACAGACCAGAATTCGCCTCTCCTCCCAGTCATTAGTCGAGCCTTGCTCCTAATACCTCTTCAAGCAACTTCATTCACCACCTCTACAACCCCACCACCACCCTTCATGTCTACTTTCCCCAACTCCTTCACCCAGTTCCACGCCAACGCCATCATCGACGATTATCTTGCCAACCACGCTAACGTCGGAAACATCGACACACCAGCTCGTCCCACTCCCCTAGCACCCGTACCGTGGTCATGGATCGACTTCGGTCTCCTGATCACATATATGGTGTCGATATTCGCTCTCTGTGTTGTTCTGATCGAGAACAGCACATTATTCGCCATAGGCATACTTACCCTAGGGAGTATCATCTCCTTATCCTTCGCACTTATGGCATTATACTACGTGCATGGCGCAATCCGGGACGGCAAGGGTATAACCCTAGAAATAATGCGCGACAACACTAATGGTCGCAATACTTTCAAGGGATTCAGCATCACAATGCCTGACAAGTATCTGATCGAGCAAGAGGGCTACAACTACGAAGTCTACTCCCGCGACTTCAGAGCCAGAGAAAAAGAGCAACACGACGCTCTTATGGAACGTACCCTCTCGACTCGACAGAAGAATGAGGCAGAAGCTGAAAATATCAATGCCTGGGCTGGCTTCCCAACGTGGAGCGAAGCTGGAGACGCTGCAGATGAAGAAAACGGTAATGACAGTGCTACTATTCATAGCGACACCAATCTCACTACTGCCAACAGCTTCATAGCAGTCTACAATTTCGAGGCATAACGAAAGAAAGGTCGTGATTGCCTGGAAGGCAATCCATAGAGAGGGGGTAGTGTTACAAACGGTACATTTCTTACCTTTCTTATCCTACACTTTTACTTACTTCACTACGCTTTCACTTGACTTAGCTTTACTTTTGGACTTAGTCGAATATCTTGTACAATAGTCACGTGACTTGATCACGTGACCTGATCACATGACACTTGTCACGTGACACGGACCATCTTTCCGCTTACTCATATATGCTTACTCTTGCTTACTCATTCTTGATTACTTTTCTTACTAAGATTGCTGCGCCGCAGTCAATCCTTACTCATCATTTCTATTGTTCTTACTCAGCTTGCTGTGCAAGGCTATGCTTGCTGCGCATTGCTGTATGCTCTACTTATGCTATTGGCTAGTAGTTAAGGTTCATACCAAATAGGTACAAACACACCAATAGTATATAAACCAGGAGTCTGAAGGGCGTCCCCCTCAGTCTTGTTCTCCTGGAGTTCTCCTCATCAGCTCTCCACTTGCCTGACTACCTCTACTGTTCTGACACAAGCACTTCAGCGCTCTAGGTGAGTTGTTGAGTGTTTCAAGTGGGGGATCAGAACAATAGTGTAGTTAGGCAAGTGGAGAGCTGATGAGAAGAGCTCCAGGAGAACAAGACTGAGGGAAACACCCTTCAGACTCCTAGTTTATATACTATTGGTGTGTTTGTACATGTTTGATATGAACCTTAACTACTGGCCAATAGCAAATGTAGAGCATATAGCAATGTGCAGCAGCACAGGAATGCACAGTCATGCATAGCCTTGTGCAGCAAGCTGAGTAAGAACAATAGAAGTGATGAGTAATGATTGACTGTGGTGCAGTAATCTTAGCAAGAGAGATAAGCAGGAATGAGTAATCAAGAGTAAGCATGTATATGAGTAAGTGGAGAAGTAGTTCATGTCACGTGATTAAGTCACGTTACTATTGTACAAGATATTCGACTAAGTCCAAAAGTAAGGGTGAGTCAAGTGAAGGCATATACAAGTAAGTAGAAGTATAGGATAAGAAAGGTAAGAAATATACCATTTGTAACATTTAGTATTCTCTTATATTCTATAGTATAATATTGCTCAACTAATAGAATACCTTAGTACTTTTCCTTTTCTCTTGTCTCTCACTATATCATATCTCCAGGCTAGATCTATACAATACATTGCTAGTTCTTAGCCTCTCTCTGATTGATCTCTATCTAAGAGTCATTCTCTTCTCATCAACAAGTCTCTACTTCACTTGAAGTATCTAGGGCCAGGATGTATGCAACAGCATAACAGGTGATAGAATCAGGATGAATATTGCTGACTAATGAGAAGAGAGTAAAACTGAATAGTGAAGGTGAGACTCCAGCCTATAACTTAAGTTTAGTATCATAGAGGGAAAAGGAAAAGGAATGGAGTACTGATAACATATATGAATATCAGAGACAATGGCCAAGAACCTTGCCTTATAGGCCAATAATGCCCAACATAAAATACCTACCTAAAAATATTTGGAAAAGTGGTGCCAAGTGTGTGCTAATCATGATACCAAAGTAACATGCCAGTGATACCCTTATTCTATTCCTCAACCAGCAACCTTCTTGCTGGTAGTCTTCCTATGCCCTATACAGCACCTCTAGTAGAAAGACACAGTACTTGTTCTCATGCTGAGATTTTGAATCACATATAAACATACAAGGACAAATAACAGGCAATGAAGAATGTCCATAGGCAATGTTCGAATGATGCGAGCGCTTGCGACCTCCTCCTTACTGAACACGTCGCCTAAACATCAACTTCGCCTTCCGATTCGCCACTCTACTCGCACCCAAAATAAAGCTTGCAGGTCGTTTGCCATGCGCATCGTCCATGAGTTTAACATCATATGTCAGAAGGACATGCGAGAGCATCGCCTTGAGCTCGTTCACGACAAAGAACCTACCAGGGCTGTAAAAAGACGAGAAAAAAAAAGAACAGATCAATCACAAATACTTTATCACCACGATACATCGAGCAACCACAAACGTACCACGCATTTCTCCCATACCCAAACGCCAACCAGTCTTCGCTCACCCTCACAATTCTGTTCCGCATTTCCTGATCCGCTTCTTCACCGTCGTGTTCTTCATCCACGTGTGGTGCGTCTTCGTGGTTCTTCATCTTGAGGAATCGCCAGGGGTCGAACGTGTCAGTTGCATCGCCATACAGCTCAGGGTCGGAATGACGCTCGTCCATCGCGACACGGACGATAGTTCCTTTAGGGATTAACGTCCCGTCTGAGAGAGTAACGTCGCGCATCGCCTTACGCTGCATCGACACTGATATCATTCATTGCGTATGAGCACAGCGACGGATGGAATAATCAAGAAGGAGGAAACGAATGCGTACTGATGTTAATGCCGTCAAGGCGGAGCGTTTCTGAAAGGAAGCTCTCTAGTTTGATCATCTTGCCCATAGCCGCTTTCGACCAGCCTTCCTCTGCGATCACTCGAGAGACTTCTTCGCGCAGGGCCGGGACGTAGGTGGGGTAGGCGGCCAGGTTGTAGAGGGCTTGACAGAAGCTCTGTTGGGCAACATCCAGATCACTCTTGAGTTTTCGGAAAACGAGAGAGATAGGTAAGGGGAACGTACGTCTGAGCTTGTCTATGTGCGTGTACGCAACAAAGGCAAGGGGAGATGAGCGATGATGATTTAAGATAGCACAAGACGTACGTGGATAGCAGCAAAGTTGACCACAAGTACCCTACGGGCAAGTTCGTATGGCGTGCGCTCCAAGCCCTGTGCTTCATCCATAAACCATGAAACAAGGTCGTCCTGACAATCCCGGTGATAATACGTTAGCATATAGATATAGCCATCGTATTAGACAACGGCACTTACGGGCTTCTCAGTCCAGTCATCCCCAAGTTCAGCCTCCATCCGCAGACGCTCTTCAATCATAGGTCCGAGGAGCTTGTGAGCGTGGTCCAAATTTTTGTGCACGTTCGTGAGGTAGCGTGCAACGAAGCTATTGGGCAAGTGTGCTCAGTAAAAGACTCGTAAGAGAAGGATTGGCGTGGATCCAGAACATACGGAGATAGGAACCTGGGGAACATACGGATGATCATGGCTGCCTTCACAACGTCCAAGGTAAAGCGGATGCAGAGTTCTGTATATTCGGGGTCGCGACAGCATGGAAGCCCGACAAATACGCGATTGCTGATGCGCGCGACGACGTTCACCGCCATGACGTAGGTCGAGATGGCTTTCCACTCGTTGCCCTGGAGAACAATTTCATCGTCAAAGGAAGCTACGATCTCATCTCGTATGTCCGGGAACAAGCGCGCTAACTGCCTTGTAAGTCGGTTTTGGATAACTGGTACATGCAAGTGTGTCATGTGTGGACGGTGCGCAAGCGTGTAATTCGTTTTGAAATCGTAAACGTATCATGGAGAGTAGGACGTCAATGGCAGAGTAGAATGAGAGATAAGCCAAAAGGCGTACGTCGTTAGCAGCCTCGGCGAAACTGAACACGTTATCCTGCTCCCGTCCAATCTCTCTCAGTAGATCCGGGCTTGCATGCACGACTTGCCAGCCGCCCAAAGTGGGGAATCGGAAGGGACGTCCCTTGTATTTGACATAACCCTCGTGGAGGATGGGTTGAATGCGGAACATGTGTTTGAGGGCATAGATGTAGGACCCAATGTAGGACGATGGCCCGACGATGGGAATAGGCGAGAGCGGGTCAGACTTGCATACACGAGCGATGGTGGTGTATCCGACCACAACTAGCAAAGCTGCACGCAAGGGCTCTTCGGAGGCCCACGTATACACGCCAGATAGGTAGTCTACGATGCGGTCGAGGTCCATGGTGTCGCTGAAACACAAACTTGCAGCTGAATGGTGACCATGGCTGCGGAGTGTTTCAGGATAATCCCTCTATCCACATAACACACCGGGATGGATCTGCCCTCGAAATAGATCCAAAGTTTAGCATAGCATTCGTAGTCGACATCGAATATCGCGTGAGTGACGTGAGACGTGAGTCAGGCTCATCGTGGCCGATTCGAAGACTCATGCTGTTGTAGTCCTCGGAAGACAATCATACATTCAATGCTGGCTGGTCATGTTATTTGGTCGCTTGTGACTTGCTTTAGGTCGAAGCGACGACTCTCTTCGTACCTAAGGGAAGTTGTACTCCTCGAAACTAGACACAGTCTGAAGTCCAAGGCTGCACCTGAGGAGATCCTCAGACGAGACGTGTTTACTGTGCGACTTGTGGATCGTCAGCAAACTGGTTAGAAAGCTGTAAACTACCAAGTTCTTATTTACTGGCAGCGTTGAAAGTGGACCCAGAAGTTTCAAGTTCGAATTCACGCTGAGGAAGAGCACATCACATCGTTTACATCAGCCACTGGCTTGCACCGCCACGATCAAACGCGCTTTGCCATCGCTAACGACGACGACGACGCCCACCTCGACGTCGCGTCGCACGATGTCAACGCTCTCTCTTCGTCACCTTCCGCCCACTTTTCTCCCATCCATAAATGCCCTTCTCGCTGCCCTCCACCTCCCCTTCGCCATCGACACACCAACCGACCTCACCCCTTCTCTCCTTCTCGCCATCTTCGAGTCTCTCATCAACGCACGCCTTCCAATCACCCAAACGGTGAGACAGTCTCGTACGAGAGATGCTCAGGCGCGCGCTATGCTTGTCCTCCTCGGCGTTTTAGAATGTGACGTCCTCCGCGGTGGAACCGATGCAGACCATTCAAGCGACCCTACTTCAAACACGGACGACTCAGTGCTAGGCGGTGCAGGCGGCGTTAGCGTTGACGGTTGGGTCGATGAGATTGGCCTCGGTGAAGTTGATCCCGAGAAACTCGCCGACGGGGGTTGGGACGAGACCATCTTCGTGGGTGAACTTCTCTGCTGGCTGGCACGCCGAAAGGGCATATTGCCTCGTATCAAATCATCTAGTCGGTCTACACAACAACGCTCCCTTTACTCAAACCACCACTCTTATGGCGATGAAGAGGGTGAGACGGCGGATTTTTCAATGTCCCTTCTGCTTCGACCGTCTCCTGCCCAGGTCCCTCGTTCGATTCCCCAACAACGCGTGCCATCCCCATCCTTGGATGGCGAAGAAAGGGACCCGGAACCCGACTTTTCCGAGTTCTCGCATATCACAGACGTTCCTCGCCACCCCTTAGTCCACTCACCCGAAAACTCCATATCGGTGTCAGCCACTACAGGTACAGATCTCTCCCTCCGTGCACGGAGCGTATCTTCTCGGACGAGTGTATCAAGCCTACATGACGATGTGGAAGGTTACGATGACGTATCACACGACACTATTCAATCGTACAGCGGTCGTCGACTTATGGAGGGTGCAGAAGAGGATGATGATCTTCCACCAAAGTTCCATCCCCGTTCCATCCGCGAACTTGAAGATCCGTCGTACATCGGTGGTTTCTCTGAACTCTCCCAGTTACACTCGTCTGGACTCAGAGCAAATGGTATGGCTTGGTCTGATGGTGGATTCGATGGAGATGAGGATGAGGAAGGCGAACAAGAGAACGATCCATACGCACCACCTACCCCCACCCCTCAACGGATTCGCTTGTCCGGGTGGATAGATCAGGTTGATACTCAAACAGAACTCAACCAATTCGCCGTTTCCCACTCACAGTCGCGGTCACGTTCTCTAAACGGAGGGATGTCGATGCAACCGCCTCAAACACGATCTACGCCTTATTCTCAACTACAATCACACAAGTCGAAGAGAAACGACCTCGATAATGTACTTCGCTCAAATTTGACATCGAAACCGAAGTCCCAAGCGAACTTTTCGGCGCCGTCTAATCCTGCTTCAGCGTCCAGGTCTCGACATACCCTCCTTCCTCCTCCCCTTTCCTCTATTCCCCCCTTATCACGGCCATCCACATCATCCTCCAAGCATTCAGACCCCGTTCCACGTCCACTCATCCGATCGCCATCCCCGCCTCCCGACTTCGCCCTTGATCCCGATCCCGAAAACTCAGAAAACGAAGCACCCTTCGATGTCTCTTTCTCTACATTCGTGAATACAAGTACCCCTGCCAAACCACGACCTTTGCGTCGTTCTCAACCTCAACTCAACACCGTCCCTCATCAATCAAGCCAATCTCAAAGTCATTGTCAAACGAATCGACGGTCCGAGAGGACAGGATTGACGACGGAGCATGCGCCTGCGCATACGTTGAGCCGGAGTGCGGGGCCTCGACGTTCTCCTTCGTACACTCCCTCGCCTCCTTCGTTTTCGACACCTGGAAGTTTGCGCGGTGGATTGGATGCGAGGGGACAGGGACAGGGACAGGGACAAGGACAGCGGACGGAGACGGCGAAAGCTGATACTCAATACCATTTGGCTGCTCTCATGTCTGAAGCCACCGCATCGTCTTCTTCCAAGCGTGCGATGACCACGAATGCACCTGGTATGTATACGAGTAGGACAGGGAGTGGCAGTGGAGGTGGGAGTGGCGACGGGAGATTCCCATCCGCGGGGTCGACGTCACGCACGAACACACTGTTGAACGAGCGGGCGAGACTTCTCACGGAATTGGCGGCTCTCAAACGCGCGAGGGCAGCGAGTGGTGGTGGTGGCGGTGGAGGTGGAGGTACGGGAGTATTGAGTCATGGTTTAGGCGTTGGCGTTCGGTGAGCTGACAGGCAGTGGAAAGCCCCCACCCACGCACGGTCGAGCAGGTCCCCATCGTGCACGAGCTGGGTACCTCTTCTCTATTCGTTTTTTTTCTTACACAGCCGGGGATCCAATGATATATGGTACGCATCGTTGCATTGATAATATCTCTGTTGGTTTTAACTCAGACACTGTCTCATCTCCTTGCACCTGCATTTTCGTTTGTTCGTTCGTTCGTCTGTTAGGTTGTTTTTCTTGCTTGCATCCTGCATCCCTCGTTATCATTCCCGTTTGACGCATGGTGTATTTTAAATTGTTTAGGCACTTCATCTAGCTCTCTGTCGCAATTGAATGTTTGGGGTTTCAGCCATGTAGTCGAGAGTTGTTGAAAGAAAGGGCTACAACGGTGTATGTGTACATTCTACTCAGACGCGTTTTTAAAAAAAATTGACCGATGTTGTGCGATGTCGACAAACAGTGAGTACAAAGACGAGGCGGACGTACGATCGTCAACAACACCTGTATCAATCTCAGTCCTAATCTTTCTTTGCACAATGCCCATACAGCCTGTGCACCAAAGGGAGTAGACACCAAGATCAACCTTACTAGTACACCCAGCATAACCCTCACCAAACATCGACAGCCCACATACCCGCCTCTCGTCTCTCGTCTCTCACTTCTCCCCAACACCATTTGCAACCTGGTCCCCGCCCCCATCCCCATCCTCGCCGTTGCCCCGCCAATACACACGCCTGACCCACCGTCGTCGTCGTGTCACCCATCCATCACTCGGCCTTGCCTCTGCCCGAGGATGTGTCCACGTGTCCGTCGTATACGTCCAACCGTCTAGAGTGTTCATGGTACAGACCATGACAGAATTTTTGCATCGCGTGCATATATATGCAGCAATCATAGATAACCGACGAGCAGGAGGGTTCGTCAGTGGACAATGAAACCACCAGTCGACATCACACTCACCTCTGTCAGCGCCCACTGCCATCCCTGTCCCACTTTCAATCGCCCACGCAGCACGTAAGTCAGGTCTCCACCCTTCGGTCTCAACGAATGCCCAACCAGGGGATAACGAAAACGTAAGGTTACTGCTACGCGAAGCACATCAGTCATTCATTTCCAAGAACGAGAAACTCAAACAAGGTGAAATCTGAATCTCACAATCTCGCGCATACACGCAGATGACGATGAATGCAACAAAGGAAAACCGGAAACGCACCTCACTTCACCACCAACACCACTCCATCCGTCCCTTCCCCTCGTCCACCCAACCCTCTCATTCGACCTCAGATTCCCCTTTGACCATACCCCCTTCTCACATCTCTCTGCACTCTTCCCATCCACCGCCCCCGTTCCCGTCACCGTACCAGAACTCACAGTCGACATCCCATCATCCACAGCTTCCTCCTCGTCACTCTCACCCCTCCCAAATACAACCACCGATTTGCGTCGCTTCCGGTCGCTATCTGCAGACCACCGTTCGTTCTCCCATAACTCCACTTCAGTGAGCGGGGCTCGCCATACTGCGTCTTCAAGTCGATCGTCGTCGATGAAGCGGCGGCATACTGTCCACGCATCGCGTGGGGAGAGGGTGAATGTAAACGTGCGAAGGTGTTGACGCGGCGTTGTTTTTGGTGCTGTGGAATGATCTTTGCGCCGGAAAGGATTGAGTGAGCGAAGAGCACGGAATGGGTCGGGTCTAGGAATGGTGGGGATGGAGACAGATAAGTGGAGAGAAAATCCCGATCCCGACAGAGCGCGTGCAAGGGTGGCCGATAGGCGGCCCCTAACAAGGGGGTGGAGACACCCGACGCTACCCGCACCTGCAAGGAAGAATAAGAGACGGAGAGGGAGAAGATCAGCGATGAGTATGGAAAGCAGGAGCAAGAATGACAAGAGAATGACGATGAGAAGCGGGTGATGTGGTTGCGTGAGTGGTATGGTAGGTGCCAAAGATGATGCTGATTTGGGGGTAGATTGGATAGGAGTTGAAGCGTCTTGTGATAGATTGGGAGTTGCAGATATTGAAGAGGACATGGACGAGAACCTGATATGTTGTTTGGGTGGAGGTGAAGATGCAGGTGGGTTACGTGTCGACTGAGGAGGTACGAGCATGGGCAATAGCGGGACTACGGTGTCGTGAACGTCCGTATAGGCACCCATCAGATTCTGAATGGCTTGTATGTTGGCTTGCCAGTCGGCTGTCCCTTCGCCAACGTTGATGGGCACAGTAGGCGCACCCGGGTCGGGGTAACATGACAACATCACAGCCAACAAAATAATGTGCGGGATCAACAAAGCCATCCTCGGGAAATAACCTATTCAACGGTCGGCACGCGTATGAACGCAAGAGAAAGGGACATACAGAAAAAGCCATAGACAGCCAACCACATGGTGGTGCGTTTCCATCCTTTCTTCCATAGAACGATTTCCTCCACGCGGTCTTGTAACCAGAACACAGGACCTACTTTCGACACGAAGCGGCGAAAGTTGGTGGTCATGATTGGTAGCGACAGCGGGTCTCTCGTGCTAAGCAGTGAATGGGCAGGAGCTCGAGGATTTGGGGTGGCGAGAGCAGAGGCTATGATACTGACAGCGGGATGAGACGCGGACGACGTGCCAGCCGGAGGCAAAGACGACGAAAGAAGGATCTGAGGGACAAGCGCAAGAGCAGACTTTGCGGGGGACGTGACATTGCTTTGCGCCGCCGACGCTGTCGTCGTGTTTTGTTGGGCCCGCCATGAAAAAGTTTCTGGTAAAGACGTGAAAATTTGTGTCGCTGGTTCGATGGATTGCGTGTTGGATTTGAGTCGTATCGCGTCGCTGGGGAAATCGACGTATTCAAATGTCGCCATCGTCGAGAACGACGAGCAGACGACGAGTTTCAAGTCAACTTCGAGTTTGCTTGCAACCAGAAAAACTCGCCAACGTCCGCTGTTTCTTCCGTTCAATGTTATCTCCTCGACCCTCTGATCTGCGCTAGGTCGTCGCTGCTGTCGTCGCTGACGAGGAGGAGGAGGATCATTTGACCACTAACCGTACTAGCCCCACGCGCGTCATCACGCTTACATCTGCAAGAGGACCTCACTAGTACTAATTGCATTCACTGCCCGAGCGAAAACAATAACCTAACATATCGTGTCAAAGGTCGTCAAAAAAGCCCTGAATCGACCTCGAAAGTCTTAACCAACAAAGGACAACGTAGACGAGCATCACAAGTACAAGTTGCTCAACCAATCCGCGATCTCCTTCGTCCCCTGAACCTTTTCAGCTTCTTGATATTCAGTGAATACAGCCGCGTGAGATGCGTCTGCATACTCCACATATTTGACCTTGTCCGGCCCATTGTCAGCAATGAGCCGATCACGGAGTTCTCTCTGGTCGTCAAGCGTCCGCTCAACAGCACCTGACAGAATGAACGTGTCTGGGAAACTTGTGAAAAGACCACGCGTATCGACACTCAATGACGAAGGAGAGATCCACGCATTGGTGATGGCACTATCCTCTGGCAGTGAACCGCACAGTGCACGAGCAGTGTACCCACTCAAGAAGATCTTGCCGACAAAATCTGAGCGTGCGTTACGTTTCATGGAGGAATTGGGTTTCGAAACGTGCGTGCAACCCCAGTCACCACTGGGGGAATGCATAATAAGTCCACCGGGTGGGGGTAGATTGGGAATCGATTCTTGGACGAGGTATCTGGCAAGAGAGAAGGCAAGGTGGGCACCAGAGCTCTCTCCAGATAGGATGATGTTCTTAGGGTTGGCTCCAATGGTTTCGACTAAGTATCGATACCCGGCGAGAGCATCAATGAGTGCCGTAGGAAATGGATTAACTGGTTTGAATGGAGCAGCCGACGAGAGACGATACTCCATGCAGAAAGTTCGGTCCACAACTTTACTGCATCCCTTGGTATAGTCGTCGAGCAAGGGCCCAAATCGTCCGGTAGGATCCGCAGAAAACATCTGCAGGATGTATGAGGAAAAAAACTCTCGATCGATGAGATATACTCACTACATATCCACCACCTGGAGAATCTCAAAAGTCAGTTGAGGCCATTACACATATCGGGGCTGAGAATTACCATGCAAGTGATAGATGATCTTCTCCGATGGGTGGGCTTTTCTCCCTTTCAAGTCCTTGCCATACCAGTATCCATACCTCTGGACTGATTCGACCTTGTTGAGGGAAGCTATTGATGCTATCTCGCCTTTCAGATATCCGTTCGGAAGAGCCTCTATCCATGTGAATCCAGGCTTGTTTACATGCTTTTTTCCCTCCTCTGGATCAAACGGAGGGAGTGAGAAACCCGTTTTATAATTCGTAGCTACGACGACTTGTGTGAACCAAATCGTCAACGTTCGCCTGATCGACCAAGCTGAACGAGGTCTCCATGCCGGAATTATGGTACACAGGAACCAGAATGGCAGGCGAACGAAAATGACAGACAAGGCAGTATACAGGAGGAACGCATTTTTGAGTGGTTGGTTTCGAAACACAAACAGCGACATGGTAGTAAGGGGAGAAGGGCACGCCGACGCTGATCTCAGCCTTGAGGGAATGCGCAGACTTTACTTGTGTGGGCGGCTTTAATGCAGCCGACCACCTGGATGAGGAAAGCCGACGTCAACCTGAAACTTGGAGCTGGGTTACATATGCGTATACCGTGTTACGGCTGGTCTAACATAACGATGATTGGCAGCGCACGGGAGAGGAGGAGAGAATGACTGTACGCATATCATATTTCGTCAATCTGGTCGTGAGGTCTTGATCAAGAGAGTAGACTGCCACAAACCATAAAGTCCATTCTGTTAAGTCTGGTTAATTTTGAGGCTAGCCTAATTATATCGTCCCAAGTCTGAAACGTCGCTTACTGTTGCCACGATCTATTGTCATACAGCCCCCGATCTCGAACCGTGACATTCAATGGAAGAGTATTGATTGATAGGATTCACCATAGAGCTCTGTGACACTCACAGGATAGTGCAAACGCACCAGCGGCATCCGAGACTCCAAGGTATACTCGTGACAACCCCTGCCCCCCAGCCTTGGAATTAACATGGAGTTCTCAAGCTGAAGACCGACGCTGGATCAACTTGACGCGACACAGATTTTGATACCGGTGGAAGGTTAATAGTACGGGCGTGAGAGGGAAAGCAGACTAACAAACTTGACAGCACATCACCCGTTGACATCAGGAATATCAGCAACCCGGCCATCACGTCAATGACTGTCACCAGTACTGGGAAGAACGATGAACACCGCGATGCAGACGAGACGATTCGACTTGAGGTATGGACGACAATTTCGATTAGGAGGCAGGATTCGTTAACGTAGACCGATGCAGGATGAAAGGCGATGCGGCTCTTCTCACTAGTAGTCTATCCATAACGTATAACCCGTTTCAGTGGGCCTTATCAAAGCCATAAAAACGAGGTTGATTTGACTCTAGCAATTGCAAGTTCTTCCAATCGAAGCAGAGGATTCTCAATTGCCAAGCAACTCCTTCCAAGGACATCCTTCCCACAGTGCGCGCGCGCGGGGCAGCTTCGTGATCTGCACTTCCTAGAACAAGACGTTGGATAAAACTCAGTGAGCCATTTGGTTCACCGATCTGGCCCCCCAGTGGGAGAACCCAATGGCCAAGACTATGCCACACCACACGTTACCGCAGATCACTGTAAAAGGCTGTAGAACGAACGTTGATGAGAACACTGAGGTTACGTCCTGCCACTGCGGACGCAACGTCAGTTGACCTACCTCTATCTCTGATAAGTCTTGCTGCAGTAGTCGACGAAAGGCTGTGGAGCTTGCGGAAATAGGTATGCAAGTAGGACGGGGCGTCGAAGTCATGCCCGATATACTGTACATGTCAACCAGTCCCTTCGATTTCCCAAATGCAACACAGTCAGTCCGGACACGATTGACCCGAGGCTCACCACAACTTTACACCACCTTCCGTGGCGCATCACACCATGGTCCACCGAATTCTGAGTTTGATTTCCAGTGCTCATGTTGGTCAATTCCGTTTTAGACACTCGGTGAGAGTCCGCTCGAATAGGAACTGAGGCACAGTACGCTAGAAGGGGCGATAGTGCTGTGCGGGGCATAGCGTCCATATGACCCATATCATCATCTATCGCTTCGTCTGCCACTCACGTCGTCCGCATTGATACATACCTGGGCCTGAATACCTTACGCCGTAAACAGTACCAAATAGGGGGGTTGCATAAAGCCTGCTCTTACAGAAGGATGAATGTCACCCATCGCTTGAATAGCCCCACTCACAAGTTCATCCTCACGAGTACTAACATGCAGACTGTGAGTGTCAGCCTGTTGTCCCTGCGTCGACCTGCGTTGACGCTCTTGATGGTGTTGAATAGACCATTTCCGTCCCTGTTAACCAGGCCTGCTGCACCAACAACAGCGGTTGCAGCTGCACTTCCGCGTGTACCTGCAAGTGCAGCGACTGCAAGCACTAAGTTATAAGTGGCTACATCTACCAGTCTCATGCGTCCCATTTTCCCCCGTAGTCATATGTTCGTGGTTTGCTAGTGACTGTAACAAATGCGATTATTCTATATGTGGTGATTGCTGCGGGGGCCCCACGAAGCATAGCTTCAGGTGACACGTTACTGGGACACGTCTCGCTTTATCGCAGTGAGAACCCCTGAGCGGTAATCAACTTCACAGGAAACGCTTTACACAATCATCAAAAGCACCCAGTTCAGAATACTCTAGGATTCAGCTCAGATGTTCAATATCGGCGGTTGGCGCAATTTAACTCACCTCAATTAAGATAAATACGCCACGATGCGGTTTATGTTATACACGCTCTACGTCTGTTTGATCAACTAGTCGCATCTGGAGGAGGACGAACATGCAAAATGACCCTCGGGAGTTTCTTCTCCGTGCGTTGTCCTTGCTCCTGACCCGAAGCAGATGATTCCTCACCGGCGCTCTGGTTCTTTACGGAGTGCTTTCTCGACGCGGATTCACCACCACTCTTCCGCGTCCGCAGCTCAGGCTCTGGTCGTGTCCCCATTCCGCCCCCAGCATCGGAACCTGGTTTCTTCCGCTCGCGCAACGTCATTGACGGCGGAGGGGTCCAAGCATTCGTGCCTGTACTCCGAGAGGGGGTCGTCTTCGTTTCTCCGCCAAGCAGAGGCAAAAGTTCCATGGTGCGAGCAAACCACGCATCTGCACCGATGCGTATACTCGATGTACGCGAAGTAGGTTTCCGGGCCTTGACCGCTTTCTCAAGCTTGTTCAGGTTGCCCTCGTTCCACCATGTCTCGTCCACCCACTCTTCAGACAGAGAGGGACCGGTTTGCTGGGGATGAGTGTCGTCCACTAACCCACAGAGATGTGCCATTGCACCACTGATCAGCGCACGGTCGCTGTACCCGCCTTCGAGCACACTGACTACGCGACCCTGTGCATAGACGTCTGCCAGCCTGCATACCTCGCGAGTGAATCGGTGATAGAACCCCACCGGAACTTTGCGATTGTGTCGGGACATCGATGGGTACTCGTGCTCGCAGGCATCGAAACCGCAACTAATAAAAATGATAACATCGTCACCATGGCCCCCAGTTTGATCCAAAAAGTCTCGGGCACAATGCAGGAGATTGAGGTAACGCCGCGGATAGAGAACATCCCAAAAATGTGCTTCCGAATCATATCTTTGAAGATGTATATTTTCGATATATTGACCGTGAGGACCGTGTATTGACGTCGACGCAGCCTGAACCATCTCTGTTTTTCCATCCTGTGCAATTAAACATGAAACAGTGACTCGAAGGGATATTGCTGTGGAAACCAAACCTCGCAGGGAAATGACAAAACATCGTGAATAGAGCCATAAAATATTCGAGGACCTGGCTTCGTAGGTGAACCCTCTGTGAGAGAAACCTCAGACTCCAGCGTCTGTCGATATGTTTCTTCGTTTATCTGCCAAACGATTGACTGTGTCCCATTTCCTACACAAAGATTGGATCTGAAAAAAGTCGTCATCGAGAAAATCAAAAAGGCGAACCATGATGTAGATCAATATCAAGGATGACAATTCTTTGCATCCCATGCTTCAAGTGAGCATGTGCGGCTCCAATGGCCACGTTGTTGACGAAACAAAACCCGCTTGGCGTATCCTCTCCACAATGATGTCCAGGTGGGCGAACGGCGACGAACGCCCGGTCGCAAACTTGGAGACTATCTGATTCGGGAGGATGTGGCATTCGGGTGGTCGCAACGACAGCATCGACTGCTTCGCATACTGCACCAATAGCGCCTTGTATTGCGACAATGGATTCTGGGCAGACTAATAACAGCAACATCCTCAGATTATGTTTGTCTGTGAGGTAGATACCAAAATAATGGAAACAACTGACGGTACAAATCAAGGGGTGGAATCCCATCCGGGATCTCCGAGCCTTTCTTCGTGATGTTCTCCTGGCTCTCGCGTGCCCAAGCAATGAGGTTCTCAAGATAAACATCCCTGTCGATGTCTCCGTGGATATATTTCACGGCTGGATTATTGAGAAGCTCGACCGACGCGGATGTGCGATGAATATTGACTGAGGAGGTGCGCAGTGATTGACTGGTCGGAGTAGATGCGATGGCCATGCGCTCCAAGGCAGCAGCTAGCTCGTCTGCCCCTGACGAAGCAGACACAATGTCATCTTGCACGGTAACACGCTCTGCCTCACTTTCTCTGCGCGATGTAACAGATTCTGCCTGTTCGATACGCGAAATAGCCGCTGCAAGACCCAGTTTGACTGCGTGGATCCGCTCAGGCCGTTCAACGATGCCAGAAACATCGCGCGAGCGTATAAAGCGGTGGTTAAGGCAGTCATCCTGGATAAATATTGTGATGCGTTTGCGAGGCGCACTGTCCAAAGGGCTACGACTTCCATTGGAGCCGAGGTTATCAAATGGTCGTCCCTCCGCAACCACTACTCCACGAGGAAGAAAGGCTCCTGGGTCGATGCTATCCTCTTCTGGATTACCTGGGGATACTCCCGGGTCCATATAATGTATGGAGGATAATTTCCTAGTCGATAAAAAGTTGTGGACACCCTCTTTGACTAAAGAGTGTTCCGGTTCGTGTTGAGGTGGAGATGGTATCCGAAGACGCGTTATGTACAAGTGTTTGCTGCTAGTACAGCTCAGTCCTTCCAAGTTGATTTTCCTCTGTTCAATCAGCAACCTTTGATCATATCCAACATCCATCTTGTACACACGGAATTGTAATTGGGACAGGCATAGACAGTACAGGTAC
The DNA here is from genome assembly GCA_038094055.1 of Chalciporus sphaerocephalus. Classification (NCBI taxonomy): domain Eukaryota; kingdom Fungi; phylum Basidiomycota; class Agaricomycetes; order Boletales; family Boletaceae; genus Chalciporus; species Chalciporus sphaerocephalus. Next base: position 95,823 of record JBBPTH010000052.1, on the reverse strand, counting down.
GTCTCTATAGCATTGATAACTGACGATGTCAGCCAATTTGGCCAGGAAGAGGCTCACCCGACTGTACCAAGAAACGAAATCACTGATTTGCTCAGAGTTCCTGTATTTTGTCCACCAGAATCGCCCACTCTAGCATCGTTACTCCTTGTTTCAGCATCTCTTCTTTCATCTCCCTATCTCTCGTCTCTTCTCTCAACCTCGCAAATGCTCGAAGATGTTCCCGACGTCGGATCCCGAGATTGGACAACACCGGAGCAATATGTAGAAGGGAGGGTTGGCAAGAAATGAGAACGCCCTCAATGGACGACGTCGACGATGACCGACTTCTGGACGGCAAAATCGGACTTGATTTATGCTTATTCTTCATGTTTTGAGGAGGTGAGCTGCTACTGGCGCTTCTGGCGTGGTGAAGCTCCTGTTCAGCGAACGGCGTATTGCGGTGAGGAGGCGAATTCCTCATACTTTGTCCTGTGAGGGCGTTAATCTCAGCCAGGGTATATATCCTCTCCGATCGAGTCGGACTCGGGTCTCGTGGACGCCTGTCGCGTTTGACTGTCGTAATCCCTGCAGTCTTCTGTGGCTTGGGTGCATAATGCGGGTTAAGCTCGGATGGCGTGTACATCTTCTCGGACTGACATGACTGATACTGAGATGCGCTCGACGTACTTCGCCGGAGCGTTGCTTGACGGCTCTAGAAAGACGTCAGTGCTCCTGAGGATCCTGTTGAACCCAACGTGCACTCACTTCTACTCCTCTCGGTTTAATCGTCCCTTGATCCATGGTGTACGTCCTCTCTCGACTGTTCCGAATAGTGTCGTTCGTCCCCGTCACGGATTCACCAAATTCGCCCAACGCCATCTCATTCCGCGCAACTTCTTCTCTCCATGTGCTTATCTTTCCCTCTCGCCCTCCATTTCCTGCAGGTTGGGACTGGGGTTGATAGATCCTTGGCGACATCGCACTACGTGCCCGAACGGTTGAATCCTGCAAGTTCCCTTGTTCGTCGACGCCAACCTCTTGCAGGCGCCTCGTCACCACCTCCATGCATTTTTCGAAATCAGAAGGTAACGGAGCCTGCTGACGATGGACTTCATGTCTGGCGGCCCACTCCCCATACACTTCCCCTTCCCCATCCAACCCATCCTTGATCGATTTCACTTCCGTCACACCATCGTACTGAAACATCTCTGTCGGTGCGGCAGTCTCGTAATCCAGTGTCGCCGCATCGAAGTCATCAGGCAAGATCTGTACGGTGGTCGGTGCACGTGGGTGCCGCCGTGCTTTGGACTGGACCGGGACGATGTCATAGGACGAGTCTTGTCATTCAAGGTTTCAAGTCGATCAAGGATGAGATGCGTCATCTTTGGTGTATTCAGGTCAGGACGCTTACCACTGTTGCTATTGCCATCCCTGTAACGCATCTTATCCAGACACCCTCTCGGGAGTAATCTGATATTGCGAGGAGTGCAGGTGAACGCTGGGCGTCGGACACGAGCTAAGCAAGAACCGTCGTCGTTCTCGTTGATTGTTTGGAGATCGGAGAGTGAGTCAAAGAGGTTCAGCCTTCGTGCAATGCCCCATACACGAGGCTGTCAGCGTTTTTTTTTTAGATAATCGATGCCAGTTCGCAATCGTTTGCGGGTCCAGAGAAATTAATGAAACATGGCACGTATATTCATATTTACTTACGCCGGCCATAAGCAAAAAAACGCGATCTCCACGTGTAAGCGTGTGGGACGGTGAGTGACATCACGCGATCTAGTGAGGGTTTACCGGATCGTCATCCGTCCGCGCTGGATCGTCTCGTTTCAATATTTTGAAGTCGCTCGTCGTCCAGTGGGGTCTGTGAATGAGGTGCGTAGTATCATGTTCATGCTCGAGCAGATTAGCTTTGGGTTAATTATCGGTAGTCCCGGTCGTGTGTATAGTCAGGTTGATCTAAGTTTGAGCCTGCCTTGGACAGACGGAGAAGATCATTTCAGAGGCATCTGCACAACAGACAACTTTAGAGACACTCCTTTATCACTGAGATGGCGCCATCCACTTAATCTTAGTCTAGAACCACTTCATCAGTGCGATGTCTCACTACATACGATCAAATCAATATATGGTCTTTACGGTGCATTGATTGTACAGTATGGAACACAGTCAAGAAAACATACAGTTCTATCCAGCCAAGTAGGTATGACAAACTGCCTTGGTTTCCTTGCAAACGAGTTTTCCGAACCTAAACCTTGAGTCGTTTCACTTCCCACTTGACCTCATTTCCACCTCTCGCAAGCACGATCACCTTACCACCAGATTCCTCCCAATGATCCAATCGCCGCAATTTGGGACACTTATTCCCCAGGACACTCGCAGCCTTGTCATTCTTCCGTACTCTGCTAAGTTCCGAAGGCGACAACGACACCGGAGAGGTCGTCGTCAACGTCGCGAGCGTCAGCGCAGATACTTCGTAGAAGAACCTGACGCCCATGAAAGTAGTCAGTTCCGTCAGCGGCGCCAGTACCGCCGCCCACTCCGTCACGTTCATCGCGACGCTCTGAAGTGGGACTCCTACTTTACCCGATCCATCGCCACGACGAGTCGATGAATGCTGCGGTTGGACATCGTTCGTACGTTTGGTCACGTCTAACCAAGTGAGTTTGGGCACGCAGTCTGCAAGCCGTTTGATATCGTCGAGGTCGTTCCAGCCAGCGAGCTCCATGCGCTTCACCGAGCGTCCGTACGCCCTCAAGCTGGTGAGGAAGGGGCGGTCCCATTCCAAGCCTGACAGGGTGACTCCTTTGATAATCTCCAAGGGACGAGACATCTCGGTTGGACAACTGAGAATAGCGGCAGCGAGAGCTTTGCCGCATCGGAGCTCACGTAGCTTGGGAAGCGCATTTGGGGTTAGATGAAGTGCTGGACTGCTTCCTGTAAGAAAATCCAAATGCAACACTTCTAGGTTGGTATGTGCAGCGAGGAATATGGAAGCGGATTCGGCGTATGAGCAACCGAGATTCGTCAGGGTCAGGGACCGGAGGAAAGGCCAACGGGAGCAGAAAAGAAGGCTATCTGCTGCTGGGAGGTGTTGACCTTGCACACATCTGTGTTCATATCCAATGTTGAGTGACTAATGGACGACGGATCAGATACAGAGTCTACTGTATCATCAAACATCAAACATAATTCGAGGTTGGGACAACTGGTCAGCATATCCGAAACACGTGTCATGACTGGTGTCTTAGTAGAACCAAACACATGCTTGGTAGCCTGCAGTGCCATAGTCTTCAATTCGGGCAACTGTGATCACATTCGTCAGGAGCAAAGATTAACAAATTACCTTCACTTAAAACAGACGCCGATTGTGGCGGCATGCCATTATCAGGATGGGTATACGGGCTGAAAAGAAGATTGTTGCTGATGGAAACTTCACAAATTGTTTGGCACTTCAGCAACGTGGTCCAGATGCTGTCCAAAGGTATCGTCGAATGGTTGGAGGACCAGTGCAACGACCGGAGCGTAGTCAACTTCGTTAGAGCGGCTACCAGATAGCGCTCTTGTTTCGAATGCAAGGTCAGCTCATCGTCTGACGACTCTAGGTCGGTCTCGGTCGTTGTGATATCGGAGGGAAGAATAAGTTGTTTGGAAGACCGTTCGTCGATAATCTCGAGCCTGCGGACGTTACGAGCAAGAGATCGGTTTACCATCAGGTGGTTCCAAAGATTGACCGAGCTGACTTTTGCGCAAATGACGCGATAGTCGTAGTGCCTCGGGAAAATCACATCGTACATCCGCTGGCACGAAAGAGCAAGTGCAAGCAAGTCTCGCTTGGAATCGATGTGGAAAGCGATCGCATCCAGGATTTCTGTTGGCTGACGGGTGAGGGTACGACGGGAATGTGAAAGCCCAACAAAGGGTTCCACGATGGTGAGGAGGTAAAGCGAAAGCTTGTGCTCGTCTGCGGTGAGCTTGTATTGGCACCCACCGATTCTTGATGCGAGCGAACCGAGGAGCTTCCGCAGAGCATTGATAGCATGGAACGGGTCTGTGCGATCATAGGAATGGAGGTTCGTGTCGATCGCTGCGAGCCGTCGCGCAACATGTTTAGTGGTGATTGGGAGCGTCTTCTTCCCCTTGACCGTTGCTCGGGGCGTCGAGGTCGCCATCCGAGTGATGGACAACAAGGGGCTAAATCCACATCCAAGGCACCTCCCACACTATGGTCATGATCGTTGTCAAAACGCGTATCACGTGGTCGTATCAAGTACACGTGACCCAACACCTCTTTCCAGCTGGTGGACCGTGTTACCCCACGACTGTAAGTTGTCAGGGGAATTGTAATTTGAACCATAATCCGTTTGAACATTGTGTTCCACGTTGGTGAAGCGAATGGATGACAGTGCTATGGCAGCATCGTCGCTGCTGAGAGTTGCTGTTGTGCAGTTCGCGCCCAAGGTACGTGCGTTCAACATTCAGATTCTGCAGTTGGTCTGAACGTCTGGGTCGCTGAACCACGGATGCATGTCATCCCTTGTAACTCGACCGTGGGTTCATGGCTTGGGTATGCTCGTCGACAATGCATACATGTCAATGGATGTAATGGATAGCTCGGCGAGGTCCGTGCTAACATTGCGAAGGCGCGGGAGTTGTGTCGAGGGTCAGTCTAAATGTTATCGTTCGATGCTCTGCGAGTTGACTGATGATCTCGGCCGTTTCTCGATCCATATTCGATATTGACATTCTACTCTTCATGATGGTGTGCCACGTGTTTACCGTTGGACGACGATCGTTGATAGACTGGTACCAAAGTCGGTGGATTTGGTGTGTTTCCCAGAGATGATATTTAGCGGTATGCTTGCTCACTCAGTGCCAACGATGTTAAAATGCTAACGGACTCGGACATGTCCTATTCGTTGCTCTGTGATCGATCGTTCTTTCGACGATCGGTTGTGTATGTCGCGTGCATAATATGGGCCCGGGTTGCGTACGCTAGGATATAACTTCCCCGACGCACCTTCCATCGCACCTTATCTGGAACACCCAAAGACAGGTCTGACGGCTACATTCTGTTCTGAGCTCGCGCGACATCTTCAGTGTTTCGTTGCTGCAGGATACCCAGAGCGCCTCTCTCTTTCCTCTGAGTCTACCTTGCAAACCACCTCCACTTCCACCTCTCCCACACTCTCCTCATCACACCCCGGGCCACTTGCAGTTGGCGCAAATACTGCAGTACTATATGCTCCCGACGGTGCTCTGCTCCATGCATACCGCAAGACAAATCTCTTCACGACGGATATTCCATGGGCTAGGGCTGGTTCTGGGTTTGCGACGGTGCGGCTTCCTCTCCCGTTCGGTCCTACGACGCTGGCGATATGTAACGACTTGAACGTGCAAGCCCCCGCAGTATGGGACTCGCTTGAAAATGGACCATACGAACTCGCAGATCATTGTCTCAAAGAGCGGACGAGGGTACTCGTGCTTTTGAATGCGTGGTTACTACCATCTGGGGAAACATCCACGGATGGGGGAAAGGCAAACGGTGAAAAGGAGGGAAGTGATAGAGAGGGGGACGAACAGGCTATCAGAACGAGCACGGCTGTGGCCACAGGTGGGAACGTCCACGAATCAAATGGTACCGAGGTTTCAGCAACGCCCGCGGATCGGACTCGGGACGACCATGATCCCCAACGATCAGAGAGTCTGGAAGCGAGCTCAGATTGGGATTCGGACGGATCTGAACCGAATTTGGAGGTGCTGAATTATTGGGCGATGCGGTTGCGACCCTTGTGGGCAAAGGACGAACGCGAGCGGTGTACTCCTGTAGGTCAAGAGGGGGAGAGTCACCCTTCAAAAGACGGCGACCAGAGTCGCGAGGATACACTCGTCATCGCGTGCAATCGTTTTGGTCATGAAAGAGGTGTGAAAAACTTATGACTGATTTATTTGGTGGTACTGAACGTGTGTCTTTTGGGATCTGTTGTCATGCTAGGGAAGATCTTTGCAGGGTCATCTGCAATGCTGTTAATGCGCCCAGGATCAGGCAAGCCAAGATTGTTGCATGCAATGGGTGAACGTGAGGAGGGTGTCAGTGTTTGGTCTGCGAGGATACGATTACGCACTGCGTAGCTGTGTTCACACGTTAAATATCAAACCTGGAGCCTGGATGCATGATTGACGAAAGAGTCCTCGAGGTATTTGTTTAGTTAGCTTCTTTCCATTAGACCATACTAGGGTGCACACGTTCACATTTATTAGCCGTTGATACACTCGATTGATGTGTGAGATCGATCTGTGTAGATTCGCAGCAACCACGGCTTGATGCATGATGGTGACCTCCCCTTGCTCGGAGTGCCCGCTATTCCATGGCCCCTGAGGGACTTGAAATTCAGAGTACAGCGTGTCAACCACCGTCCTACTACTTGAGATCGGCAACGTACTCAGCTACAGATCAGGACGAAGCTTGAAGAACCTCAGGCCTCAGGCCTCTGCTCGTTCATATTCTGTTTTCGTCCGCTAGTGTTTCCGCCCTCAACGGCGGTTTCCAGCTAATGTGCCATTGGCAATCATCGTTGTATCTAATGCGGTTTCAAACCAATTCCACGGTATCAGTTACGACGGCGAACTTTGGAGGGTTCTTTACACGAACGCACACTTGCCTCGGCCACGTGGGCCACTTGAATCGCAATCGGCACAGTTTCTGGAGCGTACTCTGGTGCAATCTGCACGACTAGAACAGCCTTTCCAAGAGATTGCATGCAGAGTAATTCTCATCATTTTTGTTCCGCCGTGCCCACCTCGATTTGTCTGCCGGAGATGGTTTATCACTTACGAGTCGTCAAAGAACTTTGTATTACACGACATCGATACAGATGACTTCCTCGGACGGATTTTATGGCGCCACGAGGCACTGGTATGCTTGTTCTATTGGAGGAGAGTTCATTCATATTTTAATTTGCGAACGTCAAGACTCTGGTGTACGGTAAGCACGCTGCGTTCTAGTGGTCTGGCATGATGTTTACATACTTGCACTGCAGCGCGAAGTTGCTGGAGTTCAACTTTAACAAGGATAATGAGCCCGTGTTCCTCAACTCTTTTGACTATCTTTCTGGAATCGGAGACAGAAACTTCATCTGTCTTATCACGAGCGAATTATCTCCCTTTGTGTACATCTTTGGTCTGGATGTGTTCTTCGACACGCGGACAAAGTCGTTCTATGAATTCCCGGAATCATTCCGTGCAGAACTGGTATGTGGCTGCAAGCTGGAGCAACCGATAATTCATCTGAGTACTCATTCATTTTCCAGGAGCCCTACTCATATACATTGTTCCTCACGACGACCCACATTTTAGTTTGTATGCAGCGATTCGCGTACCCTCTGGTTTCATCTTTCATTCAATCTTTTGCTCTTCCACCCGATCCGAGTCCCTGTCTACCCAACCGTCGTGCGGAGCTCCGTCTTACGCACGAATGCCTGGTGGATGACGATTTAACGCGCATGTGGCTCCTTCGAGATCCGATCGTTGATTCGCTAACTGGATCCACAAACCTCAGGTTTTTACTTCGAACTCTCAAAGGAAACGAGATGACACTCTCCTGCGTCGACTTTAGACTGCCTCGAACGAGTGATGACGCTATCCTCCTGATCTCTTTCCACATCTGCGTCCTCTTTCCCATCAACCTTCTCTTCCCTTGGGTTGATAACTGACCCTTCAAGTTGTTTGTCGAAGCTTCCTACGATGGCTATATCAGGGGGTTTTTGCATGGTGAAGGTGAATCGTGAAGATACAGATTTCTCAATCGTACGGGAAGCTCCCGAGCTTTACTGCGTCAAGTTTGCGATCGATGCTGCACATGATGCATGTGCAGTTCTCGTTGGCGAGGTCGCGAAGGTGAAACTCGAAGATAGATACCGAGACTATTATCATGGTTTGATATCGTTCGACGGCGTGCGAGGGAGACTTTGTTCCCATTGTCGTACGAAGTGCGATTCATCGTATATGACGCCTCTCGTTGTCGACATCGAGTAGGTTGTTGTATCACACATCCGTACTCACTTTCAAAGTTTTTGTTGGTGGGCTTCGTGGTGCCTCAGCATATCGAAGTCAAGGGTGTTTATTCGAGATGGTGTAGACTGTCTGGTTCGTGGTCTGAGTCCTCTCTCCCTTCTCGGTTGGCCCTGAGATCGGATGTCAGACAGTCTGGAGTTCGACGTTCCAACGTTCAACGTCCAGTGCCACTTATCTTTGTAGCTAGACATCGCTCCACACGAAACATTGTTTGATTATACAACTACCGCGATTTGAAACAAAAGAAAAAATAAAGAGTTACAAAAGTCTAATGCAACATGCTATCTCTGGCAACGATTCGGCGAATCACCGAAGAAGGACGCTCACCAAACGCAATCAAGCGCGCTCACCAAATTTATTCAGTCCCAGGTTGGCGTCGCCACCAATCTGTTGGAGCACAGCTGAGGCCCTTGTCAACGCGTCGGCAATATCGGATGGCTGATGACCGAGGTGAGTGCCGATGGCGGCAGCGAAGGAACTGCCGATGTTGAAAAAGCCGTACGTCTGGAAGGGCTTGGAGAGCACGCCGATGTGTTGGAAGTCAACGATACAGACACGTTGAGTGGTGACGTCGTAGAGGAAGTTGTCCTTGCAGATGTCGGAGTGATAGATGGAGAGATCATTTGATAAAGAGATGGGCGGCGCCCCTTTTCTCGGGAAGCGCGAAAGTGCCTCCAGGAGAGAAATAGTTCAATAGCAAGCCTTAAAAACAGCTAAGGGCAATTCACGCCTCGTTGACGTATTTGTTCACCGCTTCGGAGTTGACAAAGGGTACTGGCGCTTGATGGTCTTTGAAGAACCGATGCCAGACACGCACATTCCGGGTCGAAATTCTACCAAAGACAGTACTGGGAACCAACGGTATCTGGGCGAGAAGCCATCCGACTGCAGAGGCGGCGATTTGGACTGCATCGGTCTCTGGAATGTCACAGGTCTCTAGGGTAGGCATGTCTACCTTTTCCATAACGAGGAAATAGTACCCTTTCCCGCGAAAGGCGCTGTAGACGGCGGGAATGCGGGGAGCTGAGCTGTCCTTTTGGGCGAGGGTGTGGAAGAAGAACTGAGTGCTGGCTTCATCTAGAAGGTCGTCGTCGCCGTACTTGACGAACAAGGTGGGCTTTTCCTGCCGCACAAAATCGAAGTGATTTGTCTTGTTCCTCTCGGCGCGTGGTATGTCGTTGAAGTAATTGACAATATCTTCACGCTCAAGCTCAGTCAGCGACTCTGGAACGATCTGGAGAGATATAGATATATCGTTGGAATCTACAACTGGGGGAAGAGGGGGAAGAGGCAAAGATAAAGTTGATACGTACTAAGCGTGGATCTGGCATGAGCTGCAGAGGTGGCGTCAGCGATAGTGGGGGAAAAGAGAGAGAAAGCTGGGCGAAGATGATCCGTACTCTTAGTGGCAGAGAGTCGGGTCCCCTGCTACCACTCGGAGTGAGGTACCAGCAAGTGTGACGAGAGATTTAGCAAAGGGACCCCGAGTACTCTCGGTTATTGGTCCAAGGTAAAAAGTCAATTACTATTTATGATAATATGCTTGGCATCGTTGGCAGCACCGACTACAACGTTCAAGTTAGTTGTCCTCGATGCTGCATGGGTATTTCCGGCGCTCATGAGTGCGTGATAGTAGAATTGGTGATCGCATATTGAATAGCATTGTATCTACGAAATGTGTTGCTACAGCACTCCTCGACGAGGACGATGACGAGTGAGCTTGTCACGTGACTTAGTGTTACACTTGCTCCATAATTAATAGGGAATGAAAAGCACTTTGTACGGACGTAAGGTGACTCGGGTCCTTGCAGTACCGGGATGCTCGGACTTGCTCAAATGAACTCCTCCAAGTTCGAGCCTCTAAAGGCTTCGAGTGGTGACAGGGGACACAGAATTCGGCCAGTCGGGAGTCTAACTAACACCTGGTGCACAGTTGAGCCTGATTGGCGAACATTTTGAATACAAACCGGAAACAGATGCCACCTGGAATTTCAAGAAAGTTACCTTCAATCAAATATTCTTACCAAAATATATGAGCAATAGATTAACAATATATTGGGCACAAATCTACTCTGAATAAATGCAGATTCTGGATCTGGAAAGGGATTATATTCATAACGAATCACCTTGCCTCATGCAAAATTTTCCTTTATCAGATTTTCAGTATGATCAATAAATAATATTTAGAATAACCCCAAGCAAATATGTTTTAAATTTACAGAATGAAGTAGGGTATTTAGGCAAGAAATATTCACAAACCCAGGCGACACCTATTTTGTGGTTTGTTGCTAGATGTAAACCGAGAAGATCCGTAAGACAATGACATAGAGCTTGAGGAAAGGTATAAATGCCGCAAGATTCGGTGGCAAAGTCCTCATCCCACCACATCTCTCTCTATCTCTTTCCAAAGCTTTGTAGTATAACAGCGATTCTACCAAATCCCCGTCATTCTAGGTTGATTCATTGTTTTCGTTTTAGATGGCTGATCAACACACTGCCCTTGCTGAGTTTTTCGCTATCAACTCCCAGCATCCATGGGGCAACCAGCTCGCCGGCCCCGCTCTTTCACTCCCTGAACAATTCAAGGGGTTCGCGCTCAAAGGCGAGCTTGACATTGAATATCTTCAGACCGGATCCACCAACGCCAAGCAGGCCGAGACTCCAAAGAAAAACCATGTCGTATTCCAGGTTCCGTTTGTTCAGGGCGGCTTCGAGGTGATGCATCCTGACATCGGGGATCTGGTTGTAGTTCAAGCTGCCCGTATTTCCATGGACCTCAGCGGCGAAGGCGCTGAGATGAAGGCTATTGATAAGGAGAGGGTGGGTAGTGTATTTGCCTAAAGTATCGGTTTCGTCGATTTGATGATGCTTGGCCCTTGTAGCTCGAAAGCCCCTACATCGACATGGTGATGGGCGAGGACTACTACCCTGGGACCCTTTACGTCAAGCTCCTCAAGTATGAGGGAAAATCGATTGCCGCTAACAAGATTTCGACGTTCGACCAGCTCGACTTCGCCACACTTGGGGAATTTGTTGATTTCCTAACTAGCAAGAATCTCCACCAAATGTCCTTCCTGGCCTACGGCATTGCCTGGAAAGGTTGCCGTGACTTTATGTGTGTCGAATTCTTTTATTCCCATCTCACCCACAGCACCGAAGTCTTCCTTTGCTTTTCGTTCTCCATTTTTCTTTACCTCCTTTCTCGTGCAACAGCACGCAGAGCTTCGTCCAGTTACGCCTTCACAACAAGATCGCGGGGATCGACCAGAATCGCCACAACTTCAAGGACAGTATCACCAAGGTCCATCACAAGGGAAACAGCTATGAGAAGCTTGTCGATCGAGGCCGATTCCTCAACTACAAGCACGTCATCACCGACGAGATCAAGGACGCTTACGAGCCCGAGGTCGAGTCCGTCGAGGTCTAAGGGGGGCTTGATGGTAGCGGTTCCGTTCGTTGTACTTGTAATTTACGTCTCTCTGGATTATCTGCAATACTGTTAATGAGTCAAGGATCAGACACGCCGCGGCTGTTACATGCAGTAGGCACATGCAAGGAGGATACCATCGTTTGGTCGGCGAGGATACGGTTAAACCAGAGCCTGAATGCATGTTTTTGACCGTGACGAAAGAGTCCTCACAATCGTCGTAGTTAACCGTGATTTGAGGACCTCCCCATCCTCGAAGTGTCCACTTCTAGTATTCCGCGACCTACGTTTAATCGCATCGTCTTCTATGTTGTCCACAGACACGCTGTTGGAAACTGGCGTCCTGTATAAAATTGTTTTGTCGGTGGACAGTTGAGGACGACTGCTCGTTGTAGTCCGAAGGGCGTAGAGGGCCGCCAACCATCGAGCAAGACTACAGTATGTACCCAACTCAACCAAGGTGCAACAAGAGTTAACGTTCATATCCGCCTCACATACTACCCCAAAAGCCAGCATGTCCCTCGCACGGCACGGAGTCCCCACAAAGGCGTACGCAAGAAAACCACTCTTTTGCGTTCGATTTCAATATCGCCCATGCCCAATTCTCAGTTCCCATTCCTCGAACCAGTCGACAACCAGTAGGTTGTGTCATCCCAGAACGAGGTCAGGACGAGACCAGTTGAACAGTGCGCCTGCAGAGTTGGAGATCCGCGTGAACGGATGGACTTTACAGGACGTACTTGAGGGGCTGAAACCTGATCAAAAGGTCTGAACGCATGATAGCCGCTGAACCTACAATTCTGAACGAGCTTTATCGAATCCATGCACATTATCCAGACCAAACACAATGCGATGCCTAATGCCATGCGGCGCACTATGGCGACCACTCGAGAGGGGAAAAGATCGGCCAACCAAAACAACATCAAAAGGAGAAAATATACTATATACCTAATGAGCGGGGTGAAGGTGCAGCGCCCAATTGACGGAAGGACAAACAAGAGAAGGAAAATGAAACAAACATACTAATAAAACATGCGTACCACGTGAAAGAACGACAGGTGACAAGACCAAGACTTGGGGATCCGAATCGAGCTACGATCGAAACAACACGGTGAAGCGTACTGGTATCATCAGCCCTCACGCCAGGATCAAGATTGAAACTAGGGAAAATGAACAACGGGCCGCAGTGTACACGATGAGAACGAGGGAGCGAACGATGTTTCAAGATCTGCCCATTCGGCGACACGAGAAAAGGGACTTCCGGCATAGAGAACGAAAGAGCGGTAGCTATTCACGGGTCGAGCGGGACGATGTGCCACTGAGTTGCTCGTCTCTTGAAGTTGGACGCGATTGGGAATCCTCGCGAGGGGGCTGTGGTTGTGATGGATACGCATTCATGATGCCTGCAAATGTGGCAGGAACAGGCTGTGCAGCAGATGCACTTGCATTCCCGAGATATGGTGATTGCTGCTGAGTGGAATGACCAGGTGTAGAGGCTGCGCTAGGAGCTGACGGTGGATTAGGAGGCGAGACTGATTTCGCTTGCGGTCGAGGATTTTGAGAGTAAGAATTGCTATTCTGACGTTTGTGATCAGAGTCTTTGAGAGGTGGTGGACGATACTCGTGTATACTGAGAGTATCAGCGGCTGTAGGAGGTGGTAATAGGATAGTCGTGAATGACTGAGATGGAATCTGGGATTGGGTATAATGAGCGAAGTTGGATTCGTCGGGGAAACCGTCGGGTCCGTTCGGTGCATTAGGATCATGATCCTCGGGGAGGGCAGGGATGACAGCCGCGTGCCTACCGCCTAAAGGTCTGTGTCACATTGTGTCATAATAGGAAATGAGATGAGTGCGAAGAGGCACGGCCACACAAAGATGACGATCATGAGAGAGAACAACGTTCGACAGATCCCGGCCTAGGGCCATGAAGAGTCGCGCAGCACCTCCTTTACCAACAAAGAGAGGACAATGACTCGCCCTCCCTCAACAAAATTCTGCCAGACGTAATCGCGAAGTCGATCAGCGTTGGGAAGTTCTTGAATGAGATGCTTGATCGTATTCTGCCCGAGCCCAAAGAAGTCGGGTCCAGATACGGAGTTGGAGTGTTGACGATTTCGGATGGCGTTGGCCTGCTTGACAATAGAAGACCATGCTCCCGTCGCAGTCCCAGCGATCAACGGTCGCTCGGGGACATCCGAAGCCACGATCTGAAACTTGGGACCATCTCCTCCGTCAAGAATGGAGCAATGGTACACAGCGTCACTATTAGGGTCGACGGTAGAATGATAGCGTCTCGTCACTTCGTAACCAACAGGAAATATGTATCGCTCCGTATGGAAGTGCTCTCGCATGCAAACCTCACCGAGACCGATAACAGTCATGATACCAACATTCAATGGAAGGAGGGGGCGACCTTTCTTATCGCGCGGGACGGTCGGAATGCTGAAACTCTTAGAAGTCACAGTATGTGCTTTTAAACGTTTAGGCTTAGCATGCCGTTGAATTTCTGACGGTCGAGAGGTGGATGCAGCAGGGGGAGTTTGGGTAGTGAGAGATAGCGATGGTCCCGGAAGTGGTGAATGAACGAGTGGAGGCGCAGATGCCGAGGGCGGTACACCATTTCCACTGTAAGATCCCGGATGGTATGGATGTTCCTCAGGAGGTGTTGTAATGGGAGACAACGGAGATGGTGGCCGATGACTCGCCGGAACAGGAGTGTCAGACTCCGTGGATGGTTTCACAGGCGGCTTGAGACGAAGACGAGTCCCCTTGTTAGATACAAGCACGGGCGGGTTCCCACTCTCGGAGGTCGGATGGTGTGGGACAGGAGTTAATGACAGTACAGGTTGGCTGGAGGGAGGTGGTGGTGGTGGTGGTGGTGGCACAGGCTCCTTCCCCTTATTAGTTGCGCGGGATCGTTTCGTTTGTCGACGAGCGTCGCGAGCTTCCTCTTCTATTCGTTCTCGATACTCTTCCTCTGCGCGTTTGCGAGCCAACGGCCCGACGTGCCGAGAAGACAACAAGGGATCAGTGTTGTGGTCCTCAGCGTCGTCTTCAGCCATAGCCTGACGGAGATTGGACACAAAAGCCGCGCGAGCACGGGCAGAGAGCAGCGAGCGAGGGAATGCACTCGATGGGGGGTAAGGAACACCCGGCGTGTTGGGTTCGGAACGGTTCTCTAGTTCATGTATTCGTTGCAAGATCAAGTCTCTTTCCTCCCGTAGTTTGACGTTTCGTTCACCAGAGAGCTTCAGCTCGTGTTGTGTCTCCAGGTGTTTCTCTTTCCGACATCACGTAGTGTGAGCGTCACCAATTCGAGGCAAGGGGAAAGTTGCCTACCTCCTCCAGCTCGAAGTAGCGTCTTTTCAACTTTCTGTATTTTTCAGCAGTGTCTTGATTATCTTTCGAGGGTTGTTGTGCTGATTGTTGGGCCGATGAAGCGAGTGGGGCAGGCGGGGGACCCATAACGACGTCCCTATCCTGTTGTTGGCCCATTGCACTCGATGCTGAGCGACGGCGAGACATTGTGGAGGATGTGTGAAAAGTGCTTGGTTGACCCGCACAAGCGCGCAACGGACAACCCTCCCAACCAAGCTCAAACACGGCTACACAGCTTGCTCGCAGCCATTACCAACACCGACTCGACTCGTTTAGGATCGGTTGCCCAGTTTCCGTCAAGTTCCTGGTGCTTGTGGGGGGCAGTCACACTACGACTACCATCTAGCTAACACTCGCCATCCCACCACTCGAATGTATCACATTGCTCGCCCAAAGTCGACAGCGAGGGCCAGTGTGCCTCTTTTTTTTTGAGAGAGCCACTCAAGATGCGAATTTCTGCCACGGCGTTGAGTCTGCCGTCACATCATTTTTCACAGCCAAAAACGTCCGATACACCCGATCCGTTCACGCTCACCTCCTTCCTTTTGTCTATTTCCGGAAACCTCCACGTTCCTTGTTTTTTTTTTATGTGGAAAACATAACCGGAGCTCGTTATTTTCTTTGCAGAAACCCTCGGAACACATGGAAGGGACGAAGGGCATGTTCTCTTCATGGTTTGGTAAACGACGTCTTCGACAGATCGTCCACACGCGCACCGTTTCACGCGTAGCGAAGGTGCGTGATGCGTGTTGGACAAGTGACCACCAAGTCAATGGCAAGGCACGCAAGTCTAGATCGCGTTCTATCAAAAGCTTTCTGTCAATGATCAGTCCCCTCCAAGCACCTCCAAGTCGCTCCAAGTTGAATTCTTTTGGGAAAGCTTCACTAACGCCTTGAGTATTTATCCTTATAACAAAGTAACTCTCCGGGCTAAGTATATAGAATGTGGTAAAAGAGGAATCTTCCACCGAGGAATGGAATGGAAGGGCTCCAAGTTATTTGTCACGTTCAAAACCTCTCGAAGACGGTCGACTACCAAGGACACCCCAACCGTGGAAAATTCGTTTCGTCTGTCACCGATGTAACCGCTCACCCCCAATGCGGGTCGCGGAGGCGTATCATCACTCATCTCAGTTAGTCCCAGACGCATCCTATCATCTCCACAAGTTACAGTACACGCATGTCCGCACGCGGATTTAAAGCCTGAAGTCTATTCCTCTGGCTCACCGTACCGACCCCCGGCTGAACAGAGATACCTCCTCAAATAGCGCCGCTCGAAGGTTCGAACAAAAACAGCCAGATTTTTCATGACATACACTCTTCTTATAGCCGAGCCGCATTAACGCCTCCAAGGGTCGCGGGAAGGCACAATAAGAAAATTTGCGTCAGCGAAGTCTCCGTTGCAATCACAAGCCAAATGTTTGGGCATTCAACCTCGCAAGTCGGTTGATAGCGAATCTCGTCAAAAATTAGCAACTCCGAGTCTTCGAATTACGCCAGAATGACAGGGACGGTGGCCTGATGGATCTGGTGTCCCCATGGGGGAAGAAAGATCAGGCGGCGTCCGAGCAACTGCAGTACGACACGATGTACCTGAACCTGAGAGCTGATGACAAAATCATAGGGTCAAAAAGAACTGGAGCAAACTAGAACCACCGTATAAAGCAGCCAAGCAAGTCCCAGTCGAGACACA
Source organism: Chalciporus sphaerocephalus (assembly GCA_038094055.1). NCBI lineage: Eukaryota > Fungi > Basidiomycota > Agaricomycetes > Boletales > Boletaceae > Chalciporus > Chalciporus sphaerocephalus. The sequence goes on along the minus strand of JBBPTH010000052.1, from coordinate 79,270 downwards.
TCAAACGGTACGACCGATCGAGTTGAACTCCCTTGATTCAAATCCCTATGAAGTCAAAGAATAGATGAGAAGAGAATACACCCCTACCTTCGTATAGTCACATTCATACATACATAGATAAGACACTCATATGATGAACCCCAAAAGAACCACATCACGACTGAAGGATGCACCATCGTCCGGCTCTGTCAGTTGAGCTCACAAACTCTGAACATGACACACGAAGATAACGTACCCTTTCAATGGCAGCCAGGCCACGCCAACTTGAAAAAAAAATTACATGGCGTTCCGATGTAATCGTGAGTGCGACACGATTTTCCAGAACACAAGCATTGAAACAAAACACGATCATCTCCCCGGCCGACGTCGTACCCATGATACATGAACGGATCATCCGCGCCCGGCGGAGAGCGGGAGTCAGATGCACACAACTTTGATATTTCGATCCGTACATACATTGTCCAAGATAGTTACTCTTGACCACGGTAGTCAATTAGAGTCTGTCAAGGTCACATTAGCATGCCAGTGATGCTGAGCAGACCGTTCCGATCATGAGCTAACAGTCGGGGATGATTTAACCCCGAGAGTCTGTTTTCCTGGGCGGAACGTCCCGAGTGTTAGCCCCGCCTACTGAAGTGACCAGTGGGGTGCTGATCCGGGTGTCAGACAACTGGCACACGTACAGGCATGCGTGGAAGGATCATGATACTTCTTTGGTCACCGCAGCCATTGGGAGCATGCTTGAAGTCTTGATGTCAACAGCCAAATTTCAAGCAGCGTCGAGAATCGATCATCATGACAAAACCATGCCACCGCGTGATCATAGCCCTCCGGAGTTTAAGATCTCAAGTACTGGCAAGCTGATGGCAGGCTGTTGCCGAAATCTATCACCCTTTGACATGTCACGGCACCGTGGGCATCAACTGAGACAGACTGGGACAGATGAGACACAAAATGGTTATCTGGAATTATACAGGGAGAGATCACACGATGCGCAACTGAAATGAGGCTATCTATATCAAAGACATAACGTCCGGACATTTCATTGCCGGAAAGGACGCCTAAAATGACATACATACTTGCTCTATAAATTCTCTGCAAGGTGATGAAAGAGAGGGTATCTACGAGACAACTGTAACAAAAGCTTGCAATACGAATTTCACAACAGACGATTGGAGTTGCGTGAATGACGTGGACAAGAATGAGAGGGTAAATCTTTGGGTTACAACTGCTACCTCCAAAAGATATCCAACAATGCAGAAAAACGTGTCCACCCAGGGTTATATAACAGACGGACAGGAGGGAGTAGACACCATTGGCAGACAGTCATGAGGCCAATGCATTTGTCGTGCGGAGGATGACGAGAATACCATCGGAGTGACCCGAGAATATAGCATCAACGAGGATTTCATTGTGAGGCGATGCTACAACAGCACCTGAGGAGTGTAATCGTGATCGCAAGGAGGAATTGCTCAAGGCTTGAGATCTGCTTTGACTCTTTGATGTATGGGCCAACAAATCGCGCCGGCGACCCGAAGGAGTAGGAAAGTCCTGGATACGGTCGTTTCTATGTGGGAAAGGAAATGAATCAAGATTCAGTTCGATGACAGGGTGGGGAAAGCTAGCCTGGAATCTCTGCCTTTCGGAAGAAGGATAAATTTCCCATATCCAAAACCACCGTCGCTCGGCTGGCCACGTTCGTTTACGCCCCACGCTTTGATAACGTCAATCCAGCTGCGCACAATCCCATCGCTCCGCGGGGCGACAAAATCAAAAAAACTTCTACCCATTGCTGCAGTTGTTGTTAGAAGATGGTCATTGGAGCAGTATTGGATTGGGCAATGTATAGAAAAGCGGTCTAAGATGAGTGCCGAGCGCAGTGATTGTGAGGGAAGAGGCTTGAATGTGAGAATTGGAATGGAAGGGGTTTTTGGTTCGCCATCTTGGTTCGAATCTTCAAGAAGATCCGTAAGGCCTGGTATATTTGGTATGGGACTTGGAGGCATAGGTGATGGGTCCCCCCAACGCCTGAATTCGAAATCTGTAGCAGTGGGTGTCAAAACGACGACCTCTTGAGCTGTAGAAGCATTCTGGAAGGCTTTGGCACCAGGTACTGCAAGAGAGATACTGCCAACGAGCACGTTGTGGACCACGGTACGAGACTGGAGCCGATTAACGATTAGAAATGGGCACGAGAGCGTCTTGAACAGACAAACAGACTTACCACTGCGCATAAGAGATATCCCTTGAACGGGTCTTTATGTTTGAGACGAAGATACGCAATGACTGCCGCCTTGTCTTGGCGGATAGTATCGTAATGCAATTTTCTAGATGCGGTGAACTCGTCAGGGTGAACGAGTTCGAGAGCGGGACGACCAATGACATCGCGGGGTTCGTAGCCTGTAGTTGAGATAGAGACGAGGAGTTTCATGATGCATAAGGCGGATAGACGTACCCAAGAGCTCGCTGATCGACTCCGTGACGAAGAGCCAACGGGCCTGACGAGACAATTTGGTGAGCGGTTAAACAAGTCGACATAAATGTCACAAACGTCTTCCGAGAAGTCGACAATAGCGACTTCCCTTAAGCATGAGCGATGAGTTAAGTGTGGGAGGGAGAAGAACGCACTACAGGAGACGCGAGGCGTGTTGGAATCCATGGCAATGGTGGCGAGGCGCCTTGCGGGTCGCGAGGGTGAGCCAGGTACGATCAGGAGTGAACTGTGGAGAGATGACGGAAAGAGAGGGTGTGCTGATGAAGGAGACAACACAACAAGAGAAGCGATACCGAGGAGGCGTAAAGGTGGACTTTTATCAGCAAAGTAGGAGTTCTGAGCACGAATTAATAGGCACCCGGAGCCCGAAGTGCTTGAATAACATCACGAGGTGAATTGACTACAAGATTTACTGTAAAAGATTTGAACGCTGGGGTAAAGGAAGATCGCCGCGCACCTCGCAGTCACTTCGCAGATCTTGAGTGTGTGAGGACGCCACACACCAGGTCCGCGCAACGGTTCACAACGGTTGGCCATGCCTCAATCCACGCGGACGGCCCCATTTGTCAGTGGATCTCGCCCTGAAACTGTACGGAACGTACAAGGAGAAAACCGAATAGTTCAGCGGTGTGAAAACATTTAATTTTAACACCGCGATTCGCGAGATCTTCCTGAACAGCATCTCAATCTTGTCCTCAAATTAGTTAGCGCTGTCAGTCCACTGCTGGCAGTTCGCCACCGCTTGACCCTACCAGAAAAATGTGGTCCACTCACCGCGAAGTAGCTGCTGGTGACCTCGTCATCATATGGCAGACAAGAGAGCTCATCCAGCCGCTCTTGATCACCCCCGGAAAGGACTTCAACAGCCGTTTTGGCCATTACAAGCACAACGATCTCATCGGAATACCCTACGGGTCAAAGGTAGGATCCCGCAACGGCAAGGGTTTCATACACCTCCTCCGTCCCACGCCCGAACTATGGACCATGGCACTACCTCATCGAACACAAATCCTTTATCTCGCTGATATCGCATTCATCACCTCGTGGCTGGACATAAGACGCGGAAGCCGCGTTATTGAAGCAGGCAAGTATCCTCTATTAACTCACAAAGATCCGTTCTCGGTCAGCTCTATGAGCTAAACGCCTTTTCTACCTGACCATGCATTCCTTCCTTAATCGACCTTTTGTTTCAACCATTTACCTTTTTTTTCGCGATCCACTCCCATTCCTTGACCACGAGTCGCGGCATTCTCCGTATCCCTCCCCTGCTCAGGTGGATGTGTACAAAGGTAGCGAGATTCGCACCCACTCCAAGTCTATATCTCTATCACTCCTCGGCTCCCGTTTCCCATTTCGTCCAAATTATGTACTCTAGGCACACATTTCGGGATGGCCACATCACACATGGAGGCGCTGTATTTTCATAGTAAAGTCATACCCATTCATTCATTCCTTCTTCCAGGTACTGGTTCAGGTTCGTTCTCGCATTCCGTCGCTAGAACCATCGGCACGACCGGACATCTGTATTCCTATGAGTTTCATGAAGCTCGTGCTGATAAGGCGAGGCGAGTGCTTCTCTTTCACCCCCGTCCCCCATAGGCTTATGCGGAACGTGTTCGATGTTTCCTTTCTAGAGAGGAGTTCGCCCGTCATGGGATGGAGGACATTGTCACACTGTCCCACCGAAACGTATGCAAGGATGGTTTCACCGTAGAGAACCTCGTCGACTCTGGTATTATCCCACTCCTTCGACGATCGTCCAACCCACTCACCTGACCATGATTGGTAAACAGTATTCCTCGATCTCCCTGCACCCTGGGACGCAGTGGAGCACGCAAAGAAAGCATTGAGGGTACGTCAAACGAGTGGAAAGAGACTCGTTCGACCGATTTTTCGGATCTCATCGTATCATTTCACCCCTTCCTAGAAAGACTGCACAACAAGAATATGCTGTTTTAGTCCATGCATGGAACAAGTATTACGCACTGTTAGCGCTTTGAATGATGCCGGCTTCACAGGTACACCCCTTTGCGTTTCTGAACTCTGATAGACCTAGTGCATCTCACGACGTGTCATACCTAGATATCACCATGTACGAGACCTTATTACGGCCTCATGAGGTTCAGCAGCTCCCACAACCACTCCCACTAAGTCATGTTGTGGACAAGCTTAAAAAGATGGAACAAAAGAGGGAGGACAAAAGATTACGACAGATCGCCAGCAAGAGAAAGCGGGAAGACTCGGCGGAGCCAGAGGTAGAGAAAAAACCAAGGACGGAGGAATTAACCGCTCTCGAGGAGGGTGTCGACAGGGATGAGTCGAAGCAGCGTGAAATCCCATGTCCTGAACCTGCCAAGACGGAGATCATCTCAAGTCCGAGTCAGGTGGACACCGCACCAGCGAAGGGAAACTTCTCCAAAGTGTCACCAGACGTTCGAGGCCACACTTCATATCTGACCTTCGCACGCTTGGTTCCCCTGCCAAAAACGATCACTGCGGGTGAGAGCATAGATGCAAGTTCCTGATCCGAGCAAAAAATCTATCACTTTGTTGGGAGTTAGTCGGGACACCGCGGTGGTATTAGGAGATCATATGGGAGGTCTTGATAAAATTAGGGATATTATATGTATGTAGCATAGCATAGATTCGGGAAATTTTCTTGCACGGTCCCTAGTCCGCAATCGCTCTTCGAATTGCTTCTTCCATTTCACTCTCTTCCAGAACCCTAGCTGCACTCTTTTGTGCTCGCGGTCGAAGCACTCGACCAGGAGCAGGCTGTGAGGCAGGTGTGGTTGATACCTGTCGACGCTTAGGAGGTGAGGTGTCGACGTCAGCATCAGAAGTGCTTTCGCTCCGTTTTCGAGTTCTCTTCTTTGATGTCCGCGCGGTTCGAGACGTCCGTGTGCGTCCTGATGGTCCCGGACCCTCACTCCGTCTTCCGCTTCGAGATCCCCTATCTTCTTCTGGAACGCCCGTCCGACTTTCTGATCCTACCCGATCTGACGTGTCCTTTTGTTGCGCAGCGAATGCTCTTTGTGCATCATATTCCGCGAGTTCCCGCATTGTCTTTGGAGGTCCCTTTATAGGCTGGGCCTCGACCTGGAGCTGGGGTGGGAAAGAATCGTCGATGGATTCGACTTCCATTTCGACTTGCCCTGTTGATGCTAGTGGAAGATCAAGATCTCGAGGAAGCGATTCAGCACGGACACTCAGCGCATGCTGCGCGACGGGCTCTTCATTATCGGGGCGATCGTCGCCATCGATAGTCACCGCCGAGGGCCGGTGGAGGTCTCGGGGGAGCTGGAAAGGTTGGACAACATCGTCCGCTGTAGTGAGATACCCGCCTAGTTGCTCGTGTCCGTCTGCATCGGTACCCTCCGTATCTAACCAATGAGGTCGTTCTTGTTGAAGAACAGGTTCCTGCTCGGTGCTGGTGGCGTATTCTTTCTGGAGCCGATCTCTGATGCGGAGACCTTGTACCAGGCGTACCCATCGCTTGCACACCTGTTCTAAACGCTTTGTACGAGCTTTCTCCTCCGCATCTTGCTCCGCTTCTAGACACGCATCAACGATCACGTTTTCGTGCTCGGCGGCAACTACGATTCCCTGTACAACAGGAATCGCTCTTCGTTTTCGAAATTCAAATCCAGTCTGGTATTAAACTTTGAGCAAACGCGTTCAACTTTAAGGATAAGAATACTAAGTGTACCACGGCCTCCGCATAATCGAACCCAAGTTTCTTCGCTATTTTGGCAGCCCCCTTGACTGCAAAAACTTTGACGTCAACCTCGACTGAGACGGCAACGAATATCGGTGCACATACATGGGATATGAACGGCTCCCTGGGGGAGCATGGACGGCACGTACAAGTCGATATTACCAAAGTCATTTTTTGGGATTTTCCCCTGCTCAAAAAGGGTGTCGCATCAGTAACCTGCACGACCCGCACGTGGCCAAGGCCCTTAGACGTACGTCTTTGATAGGTGAAGGTTTGTATAGTTCTGTTTGAGACAAGGCATACAACCCTTGCATCACTTCCTGATCACCGCCGGAAGGTCCTTCCTCCCTTGCTCGCTCGAGAGCAAGTTCCATCTCCCGCTGACGACCAACAGTGACGGCGCGCTGTTTCACCATTTTCATGGGCTGACAACCTTGACGTATTATGCGGCCCTGTCGCATCCAGTTCTCCGCAGTCTTCAAGGAGATCACAGACGAACGTGGATACACAGGCTCTCCTCTAAATTTACCAAGCTCCGTGGGAGGATCTATGACTTCGTCGCGTTTGAGGTGACGGCTCAGAGCATATAAGGGATGATTCTTGAAGCCCGCGATCGTAGTTGGCATGCCCTCGGTCAACTGGTGAATGTGTAGTTCATCATCCTCGAGGTCGTCCCTTTGCTGTGAAAAGGAACGATCATAAGAGTTCATCTCCGATACCTCCATGGGTATTATGCAAACGTACGAGACGATAGGGTCTGGTAATCGACTGGACCACCCTAGCCCACCATTCTTTACGCCCATTAGTAGGACCTGCTCCAACACCCTGAACTTTGGATACCTTGGCAGTGTAGTCCCGGGCATACCGCGCTGTTATATCCCGGCCAAAGCCGTCCTCTTCCAATCCAATGACGTACAACATACGGTTCTCCTGTTTGACAGATGTCTTAGCACCTGGGTTCTGAGCAGTACTGGGATCGAACAGGTTACGCTTGTTCACGATGCCCCGTATAGGATCAACTGGAAGCCAACGTGAATCTGCTCGCGAAAATACCTCGGTCCAAAACACAGGCGGTGTTGTCGTTGGATCCGGTGATTCTGTGAACAAATTTGACATAATCGTCAAGAAAGAGTCTTCAGCGGCAACATCGCGAGCGTATTTAACGATCTGGCCCCTACTGTTGACGACCTACTGCGACTGGTTGATTGACTTTTCTGTTTGCGAAGTCTGATATTTGGGTTCGCTTTCTCCTTGCCCTTGCCTGGCAATCATATGTAAGTAACCACTCTCTGACCAACAAACCCGCCAAGAAATCAGATAATAATATTAGCACGCTGACCTTTGTAATCCGATGGAATAGGGACTTCCTCCATTTCACTGTGCTCGTCACTTGCAGGATCTTTTTGATCATCAGAGGGTCTCTGCGGCGCTTTGCCCTTCCCTTTCGGAGTGCCCTTTGCAGCCGGTTTAGACTTCCAGGGAACGCTCTGCAAGCTGACCACAAGTCTTGCGGGGATATCAAGGGCCCGGCATAATGCCGTGAAGAGCTGCGCACTTGTGTCTCGCGACCCACTTTGCATCAGTACATGTTTCATAAGGGATTCAGCGCTCCTAATGAGTTCAGATCCGGTGGTGTCGGGCTCGCCGTTCTGGGTAGTATCTTCTGCCTCGACTTCTTCAAATGTTCTACTCTTGATGTGCCCCGTAGGTACAATCGAAAAGTAAGTCCCACTCCACCAGTCTACGAGACGATTGACAGAAGCTTCAAATAGGCGACCGCGTTTGTTCTGATCCGGGACGCGAGATTTGTGTATCATGGCAAACCCGTTCTGCAAGGAAAGTGGGGTAATAGACAGCAGGCGAGCATGGAGCCATGTTTCGTCGGCTCGCACAGTCAATAAGAGAGTGAAGGAATACTCGCATGGAGCAGTTCATCATTAAGCCATTTATTCCGTACCCTAGCGTTGGCAAGGAGAGCGACAGTGTGAATTTTATGACTGGTCGTTCGCAAGAGTCTCTGAGCTCGCAGGGCAGCTGCGACTTTCTTCCTATACGCGTCACGTCAAGTAAACCAAGAAGGAGACGAAGTGAAAACACTTACTTGGACTCATCTTTCTTTGGTCGTGCTTGCAGCGTGATCTCGATATTTTGGGGCGGTGTAGACTCTGATATTTCAAGTTCCATCGCATCGAGCTGTTGTTCTGGGACGTGAACTTCTTCCCAGTCGAGTTCATCGTCACTGCTATCAGCTGCAAGCTGCTCTTCGTCGGCAGCCATGGAGGATGTAAGACGCGAAGGCTCATTAATAATAATGTGACCAAGTACGCGACGACGGTCCCGCGTTGTCACGTCTGTAACGAGCACGTGATCTGTGATGGAGTCTGTCACGAAGACTCCTTGTTACTAGTGGCCCTACTACAACTACTGCTCTTCTAATTGAAGACTCGGAAATATCCCCAAGTTACATTACAACAATCTGATTGAAGACAAATGTCCACTTTCCACTCAGTGTTGTTCGCGGTCCAACACACTTGCTTGCTCAAGCAAGTGGTGACTACAAATTCCAATGTACTGAGAGAGCACATGATTAGCTATTCATGTCGCTGCTCCAACACCAGTCCATGCCATCTATGTCGAGATTCTCACATCCAGACCTTCTCCGGCGCTCTTTTGCCAGTGTGATCATATTGCTGAGCTATTATCCATGCCCTCCTGGTTGATTACAGGGTATGTCGTTCTGCATGTTCAGCGATGCACTGTTATGACATGACGTCGTTACCCCAACAGAGCCTCGCGCGGGCTTGGTTTTGCTATCGTCGAAGAGCTTATCTGTTCAAAGGAGAATATCGTCTTTGCGACTTGCCGCAACCCCGAGGAAGCCAGGAGCCTGCGTTCACTCTCGGAGTCGCCTTCAAAAACAGGCTCTTTCTATATCATAGAGCTAGACGTTACCGACGAGGCCTCAGTATTCATGGCACAACGAGAAATCGAAAGTACTCTCGGGACACGAGGGCTAGATTTTTTGATAAACAATGCATCCGTGGTCCGTATTCCCGAAATCACAAAGCAAACGGCCAGTAGTCATCTTGACTCGACTTAATCAATAGGCACCCAGGGACGACCTACCAAGCACGATGGATATCACCGATCTCGTCACTACAGTGGAGACGAACGTAGGAGGTCCCGCTCTCGTTACACGGATGTTCATTCCACTTCTGGAAAGAGGTGAGAGGAAAGTGACCGTCAACATCTCTAGCACGCTGGGTAGCATCGGAATGGAACAGGGTCCACGACACACCGCGTACAGTATAAGCAAAATGGCGTTGAGCATGTTGACGTATAAACAAATGAAAGAGAGACCAGATATAATCACCTTTGCCCTTCACCCAGGGTGGTCCAAGAAGGACGTGGTTGGTGAGGATGCGGTACTACAGCTGAAAGATTGTGCACGTAGAGTGCTCAGAGTTGTAAGAGAAGCCAAGCCAGATTACTCTGGAAAGTTTTTCGACGGGGAGGGTAATATCGTCCTCTGGTGAATACGATGAAATTACCAATGACTTATAGCCTGTCTGTCCAGAAGGAGAGGTCGATCTTAGGATAGTCGTTATCAGTACGGTCTTCATCTTATCTGTAGAACCATGTTGCCTCCGAACGCCACGTGGGGCCAGAGTAATGTCAGCCGCCAGCACGCCCGGGGGTGTAGGTAACTCCTGACCTATATCGACCAACCATTAGTCCTTCGTGACTCGTGAGGCGGCAGGCTTCAACCAAAGTTCCTTGCCTATCAACACAGAAGATCTATTTAGTCTCTTACCCCTCTGATGCTAGGGTTACCTCCGCCTCAACAGCTCGGGCCAGCCGAGTTTGACGTAAGTCCATCCAGGACAACCTTTCGACACTTTACTAGTTCCATTTACTCCACGACATACTCATAAGTCCTCTCTCAGACTCTCATAAACGGAGCCATCAAACGCTCCATCCAAGCTTTGAGCAAACTTGCAGGGTTTGCTAGCGATGACACATGCATTCCAAAGCAATACCTCCGCATGGTCTCCGTGATGTATTATCAACTCGCCGCTACCAAGATTCCCCGCGGCGTGGCCGAGGAAGATTACTCTCTCAATGAGCTTGAGATCCCTTTTGCAAGTTTAGCGAGTCTCGGGGCCACCCTTCCCGTATGGATCACACACATAGAGCTCTGTCCGAAACTCGTCAAGGGACTCCAAGATCACTGGCCCGACATCCGTCAGTGGATCCTCTACCTGTATCGGAAAATCATCATCAAGGACAATATTGCTATGATCGTCCGATGCACTTGCAAAAGCGCAGTGCTCGAGTTCCTAGGACTTATCCGAGACCGCCTTCTCATGCCCTGGTCGAAGCTAATCCCCGCCGACCGTGAAATCATGCGAGTAATCTGTAATCTCTGGTTCATGGAAACGCGAGAGCCCAGCTTTTCGAGCTGGTCAGAAACGATGAATACCCAACGTGAATCCGCCGTCCTTAACTCAACTTTCCTCATCGCTTACGAAGCAAGGGTCGCCATCGACTGGGGGAATCTCCTCAGCATCTGTCGTGACGATGCCGAAGCGATGGCGTCCATTGCTCTTTGTCATCTTGATCACGAGTTATCACACGACGTCCTCGATTTACACTGCATAGCATGGGATCTACACATCATCACCACGTTCTCCTCTCGCGAGAACATTCGGTTGGCGCTTTTGCACCAAGGAACAATCAAAGTAGCTGCAGACATTCTGTCGCTCGTGGTCTCGAAAACGTGGGAGGGAGACATGCGGGTCGTGGCTTGCAGATGTATGGTTAACGCCATAACTCTCTTGGGGCTACGGATAGAGGACATGGACGCCATTCCCTACATCATTGAGGCACTTGAACATGGTCTCATCGCCTCTTTGCTCCAGTGTGAAGAGTTGCTACAGTTTGCAGACCAAGTTGTCGCAGGCCACCAGCCCGTACGGTTACTCGGGGACGTTCTCCCCGGGTATACCGTATACCGATCAGTCCTACGTGTCATAGCACTTTCTGTCGGCCAGGCGGAAGAAAGTAGATTGGACATGCACCTCGCGAAGGGAGGAGAGCTCTACAAAGCCTGGTTCAGACTCAAAGATGCAGTACATCAGCGTCGTCAGTTGTTGAAGCACGACATCGCAGATGTGCATATTCAGACCTGCCAGAACGACAAGGTAAGTGAAAACTTAAACCTTCTGAGGAATACGTTGATGCAGTGTTGTTATCAGTGTTCAAAAGCGGGGGAAGTAGGAGCCTTTAAACGTTGCGCAGGCTGTCTGCATTCCTACTATTGCAGCAAAAAGTGTCAGCGAGACGACTGGAGGAGCGGGAGGCATAAAACGTACTGCAATATGGTCCACCGGCGCTTCACACGAACAAAAGGACAAATGTCGAGTGTGCATACTAAAGATCTCAAGTTCTTGGACGAAGTGATCCTCGCTGAACTGAGAAAGCACAAAGAACGAATTAGCATTCACAAGCTCAACATCAACGTTATAGAACTCAATTTCGTGGGCGGGGCTGTAGACATCGTCTTCGACTCCCGTCGCCTCAATCCAAATCCCTTCGGAGTCAAGTGTCTATGTGAAAACCTTTCAGCCATGAGATGGAGGAAGATACTTGATGGATCGAAGGAAGCTGAAGAACCGTTTGTTTTCGTAAGGGCGTTCATTCCCGGAGGAATGACGCGGAAGATCGTGCTTCAGGCAATACCGCTGAGTCGAATTTTGGGCGAAGAAAATAAGGACAGTCGTCGCAGGAAACGACTGGAACCATACCTGTTCAACTTGATGTTTAGTTGTTGCGGCAAGGATTCCATCAATAAGGAGCCTCGCTTCAAGGGAAGAGACGGCTAGTAGGGTTCGTGACATCGTAAATCAGGGAACCATACCATGTCTGATGTGGGAGCGACATTTATATATATATATTTAAGGAGGATGTTGTGAACCGACCGAGCGAATTAGACTTGGGTTGATTGTCTCTGTGGCTCATCGTCTGGACCTTCGTCTGCACCGTGTCCTGGATGGTTTCGCAACGCTGAATGCAGGTATTCGTATTCACAATGCTCAAGTAAAGGGTTAATGAAACCATAGCACGCACGTAGCTAAGATCCCTCAGGCTAGAACACTTCAACGTGGCTCAGAGGCCCTTGTTGAACGTGGTACAGTCGCCGACAGTCATCAGCTTTAGTACACTACCATCGATTCAAGCGCGCGCTGAGCATGGACACGCTGTGCAACTCCTATCCAGACAAGATCTTTTGGCAGATTCTGTTTTTCTCGAGCCGTTTGGCTATCGATATCGTTCTTAGCTTCAGTAGCTGGCTCGCCCGGTCCCCGTTGAGAGCATCTAAGCTTGACAACCACATGCGTAAGTTTCAAAATATTTCTACGACATTACTCATAACACCGAGCTGTGGGGGGTCATTTATGCAAACGTGTGCTTACCTCAGGCTAGTCCATCTGGACCATCTGCTGCTCGCATTCTCAGACACATTCTGGTGCAATCAGTGCGATTGGAACGATCCTCGGTCTCGGAACACTTGGATCTCACGGAAATCTGTTTCGGTTGATTGTGAATCATTACTCCAACTTCAGCTCCTTTGCGGTAGATGGATTGTTACGTGCAGCCACTCCGAGAATGTTGCATTTCAAGACTGACACGAATGACTGCGCAGAAACAATTGCACGGCGAAACACACGGCGGAGCCGAACAGCCACTTCTCGCGTTCCTTTGAATTACTCATTTGTCTACCAGGGAGAAGATCTTTCCCAATACTTTGTCAACCGGTGTTCCTCACAAGAATACACATTCTAGTCGCCACCCGGAGACTCGTTGATTCATTCCATTCGCGCTTTCACTCTTCCGCAACATCAGCTTTCGTCCGATCGTCACGCATCATTTCTTCACCGTCGACTTTCGTTTGACCCGATCGACGCGCAGTTACATGTTTCAAGTTCTGAAGATGGACCCGTCAGGGTTTGTGCACCACCCATAAGAAAGTTACCCCGGGCCAGCGTCCAATGTGTTATTATGCGACGTTGCGCGATTGACGTTATGCGTGATCGGTGTGCATATTTCGTTGATGAGCTTGCACATACGGTGGATGAAATAATGTTTTCATGAAAGACATTAAGTAGATCGTGTCGCTACCCTCTACTCTGTTGAAGACCCACTTCAGAGGTTGATGTGGTGATGCCATCCTCCGAAGGCCCAATCCTCTGGTTGCCCGGGGTGAAGGCGAATGAACGACGTCACCTTCGACCCCTATTTGCACATCCGTACTTGACCACATCATGGATTCGGACAACTCGTCGCTCGCTGAAGAATCGACCCTACAGGTCGCGCAGGGTGATATATTCAACTTCACCGACTCGTATGCGCTGTATGAATGGATAGAGTTTGCGAAACAGTCTGACCAAGTCGTCACCAAGGTCGTTCACTACAAACGCCGCTTCCGCTGGTACCAACATGACTATGTCCTGATGACTATAGAGTCCCCGCCAAGCCTGCCAGCTGAGACACCCAAGACAGTCATGATCACCCGTGACATCGACGGCAGTAGCTCCTTCTCTTTCCTTTCCCCCTCCGGTCAAACACATGTCCGATTCTCAGTGCTCGCTACAGGAGAAGACGAACACGTCCATGATACTCTCGTTGGCAAGCCACTCAACTGGACGAGAGACAGAGCTCCACCACTCCGTCTCATTACGCTTTGCATTTTCCGCATCCTCCTCTTCCTACCCCTCCGACTTATCCTTCCGAACGACTGTCGCGCGTTCACGTCATATATTCTACCTGCGATTAAGGGTATATTCAAGAGCAACGGGTGCATTCACTTCCCTCCTGGTCCACGCACCTTTTGTATCTTGATCGGTGTTTCGGTATCAGGTTGCCCATCGGTAGGAGACGTTGTGAGCCATGTGGGGCTTTGGATGAAGTCTGCAAAAATGCTGGGAATGACAGATCATGACATTTTCATGACTCAGTGAGTAAGAGTGATCATTAAAGCTGGAGGATCCGCAATGACTCGGGTGACTACTTGGTAAGTTGGATGAAAAGTGATCTTGTGCCTCGGAATGAACCTCATATGTTACTTGACTTTTTCTCTTTTTCAGTGGATGCGCTCAAGTTGTTTTAGAATGAGTTGATGTACACGAAGAGTCTCTCTCAGGCTAAGGATTGTAATCGAACAGATAGGACCTTGAGTAGGATAGTCACTATTAGTCAGGACCGATCAGGTTGTGAATTGTACTTGATTTTTTCCTAACTATACCGCTTGGTGACCTACTCGCAAGTCCGAACGATATCACTGGGAACGTACAAGAGATTGGGTGTTCGCAAAATTCCGAGCACCCGTTCAAGCCGCCCCCCCCAAATCTTTCACGTGTTACTTGGGCTACGCCCGATGTAAGCAACTTCTACAGTACCCCTATTTCCAAGGGTTGTCCGCCATGTCCGAGTCAGCGTTTCTCAGTGGAAGAGACATCTCGCGTAGTGAGTACTTAACCTACCTCTGCACAACCAACAATGCCAATCCGTCAATAGGAAGCTACTACGACAGCGCAAACTATGCTTCCGATTTCAAGAGCGAGACCGACCTTGATCAAGAGAGCGACGACATTCTCCCAGGAGATCACGGTGGACAGGGTGTTGGTCTAGGAGGAGGTCATATTCCTTCCCGCAAAGATGCTCCAGAAGACCTGTATGGAGCTTATGATCCTGGCATGGCTGGTTGTTGTGAGTCCACTACTGGGAGTTGCTCTATTCCCGGGGTCTCGCGCATGGGGCACGAGACGTACAAAGGGGATCCAGCTCGTTCTTCTCCATCGAATCCTGGATTACCCATGATCAGTCGTGGATACGAAGTAGACAATGACGATTACATGACACCCATTGAGTCTCAGGGGGCACCATCGGCAGACCTGCCTACCTCGCAGAAAAAGCCTCAGGACCGAAAGCCCTCCGTAGGCTCCAGGATCATTGGGCATGCGGAAGAATTCGTTGGAAAGGTTCTCCGAGACCGTGAAATGGAGGCAAAGGGTAAACGGCATTTGACTGGTCGACTTTGAGTGGCGGTACTACTGAAGGTTTATGGTGTCAAGTTAGCGTTGCGGACTATTATGACGAGCTCAGTAAAGGGGTGGTAGTTTATTGACCTGATGTACGATTTCGGACTCATGGACCTGAACGAGTTATTTTGATGCTGCATCATCCTTAGCCTGATCATGTTGTTAAGCGGCCAGTATCCACGGATTGGATAGTGCATGGGAAGGCGACATAGTGAACTCTTTCAAGCTGTATTGAAGGCGAACGTACATTAGTGGCTCTCACCGTTGATAATTCCCAGTTGTGCTAGTAATCGACCAAATTCATTCACTCTTAGTTGGGAAGAAAGATCATCAAAATAAACTGACATTCAACACTTCAAATCTGGATTTCCTAGCACTGTCATCTCCGAGAGGATTGTACACGGTCATCTCCATCACTGCTTTCCAGCCTCAGTCACGACTCCAAATGCCTTCTGAAAGTCGAGGTCGGCATCATCTGCGACAGAAGCCAACCCCAATTCATTCCATTGCTCCACTTCCTTCTTGATATCGACGAGCTTGTTCAAAATGAGGTACTGCGAATCTGCACCCATTGGGAGTCTCAAAGGAGGCTGATCCTCGCGCGAGAGCGTAATGAGAGCACGGCCGACTGTGAAAACAACATATCCCTCAGTCCATAGATGAAGATAAATTGATGGGACAAAAGCGTACGTTTGTGAGGATCACTCAAATACAGGGTGTCTTTGCATAAGCTGCGCATTTGGTTCGCAACAGAGTCGGGGGTATCGTATGCAGGAGGGAAAGGAAAATCAACCATGTTGCCTTTGTTCCATTCAGTGCGAACACCTCCTGGTTGGACGACGACGACTTTGATATTCCACTCAGGAACAAGTTCCTTGTGCAATCCTTCGCTAAATCCCTCGAGGGCTGCACGTTGGTGTAAAGACGGAAACCAATTAGAGGGGTCCTTCTACTATCACGCGAAACTAAACATACCAAACTTGCTTGCGGAGTAGAATGCAAGAGTTGGGTTGGATATGAAGCCACCCGTAGATGAAATGTTGATGATACGACCACCTTGAGAAGGCGAATTATGTTCCCGGAAGTATTTCACGGCCTCACGGCTAATACGAACTGGACCCCAGAAGTTGACCTCGAACTGAGTCCGAGCGGCTTCGTCGGTGATGCCCTCGACAACACCGTTCAAGCCGTACCCAGCTGAGTTCACGACAACATCGATCCGGCCAAAGTGTTCATGGACCTTTTCGAAGAGTGACGCGGCGCTGTGCTCGGGATTTCCGACGTCGAACTCGATGAATTGGAGTTTTTCGGGAGAGTGGGCTGCGGCAAGCTCAGTGAGAGCGGAAGCTTTGCGAGTTGTCGCAGCAACACGTTCTCCGGCAGCGAGCACCTCCTTGACGAGGGCGAGACCGATACCGCTCGAGGTACCAGTGACTGGAGTGCAGACACGTCAGAAGCCATCATCTATGATCAAAAATTTGGACACACCGATCCAAACACGGGAGTCAGACATTGAGAACAGAGGTAGCTGATAGAAAAACTATGAGAGGGAAGAGAGTTGTGATTGTTGCTCCTTCATGGCCGAGCAGCATCCATTATATATTCTTCTGCATTGGCGTACAGTCAGAAGTTTTATGGTCATAGTTCCCCCTGGGTAAACTAGTATGACGTGCATTTCACCTACCTTTGAATTGTGAGCAATCTATGAAGGAACTTAGTCAAAGTATTGCTTGTCAGCGTCGTGGCGCCTATGCCCTACTCAGGCGTGCTCAGGCTCCCACACGAACGAGACCTGTCCTTTTGCGGAATGCCCTGAGGATGGATGGACGCGTAGGTGCCCGGCATCGAGGGTACAATGACTCCGCGTCTTATTAATCGCTTCAGCCGGCGATTATGCAGAAGAACCAGCGTTCGGTGTTACCTTCGGTCAGAAGTCGTAGAAACGGTTGAGCGCACCTGGCGACTGCCTGAACTTCTGCCACTTGCGTATTCTGTAGGAATCCTGTGCTCGCTTTGCTAAAGGCCAATTGTCGAGTCTTGGATCCGAGTTGGCGCGAGAGACTCGGAGACTTACCAACGTGAACATCACTGCTACTGATCAACATAATTCCAGGGAAGGACCAGCTCAGTTCTCCCGCGACCTTTGTCCCTACCCTTTAATTGGACTCTCGTATCGTACACGACGCACAGCTGCATATCTTGCACTCGCGAATAACCCTCTAGTGGACCACTTCGACTTCGGCGTCACGAGATGGCAATCTTGATGTTCACATGAGCAATCCACGTCTTTGCAAACAGCTATCCAATAACCGCCTCACCACTGGCGTCGACCCATAGATTGGTACCCAGGTAGTGCTAGCCTCCAGCTCTGCCAGGGTCGTTCGGAGTTAGGTAAGTTCCCCAGAGAAAACTTCACCCCCGATGGATTGAACGAAGTCCGCGATGCGAAGGACCACGGGGCGGTACAGAACTTCGCAGCGCCACAACAGCGATCAATGCCCTTTCAGGTACGTATTGTTGTTGCACACGACGTGTAAGTGGAGATCTTATCAGCCGTGTTAACTGAATGTTCATTTTGCTGAACACCGCAGACACAAGCACGTCGGTATATCGTTTAATCAGATACCCTGACTTTGGGAACAAAGTCAGCATATGATACCAAGATGCACTGGACACTCATGACTATGTCTCGCCAATGATCTATGTAATGCATAGTCCGAGAACTTACTTTGGGGCTACCCTCTTTCCATCTCACTGCACGACAATCGGAGGTGAAGTCTGATAGAACATGTTAACCCTTAATCTTTGACGGGGAAGCTATAGCTTAGAAACAGATACAGAACATCGCCTTGTCGAAGGTATGAGTCAGTCTATCGTCGTGCTGCCTCATGGCAATAGCGGTTCTATCGACCGAATACCCCAGAAATCGAGTAAACGCAGTTCTGCACTGCCAACGGCACTGACGGGGTTCCCTGCACCACTGGAACTTACCAAGGTTGTCCTTGCAAGTAAAGCTCAGCCGTCTCCGTTGAACGCCTCAAACAATCGGACTGTCGTCACGGTCGAGGACATCGTCTCTTCTGTCCTTGAAAATTTTCTTTCGAGACTTCAACCTATAAATTGTTTCTGTTCTGCAGAGTCAACCTGGATGTCAGCATCATCTTCAAGGGCACAGCGACCCCTGTTGAATTACAGTCTTTACAGCAGTGCGGGACGACTCCTAGCCTCGGATTCCTTCGGTGCACTACTACTGCATATTTTTTGGTCTGAATAAGACACTGATCGATACGAAGGGATTGGTTAGTATTATGCATTCTTTGATTGATTCGCCGACGTATTGCGAGTACCAGCACGATATACACCAACGTGCTACTGCTTGAAAAGTTGTCAATTCACCTCTCGATATCGCAGCACGGATTCCTATCAAACCTACGGATCCGTTTATGCCGCGAGTCCGCCAATCATGGTGGTCATGCGCCTCATGAGTTCTGGCAGTAAGATCACCTGAACCCAGCTTGCTGACCATGAACCGAGTTGGAGCCGAGTGTGGGAAGTTCACCTCTCTCCGCTGACAGCGACTCCTCGAGCACTTTGTCAAGTCAGTGTGCACAACTTTCAGGTGAGTTTATCATCTCTATTTGACAAAGCTTACCATGGCCATGTTAATGAATTTTTGAGTTAAGATGAAGTTCGAGACGGAATGCGCCGTTGTAAATCCACGAGGCTCAAGGATGCACACTCCGAGGCTCCGCTTCTCTCAGACATGATTCGAACGTTATTCAAATAGCTCCACGAGGAGTGCATCTGATACCGTCAGGCGGACCCTGCATCAAACTTCTGGTAAACTCCATGACGAAAGTGCGATTTCAGATTCATGAAACGGTATTCCGCTGAGGTCAACTGACACAACGCTAAGTTGTCCTAACAAACCCTTAAGAAGGGTCAAGTGTCTGGATAGTCTAGGTCCGTCGCTGAGAAAGATGGCCTTCAGAGTATTTTTCTCGCAAATCTTCGCTCGTTTGAGCGTCCTTCTCCTTTTTACAACCCTCGGCACTTCTCAGCCCTTCAATACTGACGTTGTTATTGTCTCAAACAATGACCTCAACCCTTCCAACCCCAACCGCGCTGGCGCGTTGTTGCTAAAGTCGCCTATGACTTGCGAAGAAGCGCAGCAAACCTGTACCGATCTTCAAGAAAAGTTGCTTCCAGCACCCAATAACACTGCTGGTCTCACCGCTGCGAACCTTACCAGTGTTCTAACATCGAGCAGACATGGCGCCGCTTTGTCCCCTTCACAAAATCTGTGGATCTCTGGAGACTGTAGGTGTTGTGTCGATCTGAACGTGCGTTCGCACCGATTGCTTCCTTTCAGATGGATGTGCTGTTTTCTCTCTTAGTCCTCCTTCGCCCTATGAAATGCCATCGTTCGAGTCCTCGGACCTTTCTGCCAGCTTGCCAGTCCTCTGCACGAACTCTGCACCTTTCACTCGCTCTAATGTGACGAGCTATGATACCACACGTCAAATTGATGTATCAACCCCCACTGCTGGTATCCTCCGCGGGTTCCGTGACAAGTTCACGTGGAGGTTCGTGGGTATTAAGTACGCTGAGTCGCCTGCTGGAGTCAACCGATTCCAACCTCCGATCCCTCTTCAAGTCTCTCCTCAAACAGTACGCGATGCAACAGAGTATGGCCCCCTCTGTGCTCAGCCTCCGGACGCGGACAATGGTCATGTTCTCTATACGGAAGAGGACTGTCTTCAATTGAATGTATATTCCCCCGTCGCGACTGGCCAGGAGAGCACTGGTACCGCTCCCAGACTTCCAGTCATGTTTTTCATCCATGGCGGAGGACTTAACACTGGCGACAGCGGTCCATTCCCCTTCAACATGACGACATCTGGTTATGAGGGTCCTTCCAAAGCTAACGTCTACGATGGGACCAACCTCGTGTCCTATGGTGGTGTAGTTTTGGTCACCATTAACTACCGTCTGACTGGGCTGGGATGGTTCAACGCTTCGAATGCTGCTCTCAAGGACGCCCTGCTCGCGCTCCACTGGGTTCAAGATAACATTGAATCATTTGGCGGGGATCCGACCAGAGTGCTCATTTACGGTGAATCTGCGGGAGGGACGATGACCAGATACCTTCTTGGAACGAATCCCGCTTACACCGAGGGCCTTTTCAGCGCTGCTATCCTTGAGTCAGACTTCGGGACGAGCAATCCCTTTTACTCTCCCGCCCTGGCTCTCAATACATCCCTCCTCGTCGCCCAATATCTAGGATGTGCATCCAATACCTCCACCACGTTGACCGAAGCCGACGCTCTCTGCGTCAGAGAACAATCCGCTGGAGATATCGTCATGGCATCCTACAACCTCGGCCTATCCTGGGACATCGTCGTCGATGGCGACTACGTCCTCACAGACATCAAGGACAGCATCATAGACGGCGTCTACGCACGCGTACCAACCATCTGGTCGACCAACGAATGCGAATACTGTTACTTCCTCCCAACAACCCTCGCCCCTGATTCCCCATCCTCTTCCTACTCCACCGAGCTCCCCCTCTACTTCAATCAATCACAGATCTCCCTGATTTTGAACCAGACAACCCTCTATCCCTACGACACTGCTCCTTCTGAGGATGGTATCTCCGGAGCCGTTCTCACCCTCGGTCAACTCATGACAGACTACTACGTCCACTGTCCCTCAACCTACCTCGCCTCACTCGAAACCAACACCACCAACCCTGGCAATGCCTACAAAATCCTCTGGGCTGTCGGTCTCGGCAACCCCATGACCGCCAACCCTGCCACCTGTCCCGGCCAAGTCTGTCACGCCGACGAACTCTACTACGTCTTCGCCACCGCCGAAACCGACAATCTCTACCAACCGCTCACGTCACAACAAGTTGCGACGACGCAAGAAGCGGTGAAACGATGGACGGAGTTGGCATGGTCTGGGAATCCGAATTACGAAGGGGCGATGGTAGAGTGGGCGCCGTATACGGGGAACAATGAGTATGTGATGAATGTGACGGATACGGTGCAGCCGTATCATGTGGCTCAGTGTGATTTCATTGATGGGGAGCTTGGACTTGTGTTTGGCGATGGGACGTATTGACGCTGATGCTGATGCTGATGCTGATATTCACGATTCGGACGGTGGACATGTGTGGGCGTCTTGGACAAGCGACGTTCGCTAGCATATCATATCACCGCAAGGATGTACGTTGGATTGGATTGGATATGGACAGATGAACAGCAGAGCGTGTGTAACAGTGTGTTAAACCCCTACGTAGACGTGAATCGGGAGAATCTGAATCTTGGGATCGTTCAACTTGTTCGTTCCCTCTCACGTTTCGACTTGGCAGTAAGGGCACGCACACACACGCAGAAAGTCCCGCACTGGCAGCGAACGATCCAAAGCAATAAAATTGGAGGGGTATGTAATAACCTAGCACATATTCCGGCGCAGTCCTCCTCTACTCGGTCTGCCAGCAAACCTCTTCCTATTCAGAGACCATAAAAAAAGGGAGGTAAAAGAAGAAGAAAAGAAAGAAGCAATACAAAAAAGCGCTCGAGAAAACACCCAACGCGACTACAAAGTATGTACGTATGTAGAAATCCATCGACCGGACAGATCTGGTCACGGTCGCAATCCAACAAGACAGCATATACGGGACACACAAGATCCGAGGACGAAAGCAATCGCGAAACTATGAACAAGCGAAGAACAAAAAACATTCACAAAGGACAGGGAAGAAAAAATAATAAACAAAATGGTATCGACATGCAATTCTGAATCTTCTTAATATCATAGATAGAATTAGAATATGCAGTGTACGTTCAGAACAATAAAAAAAGGGGGCGGCGAGACTCGACGGGCAAATACCATACAGAGTCGTCATGGCGATTCCAAAAAAACGTCTTGATGATTAGATGGGAGTGCGTAAAGAGCGTTCTAGTCTTCGCTCATAAGGTGGACTATTCCAAGAGGGAGATTATGAGCGGCATGAAATAGATGATGAGGGAGCAACGACAATGAGAACTCACCTCGTGTAGATGGTAGTCTAGTAGGCCGTCGCCGTCGCTGTCACATCAGTCGTACCGTAGCTGCTGACTCTCTTCTGAGCGAGGAATGTAGGGAGCGCCTGACCGGCTTCACGCAAGCAATCGACGGGAATGAGACCCTTCTCGTTACGCTCATACTGCGCACTCGCCATCCTGTCGACGAAAGCCCAACCGTCATCAAACACTTGTAAGACGCGAACGCGGTCACCAGGTATGACGGCAAGTTCGTCATCCAGCGTGGGTGTGAAAGGACGACGAATAACCTCCACATCCGAAAACTCAGGTTGAGCGGGGGCAGGATCAACGAAAGGATCGGGATTAGCAATAAAGAGCTTGGGAGTGAGAGATTTGGGAATAACCGGGCTGGGTGAACTGGGTGGAACGACAGGCGATGTGGGTGGAAGTTGGTCACTAGTCAATGCGCGGGGAGGGGAGTTGATATGAACGAGAGTAGTCGCAGAAGACTGAGAAGACACAGCTGCTTGACCTCCGGCGAGGAAGAAAGAGTCCGCTGATGAAACTGCTGACTGGGGACAATCAGGGGGCTTGGGGAACGAGAAGGACTCAGAGGGTGAGAACGGTCGAACAGTGATAGGGGATGCGGGGTCTGTTTTGCTCGCTGTAGCAACAGCCAAGTACTGTCCACCATGGTCGCTGCCATTGCTTAGCATACTGTTCATAGATTCCCTGCGTGCAACTTCGCCTCCAGTGGAAATCAAGACCGAGTTACGTTCGCGGACTTCAGCCATAGGAGGGAACTCCGGGGTGATACCAAGCGAGCCACTACCCATGGGTGAATCGATGCGGAACATCAACCCTTGGTCAAAGTTGGTAGCGAAGCTGCTGCGAGCACTGTTTCGACTGCCTGCAGCTGCTCCACTCAGAGCCGAAGGGTCGCGGGTATTACTGACGAAGGAGAAGCTTCCGCTCGAGCGCCCGTGACCGAACCGCCACTGCTGGCGAATTTCGGCGCGACGTGCAATTGAGCGACGGCGAGCAATGAGGATGATTATCGCCACCAAGGATATCAAGCAAACGATGACAATGGCTGCGATGGCACCAGCAGATAAGTGGCTAGAGTTTGATACAGCGCCGGATGACGTCAAGGTTGCTGAAGGAGCAAGACCCTCAGTGTTTGAACCTGAAATTTCCTGAGGAGGTTGCGAAGGGGTGAATGGCACGCCAGTTGCTACCCCGGCCGGTGAAGAAGTGCCAACCAAAACAGAAGTATTGGGGGTAGGAGCAACATTGATGGGTGCAGGTGATGAAGATGAAGAACCTGTGCCAAGGTAATTTCCACCTCCATTGGAGCTGGAGCTGGGCGAGCCGGTGGGTGCTGGGGAGTTGACACTTGGAGACGCTGATGGCGTAACTCCAGAGCCTCCCCGGCTCGATGAGACCGGAGTTGCAGGTATAATCCCTCCGCCGCCACCACCACTGACCGGCGTACTGCCATCAGTAGCAGAGGTTGGGCTGGGACTTGGGCTTGGGGTCGGACTCGGGGTCGGACTCGGACTTGAACTCGGATCTGGAGCGGAAGTTGGGCTCGGACTGGGTTCCGGACTCGGTTGAGGGTCGGAGGGAGCTGTGGTAGGACCACCGAGTATAGGATCCAGTAACGAACCCAGGAGGCCACCCAGCTGACGCTTTTGCTCTTCAAGTTCGACTGCAGATCGACGAAGAGCGCGATGTTTTGCGGGAATTCTCTGCATGTTGGAGAGAAAATGATACAGTTTCAATACAATGATAGGATGGTTTGGTGTTTACAGTAGAGGCCTCAGCCTGATAGAGTAGAAACGAACGAGGGGGGGAATGAGCGTGGTGTGTCGCCGTCTGGTGCGCCGACGACGATGAGCGCAGCTAGGGTAGATGTTGACACGAAAAGAGACCCTGCGACGAGAGTGGGAGGGCGGGTGATATGTGGGAGAGGATTAATGCCGACACAAGGTTGCTGGGTTTACCATGACTACCCCGGTTCGACCGCGTTGCTCGTCGACACTTACCAGATTGATCTGATAGTTGATCTCACTATTTTTAAGTAAAACTCAATATAACAGAATGACGGCACCCATCTGTGTGAACCAATCAGCATATGCAGAGCATTGGCGAAGGCTCACCATTGGGTCACTGTCCATCAGGAGTTGTCACTTGTACATTTTTACGGAGGCCCGGTTGTTTCCACTCCACCTGGTGTCAGTGGAAAAATGTTCACCAGTGAGAGGGATCGTCCTTCCCACCTCGTGTGGCATCGTTTGGTTGAACTTAGTCGTACAAAAGTCTGGTTCCAAATTGGCAGAAGGCACTATTGTCTATAATCATGTGCCAGCTGGAGTGGAGTGGGTTGGGAATTGACACAACATACCGGTTTCGACGGTCATACAGTACTTGGTGGCAGTTGACAATCTTCGCCAAAGTTGTCAACTTGAAGTCACTTGTTTTTCCACGGCTCTCAGAAGCCCTTCCCACAGATGAAGTTCTGCTATCCACACGGTACCGCACGCGGTACCATTAAGTCGTTCAGGTGGAACTTTTGCTCGAATCAACCGGGCAGCCGCAGACTGCGTTGTGAATGGGTTGTCTTAAGGGCCTATAAAAACCTGGCAAAAGCAAATAATCGCACCCGCCAAAGTTTGCACAAAGGCTAGTTTTTCTTTCTGGACTATGATGCTATGTTAATATTGGTAAATAGTCGATTGTCTGTCGAACTGTCATCTCACGGTGTCTCCATATTCTCCCAGCAGGTGTATAGCGTTGATAGCGTCGAACGGGACCTGCTTTTGACGATAACGTGGATATGCCGTGTGCTAGCTACAGATCGTATACATTTAAAGGTCTGACTTGATGTCCCAGTTTTCTCCGAGACGAGCACAGTGAGAACCGACATTCAATTGATTGCTGGCTATAGCAGCCACTTTGCTTGCACATTCTCCACAATTCGATAGCGGAGTCTTCCAAGTTCTCGGCTACACATAGGCCCCACCTACGGCACTGATGACCACCCGAGTTTCATTATTGGTAACAAATGAGTTCCCGAAACCATATTAGTGGACGGAGTGCGCATCCGTTCAGAGTACCCCTCATAGTTGCTCCTCCCCCCCCCATCCATCCTTTACGTTTGGTTTCGCCAGCCAGACGGTTCTAATTCTGCAAACTCTGTCTCCATGATGCCCCAAATATGCGTCGCACGACACACGCGTATCCACCCGCTGTGTAGTGCCCGTCCCACACAGACATACGATTCCACCAAAGCATCATACAGTACGTCCCCTGTACGTAGAGGAAAGTCCGAACCCATTGGAGCATGTGCTCCACTACCGCCCTACCTGGTGGTACCTAATCGCTGATGTATGCGTATGTGCGGCAACGGTTCAGCGATACGGTCACTGTGATCGCCTACGTTGGACTGATCCAGGACGGTGATCTGAGCTTGAGCCCAGTTGAATCGAACGACGATGGTGGTAGAATGTTGGCGAACTTTGTGGACTCGCTCAACTAGCGGGTAAGTGAATTCGATGACATCATCTCTCTCACGGTATAACTACTCCCCGCCGAGGAGCTGCTACCTCAACCCCACACGGTCAGCTCTGGTATATAAACTCGAGTGCCGTCGCTTTCGTCCTCCTCGATGCCCCCTTTCGCTCTCTCCATCTCACTTATCTCTTGATCAGATCACCCTCCATTTATCCCTTTCTTTCTCCCAAGATCTTCACTTGTTACTCCAGCTACTTTCATGCTAATCACATCAAAGAATGGACTTCGTCAATCCTGTCCCGAACGATCAGCGGGACGCATCCCCTTCAACTTCTGTTCATCGCCCCTCACCTGACGCAATAAATTCCGTTAAAGGGGACACCTCCGAAAAGGGTATGTATCACTTGTGTGCAAATTCCTTTGCACGTGGACCGCAGTTCAGCTCTCTTCTCGAACATTTGATTAGTCTCTCTCTTCCATCCTTTTCCTGCAATTACCCACCCGCTCAACTTTTTGTCCACGGTGTGCCGAAGGATGTCATTCATCCAACTGGTATATCTGTGGATAACAATAACGTTTTAGATTTTTTCAACATGTTTTTCTAGTCGCGACCCGTCGCATATCATAACTGATTGTTCTTTGTCGCTCAGGCTTTTATGACCCGCTCCACTTTTTCCATCCCTTTAACACCTCCACTTCGCTCGCTCCTTCCCTTCCTTTTTTTGCAGCGAATCGTCCGTTTCCAGGTAGTTCCTCTCAGATGTCCCACAACGAGAGTCCTCCCAACCCACCTGGGTTGCACAACCAAAATTCGCCCACGTCAGTCATGCAGGTCTGGAATCACCCAGAACACCATGATCCACATGGCTCTGCGCAGCGATCGCGACCCTTGTTTCAGAGCAATCCGCCTTTGTTCGGATCTGGTGCAATGTCGGCCCAATCTCACCTTCAACCACATTCACAAGACCCGCGTTTGACACCCGGCAATCCAGATCCTTCCGCCCCCCTGACACAACAAATGTCGCAATCTCATTTCCCTGTCAGCTCCTTGCCTACTCAGTTTGCGTCGGGCCCGTTATACACCCTCCGTGATGGTCTTACAGGACAGTACGTGTCGTCCTCGCATCCTTCTGTTCCCTTTCGAAATCCACCGCCACAATCATATATGTATCCAGGCTACCACTCTCACTCACTGGACTCGGGCACATATTCGCCCAACGTACCAGGGTACTTCTCTGTGTATCAACAACACCCTCAAGCGTATTTTCCACAGCAACCAGCTATGGAAGCTCACAATCCAGCTTACCGACGCGCGTCTCGGTCTGCTGTTCCCGGGTCCCAAGCTTTGACTGACAATCTTGTTCCGCCTCATTCAGGGTCGTATAGAGGGCAACAGTATCCGCTGCATATTTATAGCTCACCCAGTCCTCTCGGATTCGCGCAACAGCATCAGCCCAACATGTATCAGTGGTACTTTCTCCAGGGTTCCTCTGCCCCTCATTTAAACACAGGCGCACCTATTCAATCTCCACAGTACCCCCTGAATTACTCGCTACCGTCTCGGCTGTCGCTGGATATCGATACGTCCGGTGAACACATTATAAACCGTCCTCTCACACCTGACCCGAAGCCCGTTGGCTCCAGTGCTTCATCCAGTGTTCAAGACCCAACCTCACTTACCGCGAGGCCGCCTGAGGACTCTCCTGCACCAAGTTCACCTGCTATTGAGCCGAATGGTCGGAGCACCAAGACTATCGTTCCACCTGCGCATACGCCTCCTGTACAGGAACGCAACGTTGTTCGCCGGCATTATCATCCAAATCCTCCACGCAACCGTTCGGAGTGGGTTATGTGGGTCGGCAATGTCCCAAACGACGCCACCCACGATGAACTTTGGCGGTTCCTCAAGCAGCCCCACTCTCCGACGGCTGACGACGCCGACGATGATGGAGTCATTTCTATATTCCTCATCTCTCGTTCCAGCTGCGCTTTCATCAACTATCAGTCGGAGGAACACCTGAATCGAGCCATTGTCAATTTCAATGGACGCCAATTACGTCCTCACGACCGTCGATGTCCTCGTTTCGTTTGTAGGGCACGCAGGAAAGAAGATGATTTGCGGGCAGGTGTAGGTGCTCAGCGTGGAGTGGGCGTGCATACCGAACACGTCAAGAAGCTGAAGGAAAAAGGTGATGATTGGGAAGAATCGTCTCAAGGTGCTCAATCAGACCCGAATCCGGCACGGTCAAGTGAATCGGAAGGAGTCCCGCAGGTACCTTTACCTTCCAGTGACGAGGAGACCGCTAAGTCCCATCCCGGGTATTTCGAACGCCCGAATGTGACTACTCGATCATCCAGTTCGTATGCATCGACCACATCGAGTTTGCTGTCTCGTCATTTCCCCAAGCGCTTCTTTATTCTCAAGTCGCTTTCACAAGATGACTTGGATCTTAGCGTCGAACGTGGTGTGTGGGCGACTCAGAAGCACAATGAGGCGATTCTGGACCAGGCGTTCCGCACGAGCAAGGAAGTCTTTTTGATATTTGGTGTGAACAAGAGTGGGGAGTTCTATGGGTATGCACGGTGTGTCATGCTGCTGTTTATATTATTTACTTTCACGCCATGTTCACATGTTTCATAGCATGACGAGTCGCATCTTGCGCTCAGAGTATAGTATTTCGTGGACACCGCGCGGAGATTCGTCTTCTGGTTCGTCCGACAATCTATCCGGTCGCGTGCAAGCTTGTAATGGAGAATCCGACGACGCGCCGACGAGTCCCTACATGTTTACCTCGCCGTCCGAGAACCGAGTGGTGGAAGAATCCCCTCTGCCTGTCGTGACATCACCAGGAGAAAGGAGTGCCCCGAATGACAGTTTGGGTTATTTCGATGTCGATGCACCACCGAGGGAACGACAGTCAGCTCCGGCTGCGCTTTACCGAGAACAACTGGAGTTTTCCCCCGGAGTACCTCCACCGACAAGTCACAGTTGCGGCCCTAAGGACCTGGCTGTGCCCCGGCCATCTCGTGTATCCAACGATGCTGCTCAGGGTACATTGCGGCCGAGTGAAATGGGTAGACAACCGATGGTACGATCACCAGCCAGATCCAAAGTGGAGGCTTCGGGCAGTTCCGGAATGGCGCTGCAGACGGTGGCGGAAGAAGTGCAAGCTAACGGTGTCGAAGAAGACTACTTTTCTGGACGACATGGCCCACCGGATCCGCCACAGTCACCCGAAGTTCAACTCGCCGAGAATCAGAATCGAGAAGTGGGATGGGGGGAAACGTTCAAGGTGGAATGGTTGTCCACTGAGCGCGTTCCGTTTCATCGTGTGCGACACCTGCGAAATCCTTGGAATCACGATCGGGAAATCAAGGTGTCACGCGATGGTACAGAGCTCGAGCCTGGGGTTGGACAAGAGTTGATCGAACAGTGGAGTGCTCTTGCGAGCGAAACGGCTGAGGGGGATTCTGGGCGCATGTTGCGCTCTGGAAAACGTGGTGTCAAGTCGGCTGCGACGCCTGCGCCTCACTCAGGGGAGTGATAGGGGAGACGCCACTTGACAAATTCCTGGATGCTTTTTCGTTTGGGTTTGACCGTTCCGACGGGTCCAACCCAATCGCCACCATCGTTGTAGAGTTGTTGTTTTTGCTCTGTGATGTTTCCACTTGCACTCATGATTTACGCATCTGAACCACTTTCAGCACGCTTGTTATTCACGATCCAAGAGCTGTCTTTTTAGCATGTTCACCCTCTCTGTTTATCTTTCTCTTCCATTGGGTTGGCTGTCGTGCAGCTCCGAGTCTTTTTGTTTACAGAGGCGATATACTATGAGGACATGTAGCAATACTAGTATATAGTAGATTTTTTTTTCTCTCAAATGAAATTCTATTTCATGTCTCACTCAGCCTTCTTGATCAAAATTGAGTTGAGTCTGAATTCTCAATTCAGTGCGGTCATCATCGATTGGTTACACAAACGTTGACACAGTAGATTTTTTTTTTCTTCCGAGTCAGCGGATGTTTTTTTTTTTATAAATGACGGTGGTCATATGGGATGTTGGGTGATCGCCATCGCGGGGTGTGTTTAGATCATAGTGACCCAGTTAGTTGCCGAGCCTGCGGCAAGACGGTGGTAATGCCTCCCCGATCCTTTGGACATGGACAATGTTGGCTTGGGGGGTGTGGACAGCAACAACGACAATCTTGATCAACGCTATGATGTTGGGAATGTCGAGCAACGCGTTGGTGAATGAAAGAGTCGTGGCAGGGTTTGCGATCTGGTGGCCCCGATGAATTCGGAAACCAAGGATGCTGAGGAAATTCAGAGCGCTGAGCCGCATCCCTTGGCGCGTCAACCAATGATCCCGATCGATTGAATCGATATCGGTGCTGCTGAAGTTGACCTCTCCGCGATCGTTTATACTCTCTGTGTCAATGGGTGGGTAATCCCACATCGCCGGCATCGCCATCTGAATCACGAATTGGTGAGATAAGGGCTCTGACATCAACAATGTGACTATGAGGTGAAATCAACACCAAAGCGTCGAGGATTGATGTTCCATTTACGTTCAGCGGGCGGTGGATCCGACGGAGACTCGGGGACGTGGTCTAGGACTTCGTCGACGGTCGACTTGAACAGCTGAGGTGAGTGGTGATTCGGATCTGTGGAGAGGTGAGATCTAGAGCTCAGAGTCCCAGACGGCGTGCGATGCTGATGCAGTGAAGGGGGGATCGATGACCTCCGGATGAGCGGCTCTGTATCACGTCGTATGGCTTACGACGGAGTCCCTCACCCAGGAAAGGTTTGCCTTCCGTGAAAGAATTTTTTTCCTTCCGTTTTTTTTTTTTTTTCCATTAGGTCTGCAAAGACTCAGTTCCTGTGGCTTTCCTCCCTTGTGGGATACAGACTGCGATGCGGGATAGCGATGGTAATATTAATACGTCCACCGTATCCCATCTGCATCACCCACCGCGCGACTTCATACACACGCCGTTGAAACCCACATCCCAACATCCCCGACGTGTAACCTGTCACCATGTCTGTCATCGCGGACCTGCCGCTCGAAATTGTCGTCCGCATCCTGACCATACTCGACCCCCTCGACGTCGCATCCGTCTCCCAAGTCTCTCATTTCTTCTACGACATCGTCTACGGCCCACATCATCATCAATTCTGGCGCGGTCTCTATCTCGCTCAATCTCTCGATGACCCACGCCATGTGGTCGATCGTCTCGGCTTTCGCCGGATAGAAACAGATTGGAAGAACGAACTCCAACGGATCATTCGCGCGCGTACTGTCGTGCTAAATCTGGACGTGTGCACCTCTCAAGAACGGTGTATGGCGTTGAAAACGCTCCTCCATCTCGTGTCCAATGTCCCTCCGTTACCCTCTCTAGACTGCGACGACGTATCTCACAATATCGCTTGGGTACAGCATCTTCTCGATGACGGCGCGGTTCTAGAACCAGATTGGTGGGCGGTGGAGCAAGAGGAGGAGGAGGAGGCACAGTTGAGGGCGAGGTTACATACGTGGTTCGGACTCATACCGGGCGATGCGGAGGTCGGCCGACGACAAGCATCTCAGGCGTTTGTTTACAGTCGACGCCAACATACACAGGCGCGACATTACGGTCCGTTCATGCCTACCGAGACCAAACGCGTCGATTGGGTATTCATGCAAGCACTCGCTCATGTCGTGGAGTTGGCGGTGATAGAACACGATGGGGATAAACCTATGCAGTGCACTTTGGGTTTACCGTTTTGTCAGAGCGTGATCCCTCGTGGGATAGATCTGGATAACGAGGATGATTGGGCGGGCGTGGAAGGGTTATGGAGGATTGGATACACGTTCCTCGACCATAGGGAACTCATCAGTACGTCTTCGCCGTTATTTTCTCGTTTTTTTTAAAATATTGTACCTGACGGTGCTTTTTTTTTTTTCGTGGTGGCATTATGGTTTTCTAGTTTATAATAATCCGATGGTATGTTTTATCCCCGAGTTCGGCTGTTTTGTCTATTTCTGAAACTGGACGCTTGTTCTTCCGACATAGATGCCGGAGGACGAACCCCAAGACACGTCCATATTCGATGGGATTGAAGAGACCTGGTCATATAACGAGATATACCTTCGTCTAACGAACGTGGTGTACGATCCCGCCCATCCGACACGCCCACAAATACATTACGTGGGTGAACTTCCACGTAATTTCGTCCTCAGTGGTACCGTCAAGCTCATCGACGACGATCAAGTCTGGTGGCATTTCGTGAGTCGCATTCTCGGTTTCGTCTGTTTCCCTTATCACCGTGTTTTGATACCTTTTTTTTCGTGTCTGTGTGTGTGCGCACACGTTGATTAGGATGCAGGAAACGGAAATCAAGCCGCCTGGAGCTGGGTGTTGGCTTGTTTTATATCATACCATAGCACTGGGTACTGACGGGACACGTTGATTTGGGTTGGGTTTTTTTTTTTTAGCTGTGAAGGTATCGGCTTGGGAAACGTTAGATCTCAATGTGGTGTCGTCGGGGTGTGGGCGACCGTCTTTCACGATGCTGATGATCCGCTCGGTCTGCGCCCTCTCCCGTCATCTTCACTACTTCCCGATCTAACACTACACCAGGACCGTTCTGGATGCAACGGCAACCCATCGAAGACGACTGATCTCTTGAAGATGCTTTGAACATCTTTGACCGATGTTTCGTTTCGTTTCGACAAATAGCGACACGCGATGCACGATGGTGGGCGACACGCGGTTGGGCATGCTGTATTCTGTGCTTCTTGTTTTGGCATGCATGGTCCATGCTCTTGCACATACGAATGTTTTGTTGTATTCAGATTGTCGTCAAGGGTTTATGAAACGGTACGCACTATACGTGATATGTTTTCGTGTTCTTGCACTCGCACGTCTTGATCGTCCGCATGTCGATATCAATGTCGTTGGTAACTTTACGGAACATGGCCATGGTGCCCCTTACATAGTCACTACAGCAAACAGACAAGGGCGACATGTAATATTAGTACATCAGTCTATAGCTACACGTAGCTGAAGAGACGATCTGCACATCTACATATCTACAAAAACATCAGGACGCAGTCTACGAATCACAAAAAGTACATGCTACAAGCTACATCGTCACAAACGATTCTCAAAAACCTGCAGGACATCTGCATCGTCACTCAAAGCCGTACAGTAAACTTGAGTCTCCCATCTTCACAAGGCTCACACACCACGCTCTCCATGTTATCCACCACATAATGAGCCCCAATACCCTCGATCTTCTTCCTCTCATGACTCGTACACACAGCGATCACGGTCGCCCCGCTCGCAAGACCCGCACGGATCCCACTCGGCGAATCTTCGAACACGACACAGTTGGAAGCAGCGAAACCAAGTTCGCTGGCTGCGAGGAGGAACGGATCGGGTGCTGGTTTACCTGCTTTGAGACGTTTGTCGTCTGCGGTGATGGTGACTTTTGGAGGGACGATCCCGACGCGGGTCATACATCCATACGCTACAACCATCACAGGCGCAATCAGATTCGGTCACTCGAAAAAAAAAAAAAGACAAGTGCGGTGAGACGCACCGTATGTTCTCGCGCCGGATGTGGCCACGGCGTATCGACCCTCTGGGATCGAGTCGATCATTTTCCTGACGCCTGGGAGAATCTGAACGGAGCGATCAACGCTCGTAGCTTCGATCTGCCAAGCTTCAAGGACGTGTTTCTGTTGTTGAGATTTGGAATTGAGCTCAAAGAGGATGGCGTCTTCGTCTTCCTCGATCGTCAAGCTATCGAAACGACTTTCACCATAGATGCTGACTTCGGGTACGGCTGACATAGCCAGCATACCGTTTAAGCGAGTGGCGAACGAAGGTCGACGATTGCTTGGGGCGACGAAAGACGACGCACGCGATGACGGCAACGAATTCATCGGGCTGATAACCAAATCAGGCGTGACCGCACCCGAGCTGAGTGGGCTCAGACTGAGCGGACTGGAAGACGAATTGACGAAAGCGCCAGGCCCGTGGAGGTTATAGGCATCCGCGAAGAAGA
Organism: Chalciporus sphaerocephalus; assembly: GCA_038094055.1. Lineage (NCBI taxonomy): Eukaryota > Fungi > Basidiomycota > Agaricomycetes > Boletales > Boletaceae > Chalciporus > Chalciporus sphaerocephalus. The sequence goes on along the minus strand of JBBPTH010000052.1, from coordinate 45,357 downwards.
GGATGCTTTCTTCGAATTTTTGAACTTCGGCGTCCATCTGGTGGGCTTTGATGTCGGGTTTGAATTGTGCGAGGTTGTCGATGGCGCGTTTGCCGTGGGTAGCGGCGATCACGTAGGATGGGTCCTGCCCGATGTCTTTTGCGACCTTTCCCCAGGCCGCTTCGACGGCGGCGATAGAGTCGGTGAGTGTGCCGTCCTGTTATTCAACACACTGGCAGAGTTAGATTTGGAAGACGAGACGAGAAAGGACACACCATGTCGAACAACACGGCGTCGACGTAAAACGTATGAACGTTGGATTGCATGAAGAATGTACTAGAGAGAGAAGAGGACGAGGATGAGATTCGAATTTTGGCTGTCTACGAGGAGGGTGACCTGCTGAACTCATCGCTGGTGTCAGACCGTTTATATACGGACTGGTCAGTGAAAGGCCATATGGAGGAAAAGATCACAACCTGACGTCAAGGGTCTGAATACATTTTCACATTTGGGGAGTGGCGCCTTTGAACGGTCTTTGAAGTCTTCGAGACGGGGGGTCAGTCATAACGCGACGGTGAGCTAATTGCAGACGCGGCTTATCACACGGCATCGCTCCACACTGCCCCGATGTCGTCGACCCTCGAATTTTTTTTTTTTGAATGAACGCGGGTTATGTTGACATCGGCGAACTTGAACAGTTACCTGTTTGGGAAAGGAGGGGACAAGTTCAAGGACCAGTAAATGAAGCGCATTCGTAAAACGTTGGCTGCCCCCCCCCCGCCGGGTTTGTCGACAGTTGATTCAATAATGGCGACTGAAACGGTCGTTACTCATACCCATAGTCCTCGTCAACGGTTGGCTAGCCACCTACGACGCCTATCTTTAGCTTGGAGTCGGTCTGATCGATTCCTGTGCTCCGCGCCCTCACGGTGAGCTCCCAAAACTATGATGCGCTGACACCGTCGATACCTTATCAATTTGCTATTCGCCCTACCAGTGCTAATTCCGTCCTACCAGCAACACAGCTCCTCCTCCAACGGTCCCTTTGAACATCCCAAACAATCTCGGAGCGCCAGCCCCGCGTGAGAAGTGCCCTTTGTGCTCATGAACACCCCCGAAAAAATATACATCAATTCATCAAGCTGTGACTCCAATCTACTCCACCAGACGCTTCGGTATGAGCTGATTCAAATCCCCAAGGAATCAGATAACCCTGGAATGACAGGTCCAAATGGAGCTCGTTGGCGACGCTTCACCGCGCTTAGCGCGAAGGGGGGTTCATAATTTTGGTTTCATTATTCAAGGTACAGCGCCTAAACACGGACTCGAAAGAAATTAAAAGGAAAAAAAAAAAAAGGTACGCTCACGACTCGACGTCATTGATCTGATTTCGATCATAAATCAAAAGGTCCACCTCCCAACGGTAGACACGCCTTTGTATAAACCCGAGATTCTTTGGTGTGACGACCACATTTCCACACCACATTTGAAACCTACTTTCATCGAACTTCTTCCAGTGGAGCCTGGCATAAGAATCACCCCAATACACCACCTTCGCGAAGAGGGGAATCACCAAACGTTCTTATCTTCCATTCGGGTCGTTTGTGACGTGGCTGAATCACATTCCCTCACTCCCTTCAGGTGCGTTTCGAACCTAAAAAGAACTCATTATTCGTCATTGATAACTAACTTGGATGGGGATTGCGCGGTCCCAAAGGAGCTACAACTTATCATTCACGAAAGATGGACCTCAAAACTGTGGTGAATCAATCACATTAATGATGTATCTACGATAGTCGTTCAACAGTACCTGTAGTATTTCGTTCGAGAGAGTTATCATACTCATGCATGTTCTCTTACCCGCATAAAAAGAGTGGAAGAAAAAGAAAAACCGACGTGCCTCGCGAGAACACCTTGTGTGACGACCAAACACATCACAAAAAATCATAAGAAAGAAAGGGGAAAGAGGCTCAAAGGACAAAGGAGAGTAAAGGACAGCAGACATGGACGAAGTATGTGCATGGCCAGCCAAGATAAAAAAAAGAAAGTAACGAGACCAAAAAAAAAAAAGAAATAATGTTAAAGACAGGGGAGGTTCGGACACATATCATGGAGTTGTCCGCTCAAAAGGAGAAAGTCCGGAGATGGAGATGCAATGCCGGGATATAATGCACAATGGCGATTGAAAAGAAACACTTGAAGGCATTATACACCTTGATATTTTTGAAAATGAGAATGCAATGTACAACATCCGACTACGTTTAGCCGAATATCTCTGTCACAGTGCGTCGGCGTTCCCGCCTTTGCGATGGAAATGTAATGGTTCGAGGTTGACCGCCGTTACCGTTCCCACCCTCAGCCTCGTTCTCCTCCAGCGCCCCTTCAAGCGACAGACGAGCTGCCCGAACGCCAATAGTACGTCGTCGAGTATCTCTCTCCGTCTCGGAACCCGAAAGTGGCGAACGCATCGAATTGGGTCCAGACAACTCTTCTTCCGTATTTGTATTCATTGTCACCCGCCTCCGAGCCTCGTCGCGGCTTCTTTGTTGCTGCAGAGTAGAGAAGGATACGCCAGACGGTCTTGAAAAGGTCACAGAAGAACCCACGGAATCACGAGAATCAGTGCGCTCCATTGGGAATGGAGAAACTTCTTGGGAAGCTGATACCGTGTGAGTTGTGATAGCTGTCGTTGGATTGGGGGTGGATACAGAGAAAGGGGCATTGGGACCTCGAATGGTAGTTATGGATGCCAACGAAGCCTTGCGACGCGTGCTTTTGTCTGTAGAGGAAGTAGAGGAAGTAGAGGGTCTCTGGACAAGGGATTCAGAAGGAAGGGTTGGAAGGGGAGGTGGTGTGGAATACGCAGGCGGTCTAGACCTTTCGGCCTGTGGGTATCGAGACGCAGGAGTTGGTGATGGGTCGTAATCTACTGACAAGTCAAAGACGTTTCCTGGCGTGCTCTGGACTGCAGAGTTGGGTGCCGATTGCTGCTCGCGCTGTTCACGCGGGGTAAACAACCGTCGTGTAGCTGAAGGAGGAGGGGCGTTCATGCTAATCCTCGATGGGTTGGAGCGGTCTTGGTCACTTGCACTGTCACGATCACGATCACGGGATACCGATGGAGGACGAGACAATGTGAAATCGCCACGGGAGGAAATTCTGCGAGAAAGGTCGGCGCCATTCACAGAAGTCAATGGTTCCCAGCTCAGTCTCGACTCAACGCTTCGTCTACCATCTTGGCTGCGCCTGCTGTTACCCCTCTCCAGCCCCGAGTCAGATGGTGACCTGCGAGTTACGTCTTCATCAAGGCTCATTGTTCTCAGGTGCCCTGAATCGGGCGCATTGCCCGCAGCAGTTTCCTTCAGCAGCTTCCCCACACCAAGAATGAATCCGGTGAGTGAGCGCACTATATTATCGCTCTCGCGCAAACCCTCTCGGAAGTCTGAACCAACGTCTCTCCAAATTATTGAAGGGTGGTTGGGTCCGTCGGCATCGTAATACTCGTCATCAACCTCCACCGCAATCTGCTGCTGGACGGCATTGTTGGTCGCGGCTCTCAAGATCTTGTTAAGTCTCTCCGACGCTCGTATGATTGCACCAGAGTGTTCAGAGAGATCTTGAGCAGTCTGCGTCTGATTTGGTAATCGGGCGAGTTGCGATTGGAACATAGCGAGGGATTCCATCATGAGGCGGGTGTGTTCAGCGCTCTGAGAGCTGCTTACTGGACCATTATTGGGGGATATTACAATCGAGTGGCGGCGTTGAAGGGTGCTTGTGCGAGGTCTCTCTGGATCAACAGGGGTTGGGGGTAAGGGGGTGGGACGCTGCGTCGGTGATTCTCGAGACGGTCGTCTGTCCGAAAGATCGTACGTTGTTCGTCGTGATCGTATCGAATACGTGCCGTTCCTAGCACCGTTTTCACCCTGATAAAAGTCAGCCATAGAGGTAGCAGGTCGCGATGAAACGGGGCGTCCTGAACCCCTCACATCACGCTCCGCAATTAAAGCGGAGGGTGCTCGAGGTGGATCAGAGTGCAAATGAGGACGTTGTGCGGGGGGACCAGCGCCCTCACTGACACGTGTGCTGAATCCGCTTGTTCGACTTCTGTTGTCAGCGTCAGGGCGTCGCTGTCGTTCTTCATCTTCCCATTCTACCATGTGACCTGTGCTCAAATTGGTTGCGCTTGAGCGTGCCCTCCGTAAAGAAACATTCATGTCACGTCCATCAACGAAGACGTCCTCGGCTGGCGGCGCACTCTGCCTGACACTTCCGCGCATGCCAATTCCTGCTGCTCGCAAGCCTTCGCTCGCAAGTCTAGCGGCAGCCCCGCCACCATTCAAAGCACTTTCCGCGCTCCCTCCTCGTTGAGATTGTTGCCGTCCACCATCTGGATTGTTAGACATGTCATCGGACAACCAACGGGTCTGGTGTCGTCGGGTAAGGTCTCTCACAGTGGAGAATCGAGTGGACCGAGCACCACGAGGGGAGTATTGCACTGTCGTAGTCGCACCACTCCTCGGCAGATTATCTTCGTCATACACATCATCACGAAAGGACGTGCGGTGTGGAGTCATGGGCTCAATCGAGGTCTGGAAGGACATTCCACTTTTAGCCACCAATCGAGGAGTTGACACGAAGAACGTACCCGTCCGTCCAAGCTCCGCCGCTCCGCGCCTCTAAATTCTCTCGGAAGTGGCTGTCTTGACCGTCTATTTGTTGGGCTCCTTCTTGAAGAAGCTACAGCTGCCAGCGCTGTTTCCAATACATCACGATCGTTTTTACCGTATCTCCCACTCTCTGCACTCTGTACAGATACAGCACTCGCCATCGACACTCGTTTGCGAGGAGTGCGAGACGGGCCTGGAGACACCTGACGCGTCTTCTCTGGGGACGTTGGCGCAGAGGCGAGCCTTCGTTGTTGTCGGAAATCGGATGCAGATGGTGGTGTAGTTGAAAGTTCAGGGGAATTGGAGCGATATGAGTTGGAGTTAGAGTCAGAATGAGAGGGGGTTGGTGCACGTAAACTCTCTCGCTCGGTTTCGGACCCCGAGAGGGTATCATTGCGTTGAAGCTGGGGAACTGAATGGGAGTGTGAATGCGATGAATGGCGAGAAGAGGATGCTGTTGAAGAGGAAGAGGAGGGAAGAGGAGAACGAGAACTGCGAGAGGGTGATGGAGTGTTAAGACGGGAAGATAGCTTGTCTAGGGCCTAGTCAGTGCGCATATAGTGTGACGAGCGCAGAATTCGTATAGCATATAAACAGCGAGATGCAGCAATATATCGAAAAGCCAGGGTGATAGTTCAACCAAAGTATCATGGTACCGAACATCGCCCAGAATGTGCGAAAACACGTGGAGTGGTAACAGGACATGCAATGAGCACAGGTTTCAAGCATGAACGCAGCAAGCTCACCATGCGGTTACGCTGAGCAAGGCTCCTGACCCGCTGAAGGGCTGCGATGTTGTCGCTGGGGTTCTTGCCTCCAAGTCTGCGGTCAAGTCTAGCGGTAATATCTTCCTCGTTTGCATAGTCATCTTCGTCATCTTCGTCATCAGAATTGGGTCTTGAGGTCTTTGAAAAAGAGTTGGGCTTTTCGTGCGTCTGTGAGGACATCGTTGTATTGGAAGGACTTGAGTACGAAACTGGACGCTGCCTGATGCTGCCGGAGTTCGCGCTGCTGTTGTCACCAGTTGAACCGCTGCCGGTAGAATTGGTCGCTGGTGGCGACGGCAGGCCAGATGGAGATACAGTGGTTGGGCTATCTGGGGGTTCGGGAAGATCAGGAATGTTTGCTTCCTTGGAATCCTTGGGTGGTAACGATCCTAGGAAGATTGCAGACAAGGGACGCCTCGAGGAAGCAACGAGCGAGCGCGGCGGCATGAGAGCCAGCGCTGATGGTCATCAACCACGGCGTGGATGAATAGAAACAGTCGTCGTCGTCGTCGGACACGGCGAGCAAAAGGATGGGACGACGACGAGCTCAACGCCGGGCGGTAAAGGGATTTCAGAAGGGGAAGTTTCGTGGGAATAAAACTAGTGTCTCGCCTCCGGAAACACGTCGCAAAGAGCCAACACCCCGAATTCCGACTCCGAGAAAGAGATCAGATCGTTGTCAAGACCGTAGACGGACGAGCTGGGGATGTTCGTTGACTGGTTTTAGGTCAGAGAAGTGCACTTCACGGTCAATGAACATCAGAATCGCTGCAACATCGATGTCGTAGCCTGCAGTGCTTCGGTCCAAAATTTGCAAGTACGATCCCCGGTATAGTGTTTGGGGAAGTCTCCATACCTATGCTGTGTTTTATCACCAACCTTTCATCCTCGTTCGCTCACTCTTTTAGTTTTCGTTTAACCTAGGTCATCCATATAGGAGTGGCATTCTTGAGTGCGACTATCAGCTCATGCCATCAATCTTCCACCGTCCGCTGATAAGAGCAGCAAGCTTCACAAATGAAGGAAGGAGCGGCTGTGTTCTTCAACCAGCAGCCCAGTACACCCAGGCTCCGGTATGGAAGATAGGGCACGCGTTCACAGCTGACTTGAAGGTGGAAGTTGCATGAGTTAATCAGCAGCCCACGACCTCAACGCTGAACCGGCTGGATCCGAGTGGAGGTTGGACAGTACCACCTCGAAGCGCAACACTGCCTATTAGTAGCCTGATTCATACAGCGCAGACAACACGAACCAAGCTGCCTAATTTCCCAAAGGCATGCTTGCGACCTTGTTTCATGCATCCACTCATCCCGAAGTCTTAAGGGCCTCTGCTACACTTATTTACAGACTATCGTGCGGCCACGGCACCACGCGAAATTGTTTAAACTGAAAAGATGTGAGAACCCCAGTTCTGATCACCGTTTTCCCTCGATCATACTTAACAACTTGTAAGAGTTATTATTAGTTCTACAGTATGCATGTTGATCGTCAAACAACTCGGGTGAATGGAAGGCATGCCACTGACAGTGGCCTCAACTTAACTAAAGAAACGGATTACTGGCAGTCTAGACGCGACGCTACTAAACATCCGCTGCCAATATTACGTTCAAGAACTTAGTGGCGCCCCCTGACTTTGGTAAGTCACAACCTGGTTCTCTATTACATCTGATATACAGCAGGGTAACGTCAACTTTCTGATTGTTGTTTCTCTTCTTCACTGAACTTTACTGAACCTTGTCTAATAAAATCGCGGATATTGAGAACCTCTTCAATCCATCACATATTCCAGACCACATTGCCGATTCGCGACCCGCATTTCGCTTGCATGGACAAAATTATTCACGAGTACAGGGTATAAAAGGCCAGCTCTCTTCCTCAGAGGGCTCATCACTCCTCTCCTTTACAAGTCTCAGTCTCAGTCTAACACCACTCTTTATCCTACCCAACATGTTCGCTAAGCTCAGGTTTGCCTCCCTCCCCACTTCTTCATCGTATCTCTCTGATTTCTCTCTCCTCAGCGCTCTTGCTCTTCTCCTTCCTTTTGTTTCTGCACTTTCCATCAACTGCCCCAGTGCAATCACCATTGGCGCGAGCGTCGACGTCACAATCCAGAGGCTCACCACTGATGCCTTGAACGCTGACTTCTACATTCAAGGCCCAGGCGTGGACATCAAGTTAGATGCTAACGTTGCTCTTGATGCAACAGTCACCTTCGACATCCCTTCTGACAAGGGGCTCCAGGACCAGTATGTTAACATTGCAAAACTACTCAGTCGCACGTCAACTAATTGATACCCAACAGTGCTGGTTACATCTTCATTGCTACCACCGTTGGGTATGTCTCCTTTCTCTCGTCCTTCTTCGTGGCATAGCGGTTGACTCTAATTCCCAAAGCAAACCGGACGAGGTTTTGGCTGAAAGCGTTCCTTTCCTTGCTGTTCAGTAAGATAACTTGGCTTAGGGGACTGTCGGGACCGGGTAGAGTCGGTTCAGACGGTTTCTGTTATTTGTAGAATCTGTTGGCTTGGTTATTCTTCTAATCGAGTCTAATTCTCGTTTCTTGTTGCTTTATGAGAGTGTGATTGTCTGATCCTGATTATTTTGTGTGTAAAGAGTTTCATGGTGGGGTTTCTGACGGATCTGCATTTTATTAATTGAGCCTCAGGGGTATTCTCAAAATGATTAAAGCATATGTATCAACTGGCGTCATAGGTGGCAGATACGTATGAGATATGTAATGATCCATCCAGTGGTGAGTCGTAGGCAGCTCTAGACATGGCAGACACTGGGAGTCCCAGCTAGAACTAACTCCGGTTGTTCTTGAAACAATTTTGGCACAATATTTGGAAAGCTCAAGGTTGGGGGAAGGTCACCAACTAGTTCTAATACATCTGATACTCGAAGCAAGAAGCAATCACCTGTAAATAGGCAAGAGCGCACGGAAGTCTGCTACTAATAGGTGTATGGCGGGGAGCTGGTGACCTCTCGCTGATAGGAAAACAATTTCCATGATCATGATGTGACGCATTCGCCATTCTATTCACAGCAACGGCGTATATCCCTGGATGATCGGATCTTGGGGGTTGTAAGACCGAAGGCATCACTCAAAGGTGAAACGAGGTATGCACTGCACTGAAGATAGGCATTTCGCACCGGGTCTCTGTGTCTGCCCGGGTCTGCTATCGGAACAGACATGCCTACCAGATCAGTAGTCACCGCTTTCGAGTGTTCGCCAGCGCAAGATCCGAGGTTGATGCCATATTAAAACGCCGCATCGAGCATGTGGGATGGACAAGATTCAGGCCCTCGAGCTTGTCCGGCATCGGGATTATTATTATTGTCTCGGGGTTTAGAATGTTGACCTATCTTTTATGGATGGTAAGTAAACGACTACCTCCATCCAGACTCTTGGACCTCTCTAGGGAAATTAGGTGGAAGGGTTAAATGACAGCCGGAGTCGGATGCCAGCTCGCGACCGCTGGAGCACACTTACAAGCAGTACTCAAGCAAGGGAGAGCATTGCGTCGCAATACCCCATGATGTATTCACTTTCATGAGCCATACAAGATCAATCATCTATCTCCAAATCCCCGTACGGCCTAGCCCGAAAGTATGATTCCTCGAAATGGTGAACCCGAACGAAACCATCCTCTCCCCCAGATGCATAACAACTCCCCGCTGGGTGCACCGCAATGCTAAGTAGATGTATCAATGAGCGAATGCGAGTCATTAGCGCCAGTGTTTTCACGTACGTGTTCACAGGACCGAAATGGCCCTTCACTCGGCCAACCTCCTCCTCGAACACCTTATGCCAGAACCTAGTTTCAAACTTTCCCTGTCGTAATGACGTAGTGGTGACTTGCATCGCCTCTTGCCCACCACCGAGAAGTACATAAGGTCTGTTCGGTGCAAGTGCCGCACTATTGAGGGGTGTCTCTGTGGTGTAGGTTTTGAGTACCCTCAAGGTTTTGGTATCGTGTAGTCGTGCCGTTTTATCCTTGCTGCTCGTCAGGAAATAAGTCCGATCAGCTGAGAGTTGAAGATCGGTGACGGTATCCATATGTGCACGTTCGTTGTTCGCGATCTCGGTTCCAGTAACAACGTCGAAAAGGGCAACCTTTCCAGATTCGTGCCCAGTCACGATGATGTTGGGAGTATATGTGAATGCGCAAACGGTGGCTTTGGATCCTACGGGATTGAACATGTGTTCTGGTTCCTGAGACTGGTCTGTTCCGTCACCGTCACGATTTATTCTAAAGACACGAATGGCACCCTGGTGACCCATTCGTTGTTCGGTGATGCAGACGACCCGCTCGTCGTCGTCGCTAAACGATACTCGTTTCACCGCGGTTGGGAACTCCCATACATACAAACATTTCCCGTTAGAGACGTTCCAAAGACGAAGCTGGTTGTCAGCCGATCCAGAGACAAGGAATCGCGATTGTGAATCGACATCTATGGTCCAGACTGTACCATTGTGACCATCATAAGTCCCAAGCCGTTCACCGTTGTGGGAGAACCAGACATTGATGATATGGTCTTTTGAGCATGAAAAAAGAAGATCGCCCTCGGCGTTGAATTTTATCTGCGTAAGAGAACGCTCGTGGCCTGAGATTGGACTGAGATCGTCATCAAGCAAGTGATACTGGGCAGCTTGCCTTGCAACAAAATAGGCCTCTGTTACGAAATGTTAGACATTGACTGTAAACCAGAACTAATGCTCACCATGGGGATCTACGTAGGGTACAAGTCGGATGATGATGGCCTTGAGGAAGAGATTTCAGCCACACCATGGATGATTCTCCCACGCTCAAACAGAGGGAGTGCCGAGCGTACTGTGCACACAGTCTACACTCGCTCAACTCTCATAGCGCTCACCGACCACAACCTGCCCTGCTGAATACTAACGAACGCCTATGGACATGAATCTATATATTGTTAACCAACGAGCTGTAACCATCAAAACGAACACCGCAATAACCATCGGTCAATATGAACTACTCCTGCCCCCAATGTTCCATATAGTAAGTTACACCGGTAGTACGAAAGCTACATGTAATCACCTCTCATACATTAAATATCCAACGCCTACGCGAAACAAACATATCAGTGAGTCAACCAACACCCTACACCTTGTCCCTGTTGCCATCATTTTTTGTAAATGCAAATGCACAATATACCCCTCGGACTAGATTTCACTTATAAGCTACCCTTGGTTGAAACGCGATGCCCGCCGCCGCAGGCCTGCCAGTGGATCCGGATTATTGTCTCGGGTTTAGAATGCTGACTCCATTTTCTACTTGACAACCCTATCATAGAGACAGGAACGGTGATTTAGATAGGCTTTGCAGTGCCCTGTTGTGTTAGTAGATATTCCCTGTATCACTCACTATTGCTAGACAGAAGCAAGGAATTGCAGAACTAGATCTTACTAGATTTTGTTGCGGAGACAGTGCGACTCCAAACCAGGTCATCTTGTAAAGTCAAATTGCCCAATTGTGGGTATCCTTGTTCCGACGTTCACCACGCCTTCATTCCTCTCTCACTAAAATCCTCGAGTCGAGTGTCGGTGAACAGAACTCCGCAGGGTCTAACGTCCCCCATGGATGCTAATATTCTGGATTTCGAAAGTTTGGTTAGTTGAAGGGTGCTTGCCCGAACATGGTGCTAGTGACTCTCGATCGGTGCATAGCGTTGTTTGAGGAATTTCGATCCAGGGGCCAAACCCGGTGTTCTTCAATTTATGGCGCGATGCCACCGCCAGGTTCGACACCATGCATACTACCAGTGTATCCAAAGATTCAAGGCTGCCGTAGTCGAACACTCCTCGAGGCAAATCACCAACGATTCACCACAAGTACCAAGCGACCTCGAGGTCAGTGAAGCGACATTGAAGGGCATCCGATCTCCAACGCGGACGACACAACCGGCATCGATCCGAAACCAAGATGCCATGCGCCATAACGTTAGCGACTAACCGCCACTTGTTTCCTTCATCCGGGCCACCCGGGGCCATGCGCGCGGTCTAATAACAAAACAACTTTCCGAGCAGCACATAAAAGCCCACCACCTCTTACCCGATCTTCCTTGTTCCTCCTTGTTCTCTTCATTCCTTCCTTATCCTCGCTCTCAATCCCACTCTTAATTCCATCCATCATGTTCGCCAAGCTCAGGTATACCCCGTCCCGCTCTTTCGCCACACATGTCTTCCCTAACCGTAGCTCCCAACATGTGAGCTTGAAGTCGGGTACGTTCAGTATAGCAACGAATCCACCTCTGGACGTGTTCGCGAGCTGACGTGTTTCATCTCGAACAGCGCGGGCAATGTGATCACCGCCACCAGCGTTGGGTACGTGTTCTTCCCGTGTTCATCATATAGCGCTGAATCGTCGTTCACGTCGTTTTTTTATTAGCAACATCAATGACCCCTTGGCTATGTCCGCGCCTTTCATCGCTGTGGAGGGGGACGACGACGATTAAATCGAAATCGAAATCGAGATGTTACACGCGAGGGTCTTGTTGATCAAGACCTGGAAGAGTCGGGTGGGGGGAAATGACGAGCCCTGAGGGCCGTCGTATTATATCCCATGTTTTAGCGTCGAGCATGTCACCCTTTTCACATTGAATCCACGACCACATATGGCGCATTGGCACGTCATGCAGGTGCAGAGCACGTCGAAGCTCTTTTGTTTGTTGGCTAGTCACTAGTGTTGCCCAATCGATCATAACATATCTGTCTATCCAAGTCTGCTCTGTACAATGTTCACGTCAATAAATAGAAATCACCTCGTCCCCATGCAAGAATGGGCATCTAGCCTCAATCAATCATCCATCCACCCAATCCACTTCTACCCCTCTCGATACTAAATAAATAAATAAAACCACTGCACGTCCGAGTGACTGGGGAAAAAAAGGTACGTATAATTATCAACTGCGTAGCTAATTTGAACCCATCTAAATTGAGTCCGATCCTAGTCCTTCAAGCTGTCTTTACCATAAAGAGCGAGCGGGGGGTTCGAAGCAAACAATATACATCACAGAAGAACAAGAAATGCAGAAGAGGTGGGTGGGATAAGTCGGCAGGAGGGAGAAGTCAGAGTCGGCACTCGGAGATACATGAATATGTAAGCGTAAATACTAGCAACAGTTTTTTCGATAAAAAAGGTGAACTCGGGAGTGCAGAAAAGGGAAGCAAGGATCGAGTTAGGTCGTTCAGTGGTCATCAGAAGTCGTAAGTGAGATGCTTTGAGGGGAGCGAGCGGATCACGAGTAGGGACGGGAGTCGGCGGTTCGTGGTGTAGACCACATATATGCGAGGTATCACCCAGGCCGGATGTATCAACTCCACGATCCGAGCTGCGGGGGACCTAAATCTAGAATAACGACGTGATCACAAAACCGACGAGAGCGAAAGCCGTCCAGAGGAACGCCATCGGGTTATACGACAACGCCGCCCTAATCGTTGAAACCCAAGGTCAGCAACGAACCCGGGAGATGACACGGTCCGGATGATCAAGACAGAACCGAGAGGGAAACAGGACTCACCCGCTCGTCGCTGGGGCCGATGTAATCTTGATCGTTGCAACCGCCACAAGTCCATCGATCGCATTCGACCCATTCACAGGGACACTCTGATTATGATTGATCCCGATGCTCGTGTTCTGAAGTAAACCCGAGACGTATTGGACAGAGGTGTGATACGTGTATCCGTTGAAAGACGTCGAACCAGAGTACGTGCTTGCGTTGGTATCCTTTGTAGTGGGTATGATAGACGATTGAGCGGTGGCGTTGCCTACGAACCAGTCACGGCCAAGATTGTACCTATATATGACCGTCATGATCAGCTGAAAATGGATGAGGTACAAGCGCTTTCGGTACCAACCCGTTAGGGATAATGTTGTGTTGCTCTGTTGAGTCAATGTATCGAGGGTCTTTGAGTGAACACCGCACAAAGAACGGGACGAAGGTACGTACCAGCGATGGGCATTTCATACGAAACGGCCATGAAAATCGCACCACTGTCTGCATCAGGACCATTCTGGATCCAATACCGAATGTGATCGCCACCCTCGATGGTTTCCTCGCAAGTTCCAACGGTGACGTCTCCATAATCCCATCGTATCACTGCCGTTTGGTTGAGTGACGATTAGGTGAGGGAGTGAGAATGAGTAAAGCAGAGCTGTCTCCGGAATGTTGACCCAGACACTCTGTGGAGAACCCGACTGACCTGGACGAGTCATTCATGATCGACTTGTCGAACCAAGCAGACGGATATGGCTTACTGGTAGTAATTGATCAATCCTCCATTGTCGACTGTACTCTGAAGCACCCGTGAATCAGAGTACGCAGATATGATGACGTTTATAGGTTCTCCGAGGCCTGCAGGGTATGTATCGGGCACTTGCTAGATGGCATGGCGTTAAACAGTCCGAGGAAACATGGAATGAGAATGAAATAGCGTACTGTGAGCATACTGCCACCTCCGTCCAATGGGTTGTAGTATCCATAGCCGGTTTCGGTCTCTCGCTTCTCCGGAGAAGGGGGTGCTGATTGGCGTGATGAAGGTGTTGCCGAGACGGTGGAAGGCAAGGACAAGGAAACGAAGAAGAAAGACAGCAGGGGATGGTGTCTCGAGCGAGCAGCACACATGTTAAGCGAGGAGTAGGGTATCGGGGTCGTGAAGTGGGAAGCTCGTGAGATGGAGTCTCTGGGACTCTTGCACGTACTTAAAGTATCTAGAAACCTCTAAGAGTGATCAAAGAAGAAGAAGAGAGAACGGTGAGAGCAAGGAGAGTGCTTGAGAAAGGGAGAGTAATCAAAATAAAACATGCAGTTGGACCAATGTAACCGACTGAGTCCATTCTCTTAACCACAGCTGGCTATGTACATATTCCCGGTAAGTAACACCGAACAACGCATGACGGAAACCACGTTCATTCTCCCGTCGCCGATCTATCACACGGGTAGTATCCTCCGACAGGTCCCTGCTGCTCTGCGCGCTCCGCAAGTCGAGTAGCGCTACGACGACGACGAACAACAACATTACTCGGTCCATGGTCCCCTGGTCACCGTTTGCGACGTTACTATATCTCAAACCCGATCTCACAAACCATTGTATTTTTGGACAAGGCTGTTTCTCAGCGCCACCTGTCTACGTTGCCTCAAGTTTCATGCGCTATTTTATCAAACCAATCCGACCGTTTGCAGTTGCGGTATAATTAGTCCCCAATGCTACGTATTTTGAGAAATTCAGTTAGGATGAGAAACGTGCATGCCGCAGTGGTTAACGGGCACTTCAGGAGAACTACAATGAATCAACTATTTGACCTGACCACAGCACGAGGTCCGAGGGTTTTATACTCTCGCTTATCTTACTGAGCGAGCCCTTTTCAACCTTATCAGCTTGAATACTAGTTCAGAGGGCAGCAAGAGCGCCGACTGCCATCTTTGTCTTGGAACTTCCGGACTTTTATTCCGAAGTAAAATCGAAATGCTCTTCACGCTCGAGACCCCATTGATCGATGTACGATCAACTCACATAACGTCAATCGGTCACTCGAGTCCACATTCGTTAGCTGAAGTATATCTCCCCCTTCCGTCCGCTGTAGGCAGAGCACTTACTTCGGACAGAAGGGAGGTGCACGGTCAGTTAAAACTCAACTGATAACCATCTTTTGTACAGCCCGGATCATCGACGAACTCAACTCAGCTGCTTTCCAGTGGGGGCACGAGGTCGCTGATTTGGGGTCACGAACAGAATCGTCGGTGAGAGAAATAGAGATGGTCACTAATGTCACTGAAAGCGATCACAATAGCAGTCTCAATTCTTCTTCCGTGTGAATTGATCGACAGCGACCTCAAGGGTCTATTCTGATATACACCATAAGTTTATGTACAGACAAGTCCAATCCAGGACCCCACAGGTCCGCTACATTCGATCAATCAATAGTGGTGCTTGAGGTGTTCGTCATGGTGATTGTGAGCTTTGTATGACGATCAGTAACCAATTCATCTACCGATCGGAAGATGCTTGAGCTTTCTGCTTGATCTTGTCAATCTGGTCGAGACCTTTGGTCTCAACGAGCTTATCTATGTAGAAACCGGCAGCGACAGCCATAATTTCCTTTGCCTTGGAGTGCGACGAAGGCTTGCCATTCTTCTGGCAGTGCTCCTCGTAGGCCTTCATGGCCTCATAGGAAGCAGCGGCAGCGATGAGCTCATGTGAGAGCTTGGCCTTGTGGGGCTCGTTGTTAACCTGTGATAACAGATTAGATGTTGATAGTCAAAGAGTGGTCCGAGAGACTAGATTGATCTATTCACCTGCTCCCAAGCGTCTCTGGACATCGTGAATTGGCTGTGGTGGGAGATTGAGTGTGGTTGATGGAAGGAGGTTGTGGTGATAGAGATCAGAAGAAGACGGAGTATATATACCTAGAAGGGGCGCAGCATGAATTAACTGCGGTCAAAAATGGTAGTAAGCGAGACTGACGTCAATCTAGTACTGCCAAGTTAAAATCATTGTGCTAGTACTTTTGATTGCACTTCACTGCACTGCACTGGTTCACTGGCCAGTGGTCGGTCGGACAGGTTTCACTGGCATATAGAGTTCTTCGACCTGGATCCACCGCCAAGTGACCCTTGTTTCACCGTCTCCACATGATGTACAACACCGCCGTGATCAGCTGTCATATTCATGGCAAGTCTCCGCGGCGAATGTCAATTCTCTATCTTATCGCCCTTGTTTCGATCCTATGAACTTGCCGTAACACGAGGCAAACCTTGCAAGTTGAACAACAACACCAACTCCATTTCTGTTTTCACTCTTGAGATCCTTTGATTCAGTTCATTCTCAGCAAGTCGGACGCAATGTTTCCTCCCCGCGAGAAGCATGCCATATTTTCGACGTTCAACGTCCAAGGTGGAAGGCGCACAGCATCCATGCCCCAAAAGACGGCGCGGCGGTGTGTCGGTGGGCGACTCGGACTCGTCCGTTGGTAAAGTCGTTTGCATTGCAAAGTGTCGCTGTTGGGCTGTTCACTCTTCAAAGTGAAGAAGTGACATGGACCACATAGCCTTGCAGCGCCCCATTCGGTCACTGATGCTACCCGATTCCTCTCTTTTTCTCGAAAAGTCTTCAGCTTCGTGCAGATTTTTTTCATTGGACGCATGCCTACCTTAGGAAGGGTATAACCTGCTGATTGATCATCGGAGGGATGGCATTCCCGACTGCACTGATGGGTTGCCAAGACCGTCTTTCACTCGATGGGGTTAAATTTCCGTCGGTGAAGTGGAGTGGGACCGCTACGTACGCAAAGTTTTGACGCGTATGATATCTCAACACGCAACTGGCAGGTCAATATTGAATGTCGCACTCGATTGGGTCTAGTAATAGGATCACCAGGTCTGTATAAACCCATATGGCCTTTTGGCCCTATTACTTGGTCCTACTCTGTCGTGTGGAAGATGATGCTTCTGATTAGAAGTCCCTGTCACTGCCCCAGTGAAGTCGAGTCATATCCGGCAAGGTTTCTGGATACCGACCATTCCCGGCTAACCGTACCGAGCAACGCGCAATCTCGAGAAAAATCGCATTCAGATGCTCAGGGATACACGAGATTTATGGAAAGACGGCTATCGTCTCGCTGAAACACTGTATAGATAAAGTAGAGCTGAGGAGGCTATACGGTGCATTGTCTGGGGAGTAGGTACGAAGGACAATGAAGTGTTACAGGTAGGAAAGGCAATTGACAATCGTGGTTTCACGCTGTCGGTTTGGTGCCCTATAACCCACGCACATAATGAGTAGCCAGTGGCAGTCCTTCGCTTGGATGTGCCCCACTACGCGGGGAGGCTGCGCTGTCCTGTGGCTGTGAGTGTCCTCCGTTGTCGTCGGTGCTACGTAGGCTGCGAGGTGCTGCGATACGTGTCGTCTGTCGTGTCCTGCTGCTCCTGCGCGAACCGCGGTCGATACGTTGACTGTGCGTGTGCAGTGAGACGCTGTTTTATTTTTTTAACATCATTTTTCGTGAATTTTCCTCCAATGAAAAGAAAGTGCCTCGCTTAGTCACTCCTAGCGCACTGGGGCGGTGTTGTTCCCGCCGATTCGGTAATGCGCGTTCTGAGCTTGAAAAGCTGTGAAAATCGACGGTTTATAAGCATACCGAGTCAGACCGATCACCTCCCTCTCATCTTTCTCCCTTCCACCACCACTGACTCCTACCGGGCGGTCAGAGCACTGCTCATAGGCGTCCCGAGTCCCTTGTACTCCCCACCAGGCTATTTGTGAGTGATCCATTCCATATACCTTTCATTGTGTCCTACGTGTGCTTTGCTTCTCGGCACCGCCGCGCAAACGCTTGCACATTCCTCTTTTTCGATTTCTGTCAATCGATTGAAATCAGCTTTCTGCACTGCGAGATGTCATTTGCTGTCCTGTCAGCTTCTATTAATGGCTCTCCGTCTATCCCGAGTTCGCCGTCCGATCTGTCTCGTCAATCCCCTCCAGGGAAATCACGAACATCATCGGCGCGATCTTCGGGGTTACGGCCGTCGAAGTGCTCACCGAGTCACATTGAACTCTTGCCGCACACGGACGCCTCCTCTACTCACGATGGTGCGAACTCGTCACTAATCACATCCCCCATTCCTCCCAGACCTACCGGGCCACCAGAGTTGTCGCCTGGTTCAGACCCAAATCTTAACACGCTTCCCAACTTCGCAATTTCACACTCATATATATCGCATAACCTTGATCAGCATGTCTTCGCTGACCCGGAACTTCTAAATCGTCGGCCGATCTCGCATCGTCCTGGTCCATCGCCTAACCCTGGTCACCTGGTTTACTCTCCACTCTTACTTGAAAGTTCTCAACTTTCAAGCTCGTCTTCTCGCCATGTTGCGATAAACAGCCCCAATGCACGTCTAAGGACGTCCAACACGGTTTTTAATAACATCTCGGATCTTGCTGCCCATTATGGGATACCCCAGTCATTGCCCGTTGCACCTCGAACAACACCTCTTAGAATAAACGATTCCTTGGAAGCATCATCGTCTACACAGATCGATCACATCTTTTCTTCCCCTGATTTCCTCAATCTTCGCTCCAACTACTTAGCCATGCTATCTGAAAAGCCCAGCGAGAATTGCGCCACCGACGTCCGAGTAGAGGACCTGGCGCCTGTAGAAGCCGTCCCAGATGTGTCGGAAGTTGATGCTATCCGGACACTGATGGATGTGCTCAATGCTACTCCCGAACTTTTGACGTCCAATGATCTGAACGAGTTTCTGACGTCGCCACTTATCGACTCCCCTCTCGACGACGAATTGCTCACAACACCTGCGATGGGCTCCGATATCCACGCAGACATCCTGACAAGCCCTATTATGGACTTTGGGAATGACTCGTTTGGTAGCGAATTCCCTCCGCTATTTACAGAATTCAATGAGACGATGTACCAGCAGCAGTCTAAGCCCCAGAATCAGTCCTTTTTTCCCCAGACCCCCGATTTCAACGGCATGTACAGGCTGGAGTCTCCGAACATGCCCATCATCGACTCTCCTAGTACCTCTCCTCTTGATAGACAGATCGCTCGTCTACCGAGGCCGAAGTCGAACGCCACGGGTACTCGTAAGAACATCACGGTCGAGTCGCTTGTCGCGATTGAAGCTCCTACACAATCGCGTAAGTATCTCACCCCCTCTACTACCTCTCGCAAACAGCTCCCTGCCACCTTCCGTCGTAAGCGTGCTCGTACGGCTCTTCCCGAGGAGCAGGATGAACTTCATGACGATGTGGCTCCTACACTTTCTGAGCAGGAGCAGATCGAGGCCAAGCGGCGTCAAAACACGGTTGCTGCTCGTCGCAGCCGCGCACGCAAGCTCGAGCATCTGCAGGAGTTGGAGAGCAAGGTAGAGTCCCTTGAGAATGAGGTGAATGTGTGGAGGCAGCGTGCGCTCACTTGCCAAGCAGTGCTCCGTAGTCATGGCGTTCAGTGCGACCAGACGAAGGAGCAGTGGTGATTGCAGCGCTTCCGTGCTCATCTCGTGTTCTTATACCCAGTGTAACCATGCCTTTTCTTGTTGAACGCTCTTTTCTGTGCATCCTTCCATTGCCAACATCTACGTTTTAATCTTCGGTGCTCTGTGTAAAGTAACGCCCATCACACTCCCCTTTCCCACATCCACTGGTTAGGAGCACCGTCGTATCCCCCCACCCCACAGGGCCAGTCCTTTTTCGATCTTCCAAGCGTTTTTGCGTTGCTTCGATAAAAGTCTACATGTGTCTTATGTTTTCTTCTCGACTGAGTAATACAAAGTTTTGATTGTCAGTCAAATTTACTGTGTGATGTCTGAAATATTTTTGCACCTTGTTAAGTTTGAAAGTGTGCATGCGTCGTTCACTTGTTCCAACTTGGTCATTGCGCGCTTAGTCTCGCAAACGAAAAGTGAATCGTTTGACTGCGTAGTGGATACCCGACTCGTAACCATTCCACGCCAACACCAGCGTTCCGTGTTTTCTACCTCTGTTGACCTGGGCCAAGAGCCTCGTGGTCGCGTTACGCTCTCGTCTGGTCTCTCCATGTTTGCCACGTCAAGGACGAATACCTACGAGCGACTCGAAGGCGGGATGGGCCCTGGTCGATCAAGTAGAAAGCTCGCATGGAAGAAGATAGCCATCGGATGTGGCGTTCTTATGGGTCTCGTTTGGTTTTTCGGTCCTCGCGGGGACACACTTCCAGGTGGTACGTCGTCAATCCCCCGTAATCTCAAAACGACGCGTTTACCGTCCTCATTTTTTCTCCTTCTCTTCTTTCTCCTTTCAGATTTGCCTGTCCAAATACCATCACAAGAAAAGATACCCTTTTATACGACGGTGTCTCCCAACGATGCTGCTCACTTGACTTCTCCTCCTCCTCCGTCCGCATCACCCACGTCATCGTCATCATCATCATCGCCATCTGTCGCTATCATCCCAACCTCCCCCGAAACCGACCCTGACCCACTCAAAACCGTATACTGCACCCAACCTCACACGTCCGACCTCCCTCTCGTCCAATACGCCCTCATGATCGACGCTGGTTCCCAAGGTTCCCGTATCCATATCTACAAATTCCACAACTGCAACCCCTCACCCACCTATGAATACGAAGTTTTCAAAATGATTCAACCGGGGTTATCTGCCTACGCTGGCTCTCCACAAGGTGCTGCTGAAAGTCTAGACGTTCTCCTCGCTGAAGCACTCCGCGTCGTACCGACGTCGTTACAGCATTGTACGCCTGTAGCTGTGAAAGCGACGGCGGGGTTGAGACAATTGGGAGGGGATGGGAGTCGGGGGATATTGGAGGCTGTTGAGGGGCGGTTGAGAGGGCGGTATCCGTTTGTGGTACCGGAGAAGGATGGGGTGGTGATTATGGATGGGAGAGATGAGGGTGTGTATGCGTGGATCACGGTGAATTATTTGATGGATACGATTAGAGCTGGGTCGGGGAAAGGTGCGTCGACGTATGCGGTGTTGGATTTGGGAGGGGGGTCGACGCAGATTGTGTTTGAGCCGGAGAGTGGGGAGAGTGAGGGAGAGGGGAAGGGTGTGGTGAAAGAGGGGGAACACAAGTATGAGTTGGAGTTTGGAGGAAAGAAGAGGGTGTTGTATCAACACTCTTATTTGGGGTATGGGTTGAAGAGTGCGAGGGAGAGTGTTCATCGGGTGATTGAGTTTATGGATTCGTTGCGGACGGCTCGGGTTAAGACGAGCGAAGGGATGCATCGGGTTGCGAATCCGTGTTTAGCGCAGGGGACGACGAAGGAAGTGGAGATAGCGATTGGGGATGGAGAGGAGAAGGTGACGGTGATGATGGCTGGAGAGGATGTTGGGAGTTTTGAAGCGTGTAATCGGGTGTTGGAGTTGGTTATGGCAAAGGATGCGTGAGTGCTCGTGTTTTTTTTTTCTTGTGGTGGACTGGTTCGTTAACGATCATATGGCAGGGTTTGTGAAATGAAGCCATGCTCATTCAATGGGGTCTACCAACCGTCACTACTGGACGCCTTTCCGACAGGCAAGGTCCTTCTACTATCCTATTTCTACGATCGCATGATACCATTGATACCCCCACCGGCTGCGAACACCCAACCACGCCTCACAGTCTCTACTTATGCCACGATCGCTGAACAAGTCTGTGCTGGACCTAGGAGTTGGATGGAACATTGGGGATCGAATGCTGAAGTGATTGAAGAACTAGAAGGTCGACCGGAATGGTGTCTCGATCTGACGTTTATGCACGCATTGTTGGGACTTGGGTACGAGTTTGCGGATGAGAGGGAGGTGGCGTTGGGGAAGAGGATTGAAGGCACAGAGTTGGGGTGGTGTTTGGGTGCGACGATTGCGATGGTGGGTGGTGGGGAGTTGAGGTGTCGGGAGTGAATTGGACGCATGCATTAGAGGACTATGATGTTGACATTTGATTAGATTGTATATATGACTACGAAATTTTGTCTTTGCGCTATCGTTACGATCAATTCGAGGACTTTATTCATCCGTACACCACAGAGTTAATGTTCGGTTGTTCACGGTCATATCTTTTCCGAGAGGTCAAGTAGTCCGATGAGCAATGTTTCGTGCCTGTGCTTGCGTCTGAACTAGGTTTGATGCGAAACGCGGAGGTCGATTGCAAAGGATAAGTAAGTCATTCTTATGACAAAATCCTCCCGAGTTCCTACATCTCCCGCTCACGACCTACAGAATTGGACGAAGCGCTGGGTGAGCGGACAAAGAATGCGATCAACATCGGACAATGTAGCCAAAGGCATTGACAGTGGCGAGCGCATTCTTGAATCAGATTGGTCATTTTGATTTGTCAAAGTACCATGGACGACGGTGTACCGCTGTGGTTCTCAGCCACTCTCCTGTCCTGGGGGTACTTAAAGACCATGGACATTACGACCTGGCCTCGCTCATTCACAAACCAGAACTGCTAGTGATACAACAAACGTGAACTCATTCTTGGATATATACCATGTCCATTCCCGATAGAACAACCGTTCTCATCGTCGGGGCAGGTCCGGCAGGACTTGCTTCCGCTCTCTCTCTCATTCACCATGGTCTCAGTGTCGAGGACCTTGTGATCGTGGATGCTCTCGCGAAGGGTGAAAACACCTCTCGTGCTCTCGTTGTCCATGCTGCTACTCTCGAGGCATTGGATACGATTGGTTGTGGAGACGACGTTGTTGCACAGGGATACAAAGCGACGAAGCTCCTCATCGGTTCTCGGTCTCATGACCTCCTCAATCCTGCCATCGATACTCTCAAACAATACACTCGTCACCCTTACGCTCTCATCATTCCTCAGAACTTGACCGAACACGCACTCGAAACTAAAGTGTCTAGTTTTGGAGTCGCGATTCATCGACCTCTCAAGGTGGTCGAGCTTAAACGAAACGCGGTGGATCCACAACTCACTGATGTGTCATTTGATAATGGGAAAGTGATCAGTGCAAAGTATGTGATTGGTGCAGATGGTGCACGCTCAGTGGTAAGCCTTCTCTTTCATATTCGTTGTCGAATCTCGACTTATGACTTGCTCAGGTCCGCAACTCGGCTGGCATAGGGTTCGCTGACCCAATAAGTGACGTTACGGGAACGAACAGTCTCTCACAAATGGCTCTCGCAGACGTCACATTCGACGGTGTAAGCCCAGACTCACACCCGTTCGGGGGCACAATGTCTTCTGCGGGGTTCTTCCTCGCCGTTCCTATGCCTACCACTTTCAACGACTATCTTGCAAGTATTGGTCAGCCTACGGCCTCTGAACCAATTTACCGTATCGGAAGTGGCGTTCCTTTGGAAGAGGGAGAGATCCCTCACTTGCCTTCGAAAGAGTATCTCCAGAATCTGGTTGATAGGTTCGGACCGTTCAAGCTCTCATCGGATCCGTCGGTGAATCCGAGTGGTAAACCTGTCACTATCAAGGAAGTCGTCTGGTCCACGCGATTCCGCAACCACGCAGCTATTGCTGACAAAACGTATACTCGTTTCGGTTCCGACTCTTCCTCGCCGCTGGAAGGAGGGGTGATCCTTCTCGTAGGGGATGCTGCTCATATCCACTCGCCTGCTGGTGGGCAAGGCATGAATCTTGGTTTACGAGATGCTATCTTCCTTGGGGAAGCCGTTACGAAACACATACATGCTTCTGAGACTCATCCACTCGCCGATGCTGACAAGATCCTCTCCGAGTTTGCCCAATCTCGCCACGCACGCGGCCTTGAAGTGATCAAGCTCACGAAAAATCTGCTGTCGCTCATAGGGATGGAGTATCGGGCCAGAATATGTTGGTGGTTGCCAGTGAGTTCAGCCGCGGTGAGGGATTGGATACTCTGGGCAGTGGGGAAGATTCCGTTTATGCAGAGGAAGATGGCTTGGGAGTTGAGTGGGTTGGGGAGGAGGTGATAGTGCCGGGTGTAAGTGTGATGACTTTTGATGATTTGTTCATGATTCTGGAGTTTGTTCTGCTCGAGCTTTTCTAGTTTGTTGTCTTGTCCGGGTCCGAGTTGTGAAGACATATATTGTACGAATTGTGATATATCCATCCTTCGGTAATTCTCAATATACTAGTACCTGATCGAAAGGTTTAAGACACGGTCATGAATTCGAAGCGAGTGATGCAGAGTAGCTCGATTGCATAGACGGGGTTCTCCCTGAGACCTCTGGTCAACAGAGTATGATCGATCAACACACCCCTGAGCGATGCACTAACTGTCAATATACAAAAACGATACGGCTGGTTGATTACACTCTCTGTGTGCTCAGACTCGGACACATTTGAACCACCGCTGATGCCTCCAGCCCAAGAACTTGTTAAAAGAGGATCAGATACAGTCGAACCATACGCACCTGGCTACTTCATAAGTACTATCTAATCTTAACTTATTCGAAGTCTGTCGAGTTGCTGTATTCTTCGAGATGATTGATCTCGGAAACTCAGCGAGGTATGTTTTTTCTCAAGGACTTATCAACAACATAATTGAGATCGATCCCATTAAATTGATCGGAGCAACGGGTTGGCCAATCATGATGGCACGGTTGCCTGAACAGCTCAAGTCGTCCTAGGTCTTTTTGCCATTCTGGTTTTATAGCGGAACATGTCGACCAACTGCGTGATGACATGAGATATCGGAAGGTTATCAAGTTCTGGTAGGGTTAGATTGGGTATCTGATGCTGGACTTTGTCAACAGGATCTATCGGCAGATGTTATCTTGGACTATGCAAGGGTTCGCGTTATATCACAGCGTCGGACCTTCAGGAACTCAGACTACTGAGAACATGATTTGAATATGTTGGAACAAACTATAAGGTCAAGAATCAGATACACGGCAAGAGGTAATGCATGAAAGATGTGAGTCACCTGCTTAGTTGAGCTTCAGTTGAACTTGAATGCCACAGTGATCGAAGTTTTGATGACGGTGTCCATGTGGCATGAATATCAATTGTCGTCTTTCCGAGAGTGACGGATGGCAGCGTCGCATACATGGACTACAGGGCTGCCGTGGGTCCTCGTCAGTGGTGGAGACGGCACCACTGCGTTGACAACAGAATAAGGATAAGGTCGTTTGGATGGTCTTTCGGAGCTCCTACATTTCCCGTCCATGATCTACAGGATCGGAAGGGCTGTGAGAGCGGAACAAAGAATGCGATCAAAATCGGACGACGTTTGCTGAAAAGTTGTCGGCAAGAGGTGAACGCGTTGAACCAGATTGGTCATTTCGATTTGTCAAAGTACTGACTCGACGCGCAAAGTCGGACGCAGCATCGGACGTCAACGTCTCTGCAAGCGAGATGATTCTTGCCCGCCTTCATGCCCAGCCAGGTCCTGGGGATACTTAAGGACCGTGGACAATACGACCTGGTTCATTCGTAAACCCGGATTCATACGACAAAGTTGATTTCATTCTTGGATTTATACCATGTTCATTCCTGACAGAACCACTGTCCTCATCGTCGGAGCAGGTCCGACAGGACTTGCTTCTGCTCTCTCTCTTCTTCACCATGGCCTCAGTGTCGATGATTTTGTAATTGTGGACGCTGTCGCACGGGGTGATAATACCTCTCGTGCCCTTGTTGTTCATGCTGCTACTCTCGAGGCATTGGATACGATTGGTTGCGGCGACGATGTCGTAGCACAGGGATACAAAGCAACGAAGTTCCTCGTCGGCTCTCGGTCTCATGACCTCCTCAATCCTGCCATCGACACTCTCAAGCAATACACTCGTCACCCTTACGCGCTCATCATTCCTCAGAACTTGACGGAACATGCGCTCGAAACTAAAGTCACCAGCCTGGGAGTTACAATTCATCGACCTCTCAAGGTAGTCGAGCTAAAGCGTAACGCGGTGGATCCACAACTCACTGATGTGACATTTGATAATGAGGAAGTGATCAGTGCAAAGTATGTGATTGGTGCAGATGGTGCACGCTCAGTTGTTCGCACCTCGGCTGGCATTGGATTCGCTGACCCAATGCGTGACGTTGCGGAAACAAACAGTCTCTCTCAAATGGTTCTTGCGGACGTCACATTCGAGGGTATTGACCCAGAAGCTCAGTCATTTGGAGGCACCATGTCTTCCGAAGGGTTCTTCCTCGCCGTTCCCATGCCTACCACTTTCAATGACTACCTCGCAAATAACGGTCAGCCTACGACCACTGAGCAAATTTACCGTATCGGAAGTGGTGTTCCTTTGGAAGATGGCGAAATCCCTCACTCGCCTTCGAAAGAATACCTTCAGAACCTTACGGACAGGTTCGGACCGTACAAGCTCTCTTCGGATCCATCGGTGAATCCGAGTGGTAAACCTGTCACTATCAAGGAAGTCGTCTGGTCCACGCGATTCCGCAACCACGCAGCTATTGCTGACAAAACGTATACTCGTTTCGGTTCCGACTCTTCCTCGCCGCTGGAAGGAGGGGTGATCCTTCTCGTAGGGGATGCTGCTCATATCCACTCGCCTGCTGGTGGGCAAGGCATGAATCTTGGTTTACGAGATGCTATCTTCCTTGGGGAAGCCGTTACGAAACACATACATGCCTCTGAGACCCATCCACTCGCCGATGCTGACAAGATCCTCTCCGAGTTTGCCCAATCCCGCCACGCACGCGCACTTGAAGTAATCAAACTCACGAAAAACATGCTGTCACTCATAGGGATGGAGTATCGGGCCAGAATATGTTGGTGGTTGCCAGTGAGTTCAGCCGCGGTGAGGGATTGGATACTTTGGGCAGTGGGGAAGATTCCGTTTATGCAGAGGAAGATGGCTTGGGAGTTGAGTGGGCTGGGGAGGAGGTGAGAATGCCGGGTGTAAGTGTAATGACTCTGATGATTGTGCATGGCTTCAGGATTCATTTTGTTCTAGCTCGTTGTCTTGTCTTGTAAGTATACCATATGGACCATAATGATACCACTCCACTCTCCATCTCTCAACTTTTTACCTGATCGTAAGGTTTGGGAACGGTCCTGAGGCGAGGGATAAAGATAAGCTCGACGCATAAACAGGGATATTATCTTGCACGACCGGCACACCACGTCCTTTCCTGAGAGCACCGAGCCCTCATCGCCATCGTTGGAGCAGGTCCACGGCAGGTTTTCGTTGACCTTCATCGTCACTCCAGAATGCTGCTGATTTTCAGTGTCAACTTCTGCCACTTTTCACTTCTTAAAAGTGCCTCAAGCTCAAGTTCCTGCATCAGTTATCGCAGTCATACATGATATTCGCACTGACGCCATAGCGGCTGTTATTGATCATTGTCCTACTACTGGGGCTGCTCTGCTCTTTAGGATGCTCTCGTATGAATTGAGCTAAGATCAGTCATTCTGACGTGCAAGACCCGACCCGAGCAGTTAGGCTAAGTAAAAAGAAATTAACATGTTTGTGCTGAAACGTCAAGCTCTCCCAGTGGGATCCCTAGTGGAAGGGGAACGACTCCTTCATCCCTACCCCTCGAGAGGTCCTGGTCAAGAGTTGCAATGAAATATCAATTGATAAATGGTCACATGACTCGAACGCATGCCAATTGAGTCTTGGCAAATTGTTGGTTTTAGACTGTCTCATAACCTCCTTTACCTTGTCCATTTCGATCTGTTTTTTCCCAAATCTTCCTAGAGATTGAACAGTAAATTCAGTGAGCCGGTCGCCAGTGTGGCCGTCTTTCAATTTGATGTGAGACGACTTCCAGTCAACTACATCCTGCGACTGGGCGGTAGTAACAAAATCCTTCCACATCCTACATCTCTCGTGCACGATCTACTGAAGCAGAATGAAGGCTTCAAAAGCAGAACAAAGAATGTGATTCAAACCGGACAAAGTTATCGGTAGGTGTGAACGCGTTCAATTAGTCCGGTCGTTTCGGATATGTCAAAGTACCACTAACGAAACGCACAGAGTCGGGCGCAACGTTGAACGACATTATATCATGTATGTCGCTTTGAAACCGGGATAGTTGTGAGCCCCCTCATGCACAGCCAGGCCCGGCGGGATACTTAAGTAGGGACGACTCATGCACAACCTGAAACTTGACCTGAAACCGTAAACCTGATCTCATCCTGGGATACATACCATGTCTATTCCTGACCAAACTACTGTTCTCATTGTAGGAGCAGGTCCTTCTGGACTTGCTGCTGCTCTGTCACTTCTTCTTCACGGCTTGAGCGTCGACGACTTTGTTATCGTGGACGCTGTCACAAAGGGCGATAGCACCTCTCGCGCTCTCATTGTCCATGCTGCTACTCTCGAGGCGTTGGATACGATTGGTTGTGGAGACGACATCGTAGCACAGGGATACAAAGCGGCGAAGTTCGTCATCGGCTCTCGGTCGCACGATCTAATCAGTCCTGCAATCGGGAGTTTGAAACAGTACACTCGTCACTCTTACGCTCTCATGGTTCCCCAGAGCTTAACAGAGCACGCACTTGAGAACAAGCTAACTAACTCTGGGGTAACAATTTGTCGACCCCTGAAGGTGATCGAGCTAAAGCGTAACGCGGCGGATTCACAATTCAGCGATGTAACGTTCGACAACGGGAAAGTGATTTCTGCCAAGTATGTGATTGGTGCGGATGGTGCACACTCGGTGGTTCGCCACTCGGCTGGTATAGGATTCGCAGACCCATTAGGTGAATTTGCAGAAGGGGAGAACAACGTCACCAAGATGGTCCTCGCAGACGTCATTCTCGACGGCGTGAGGCCAGACACTCACCCACCCGGGGGTACCATGTCCTCCGGAGGGTTCTTCCTCACCATTCCCATGCCTACCACCTTCAACGACTATCTTGTAAGTATCGGTCGACCCACGATTTCTGAACCAATTTACCGTATCGGAAGTGGTGTCCCTTTGGAAGAAGGAGAGATCCCCCATTCGCCTTCGAAAGAGTATCTCCAGAACCTGGTAGATAGGTTTGGACCGTACAAGCTCTCATCGGATCCGTCGGTGAATCCGAGCGGTAAATCAGCCACTATTAAGGAGGTCATCTGGTCGACGCGATTCCGCAACCGCGCAGCCATCGCTGACAAACTCTTTGCACGTCTTGGTTCCGACTCTTCTTCGCCACTAGAAGGAGGGGTGATCCTTCTCGTAGGGGATGCTGCTCATATCCACTCGCCGGCTGGTGGACAAGGCATGAATCTGGGTCTACGAGATGCCATTTTCCTCGGGGAAGCAGTCACAAAACATATACATGCCTCTGATACAAAATCACTCGCTGAAGCCGACAAAATTCTGTTCGAGTTCGCTCAATCTCGACACGCGCGTGCGCTCGAGGTGATTAAGCTCACGAAAGGCTTGCTCTCGTTAACGGGATGAAGTATCGGGGGAGGATATATTGGTGGCTGCCGGTGAGTTCGGCCACGATGAGGGATTGGATACTTTGGGTGGCGGGGAAGATCCCGTTTGCGCAGAGGAAGATGGCTTGGGAGTTGAGTGGGTTGGGGAGGAGGTGAGGATCTTGGATGTGAGTATAGTGCCTATTAACGACTGTTCATGGCTCTGGAATTTATTTTCTGTTCACTACTTTGCAGTGTAGATGTATATTACACATAATATATGTCCTCTCCCCAGCTCTCTTTGGGTTTAGGACGGCCCTGAAGTCAAGTGGCGTAGACTAGCTCCGTCGCGTGGATAGGGGCACCTTTACCAGTCAACACACTATGTCCCTGCCAGAAAGTACCAAAGTCCTTATTGTCGGAGCAGGTCCAACGGGACTCGCTACCGCTTTGTCACTCCTTCATCACAACTTTCGTGACTTCGCTATCGTAGATGCGGTCGAGAATGGCGAGAACTCCTCTCGTGCCATCATCGTCCATGCTGCTACTGTCGAAGTAAGGTCCAAGTTCCTCTTGTCTCGTTCACGCTACCTTTCACGCCCTATCCGTCATCTGAATTGCCATACACACAGGCACTAGATACTATTGACTGCGGGGACGACCTTGTCGCACAAGGAAGGACTACGACCCGTCTCTTCATGTGTTCCCGTTCTCAAAGTCTCATCAGTCCCTCTATGGAATACCTCGCTCGATTCACTCGTCGTCCTTATGCTCTCATCGTCCCCCAATGTCTCACCGAGTACGTGTTGGGGAGCAAACTCAAAAGTTTAGGAGGTTTGGTGCATAGGCCTATGAAAGTCGTCGAGGTGAGACGGAATGAGAAGGATCCGAAGTGGACGGACGTCGTGTTTGAAGATGGGAGAGTTGTGAGAGCGGAATATGTTGTCGGTGCGGATGGTGCACGGTCGGTGGTTCGTAAGTGTGCTGGAATCGACTTTCAGGATAGGATGAATGTCTGTAAGGAAGACACCACGAACCTTGCTCAGATGATCCTTGCGGACGTCACTTTCGAAGGTCCCGTCTCCAGTGCGGAAGAGATTCCCTTCTCAGGAACTATGTCCTCCGAGGGCTTCTTCCTCTGTGTCGCTTTACCACCCACGTGCAACGAGTATCTTGCCAGAGTAGGGGCTCATTCCACCCCTGATCCACTTATTAGGATTGGATGTGGCGTGCCGTTGGAAGAGGGCGATATTCCACGTTCGCCGTCTAAGGAGTACTTGCAGAGCTGGGTAGATCGGTGCGGCCCTTATCGATTGAATTCTGATCCGGCAGTCAATCCGAGTGGTAAACCGGTGGTGATCAAGGACGTCATCTGGTCTGCCCGGTTCAGGAATCACGCTGCTGTCGCGGACACGATGTTCACCCGACTCGGGTCTAGCCGTGACGGAAAGAAGACAGAAGCTGGAGAGAAGGAGACGGAGAAGGAGACGGACGGAGGAGCGATTCTTCTCGTGGGAGATGCGGCTCATATCCATTCACCTGCTGGAGGACAAGGGATGAACCTCGGTCTACGGGATGCCATCTTCTTGGGAGAAGCGCTCACCAAACACATCGACGCTACTTCAACCAAGTCTGAATTGCTCTCCGAAGCCGAAGTCGAAGTCGAAGCCAAAGCAGATGGTATTCTCCGTGAATTTTCCGATGGCAGACACGCACGCGCACTGGAGGTCATCAGGTTGACGAAGAATATTCTATCGATTGCGGGGATGAAGTATAGGGAGAAGATGTATTGGTGGCTACCGATTAGTTCAGCGACAGTGAGGGATTGGGCACTTTGGATTGCAGGGAGTATTTCGTTTGTGAGGAGCAAGCTGGCTTGGGAGATAAGTGGATTGGGGAGGAGGTGAGGTTAGTAGTATGCGTGTCAACGGTGTTATGGATTTCACGATTAACGTTTACCTTGAATTCTTTCGTATTAGTATCACTTTCCGTACAACTTAGTATCGGGAATGGCGTACCCTGCTGATGACTTGCCATGGTTATCTCGTGAGCATGTTTAGTCAACAGTCCGAGATTTGACAGGGGTAATTTACTCGAGAATTCTAACTTCCGAACTGTACATGGTGTCTCAAATGACGAATACATCTGCACTCAGATTGGGAGGCAGCGCTGATGGACATTCGCTCGGTTAGGACTATGCAATATAAAATAGAGAAAATATACCAGTGGGGGTGAAGCAAAACGTACAACGCATCAGAAGGGAGAGGGAAGCAGGATTATGGAATGCGTCAGCACCTGCTTGCTATAGCTTCAGATTATTTACCATTTGTTCTGGGAACGTCCTTTAAGAGTCAATGCAATGGTACAATCCTGTTTATAGGTGGAGTCTTGGGGACTGCTAATCAGCGATATCGCCGTGGAAATATTCTGCATCTTGAGGAGTGTTTCCGTAGCAAGTGAGGTCGGTTAGGGATTGACAGGCGCAATCCTGAGCATCCATAAGAAGAGCAAACACAAGGTGTTTCGCGACTCGAGTTGCTTTGAGTACCTTTTCGATACTGGTGAATCACCAGCTGAACGCCCCCATCGTGGATAGCGCCTCACCGTCAACATATCGTGGAATAGAACCAAGGAAGAAGAAAACCAGGGTCGAAAACCAAATAATGATTTAGAACAATATAACCAAAAATCGAAAGGTGGATGCTGGCGTGTGGGATACAGTTGGTACCTTATTAGTAGAATATACATTGTTGAGAGTACAAGTCGTGTTGCAATGCGAATGATGGTTCATGATGCTGATTTTCGTAGTGATGTGTCGTAGTAATGATGACGATCAACTTTGAACTACAACCCTATGGAGCCACGGACTAAGCCAACGACGTCTAGCGCGTCATTCACGATTCGTTCTATCTGGCCTTCTTCCCGTGTGGATCGTAGCCTCGTCCACGGACGAGGCAAATTTGGCACCTTGAGTATACCATCCCAAATCATCTGCGCTTCTACAGCAGTTGGACGTTCCTGTGGATCTGGGTTCGTCATCATTTGGGCTAGTTCTCTCAATCGATCTAGACCTTTGAACTCATCCACGATCCTGGTTAGATAAACTGTTCCAAGAACGTAAAGGTCATATTTAAACGGATCATAAGGCTGTCCAGTAAGCTGTTCCGGAGCCTTTATTCGACCGAGCTCGCCAGTCACGAGACGTTCGTGCTGTCCTGGAGCGAATTGCGTGGACAAACCAAAGTCGATGAAATAATATCGGATCTCGACTTCGGACCGATTCCGACTGAGAGAGAGATGTTTTTTGCCATCACGAGCTAGAAATGTATTCATCGGGTGCCAGCCATTTTTGAAGAGATTAGAACCATCCATGAGAATATTCTCTGCGGCGCAATCGCTATAACGTTTGGAGTCAGTACTGTATAGAATAAGTGAAATCAACCAACCGGTGTGCCACATTTTGAGCGTGGATATACGCAAGACCCTGAACATAATATTTAGAAGAGTGGCGCGTCGAAGAAGAGCAAAGTTGACCTCCAGTGTCTGATTTACAAAATCGACTACCTCTCCATGTGAGGTGAAGTTAGGGCTGTTGAACGGGCGAAACACGGGCATGACGATGTAGTGATAGTTTTCATCCGTTTCGTCCGAGAACGCGTCGAGTACAGGGACGCAGTGGTTCATCTTGTCACTCCGACTATCTGATGATCCTAGTTGCAATGCGATCCTGGCTTCGTTTGGATGCGTTCGGAAGTCAATCCTTTTGATAAACACGTCTTTTCTGGGCTCTGCCACCGTAGTTGCATCGAGCAGAGCCGATTTCCACTGAATTATGCTATCTTCAAAGAGTTCGAGAAGGGGATCGACTTTAGACCTCCATGATGGCTGCCATTCTGGATGATAACGCGGTCGAAGGATATAACCTTTGCTCTTGAAAAAGTGATATCTTTCTCTCCAAAAGATTTCCCGGTCTTTCAACTGGTCAAGAGGACGAGCTGGGCCCGTCATGAATACAATCCAAGTACAAGAGTACGCGAGCATAGCCACCATTGTCCATTTCGTCCCTAGGGGCAACCTTTGACAACAAAGGTGTTCCATTATGTAAGCAGGAATGATGACCAGCAATTTAATGCAATTATTAATACCGAGTCCTGTGGGTCCGCATAGGTCCATCTGCAAAGCCATCTGTTGTCAGTCTACACTTTTTATGAATTCTAGTTGAAAAGGAGTGCAGCTATCAATTTTTTCAAGGGTTGACCATGGGCAACGACGTAACCTGGTATATCGGTCCACTTCAATTTCGTGTGGCACCATCATTCCTCAACCAAAAGACTGCCTCGAGGCAGGTCGCCTCAAGTCATCCACAGCAAGTCAAGAGATAATAAAAGCCAGCACGTCGCCATGGGCTCCGTCGTTGATATCCTCTGCTCACCACCGTGCATCCTTCCACCATGACCAGCAATGCTCTTTCCCTCTCTTCTAATACATTTGGTTTCGTCATGGGTGGTATCACCTTACTCGGACTCTTGATCAATGTGATTCGGTTTCACCTTCCGAGCAACAGGATAAAAGTACTAGAGTCCCTTTTGGACGAGACAGAGACATTTTTCAAGCGAGCTGTCGAAGATGGTCTGCTCACCGAGTCAAAGTTTGTCAGAGAGACCGAGGAGCACCTTGCAACACTGAAGGACAGGACGTACAGTCTACAATCCCGTGCATACAGCGCGACTACCCTAAGGAAGGATTACGCTGAGTTTTTTAGGGGTACTTCTACAGCCATCGGAACAACTTGTCAATCCCTCAAAACGCTCAGAGCAGAAGTCATTGTTCGTAATTCCTTATACATTTTCGAGCGACGTCTGATACATACATTGTCTTAATAGAGCTCCAGCGAAGAGGGACGCCATCGACTGATGGAGATGAATGCAACCTCTCAAGCTGCTCCGTCCATTCCACCCCTACCTCTCAACCCTGACGACAATCGCCCCGCCCCACCTAGTGTTGAGATTGCTCGTCCTCATTCGTGCCCTCCTTCCCTCTCTGCGTGGGGCGTTGATGGTGTCGAGGGTATCGCAATTCCAGAAAGTAAGTTGCTCACGATTGAGTTTGTTGCGGAACCTAGTTGATCTAACGGGTGGCATAGATCCCTTCAACGATCCTACGCAGAGGAACACGGATATACAAACAACAAATGTGCAAAATTGCACTTCTGGTGCTGATACGTCGGCCCACCTCGAGCTCAAGGCTTGACCGATGTGGTGTGGGTGTGACCTGTGCAGACTCAGGTAGCAGGTCATCCGACGCGTATGTTCTCACCACGGATTCTTCCGGACGGGCCAGCCCCATCTGGCTGTAATATATATTTATTATCCCTGTCTCATTGTCAACTCTGTACATAGTCATCGTTTTATTTTCTCTTCCTTGCGTATTATTGAGGATTGTTGATTTTTGCAACAAACTTGGGTTTGAGTCGTGCGTTCAGAAACTCGGTCGATCAACAATACCTCGCATCAAATCAGAGGTAAATGATCTTCTCTGAACCTATCTCAACTATTCATTTCATTATTAGGATCTCCCGCAGCTTACATTTAATACCCGGTAACGTAGGACAATAGCTACGCAAGTCTGAAAGGATAGTCACGGACACGCGACACGTTGGACGGACGTTAGAAGTCTCTGATTATTATCACTCGGTGACGACCATGAAAGACAACAAAAATCACATTCATTTTCGGAGGGTAAAGTCTTACAGCAATTAAGTACTGATACCGTACACTCATCCTGCGTTAGTAGGATATACATGGTTGGGAGTACAAGCTCTATTGTGATGCTATCCATCTAAAAAATCAGACACCGACCTGAGGAAGTAGATAGATAGTGACTCACCCAATGATGCTTCATGACGCTGATTTCATAGCGATGTCGTAATGATGATGATGATGATGATCGATCTTGAGCTTGAAGTTACAACCCTATTGAACCGCGGACCATACCAACGACGTCCAGTGCATCATTCACGATGCGTTCGATTTGCCCTTCTTCTTTCGCGGGTCGAAGCCTCGTCCGTGAACGAGGAAGAATAGGCAACTTTAGTATACCACGCCAAATCATTTGTGCTTGAACAGCAGTTGGACGTTCTTGCGGATCCGGCTTCGTCATCAACCGGGCAAGGTCTCTCAACAGGTCCAATCCTTTGAACTCATCCACGATCTTGGTTAGATAAACGGTCCCAAGAACGTAAAGGTCGTATTTGAAAGGGTCGTAAGGTTGTCCGGTAAGCTGCTCTGGAGCCTTTATTCGGCCGAGTTCGCCCGTCACGAGACGTTCGCATTGTTCTGGAGCGAATTGGGTAGACAAACCAAAATCGATGAAATAATATTTGATATCGACTTCATACCGATTCCGACTAAGGGAGATGAGCCTTGTGCCGTCTCGAGCCATCCAGGGATTCATTGGATGCCAGCTGTTTTTAAAAAGATCAGGAGCATCCATTAAAATATTTTCGGCAGCACAATCACTGTAGTATTCACAGTCAGCATTGCAACTAAGAACAAGAAATCCACCAACCGGTGTGCCACATTCTGAGCGTGCATGTAGACAAGGCCCTGGTCGCGACAATCAGAAATAACGCGCGTTGGGAGACCAAAATACTGACCTCCAATGTTTGGTTTACAAAATTGACGACTTCCCCGTGTGTGGTAAAGTTAGGATCATCGAATGGACGAAACACGGGCATGACGATGTACTGATAATTTGAATCCCGGTCGTCTGAGAAAACATCAAGAACAGGGGAACAGTGGTTACTGCCATTGTCCTGCAAGTCTGGCGATCCTAAGAGCGACGCGATCCTGACTTCGTTGGGGTTGGTCCTACAGTCGATTCTTTTGATGAACACGTCCTTCCCGTGATTGCCTTCGGAAGCATCAAGAAGAGCCCCTTTCCACTGAACTATGCTATCTTCGAAGAGTTCGAGGCGGGGATTGGGATCAAAGTGAAATTTCCATGATGGCTGCCAGTCTGGGTGATAGCGCGGTCGAAGAATATAACCTTTACTTTTGAAAAAGTGGTATCTATCTCTCC
Organism: Chalciporus sphaerocephalus; assembly: GCA_038094055.1. Taxonomy (NCBI): domain Eukaryota; kingdom Fungi; phylum Basidiomycota; class Agaricomycetes; order Boletales; family Boletaceae; genus Chalciporus; species Chalciporus sphaerocephalus. Next base: position 9,064 of record JBBPTH010000052.1, on the reverse strand, counting down.
AAAAGATTTCCCAGTCTTGGAGGCAGTCAGGAGTTGGATCCGTCATGAATAAGTTCAAGAGTAGGTGGACACAGCCACTAATGTCCATCTCGTCACAAGAGCGTGGCATTATGTAAGCAAAGAATGATGGTGAACAATTCATGTTCTATTAATACTCAGAATAGTCTTATGGGTCCACATAGGTCCGTCTGCAAAGCCTCAGTCTGCTGTTTGCACGCTTTCATTAGCTCTGATCAAAAAAGAGCACCATTACTTGGCCTTGGGTAGCGACGTGACGGTTATCAACTGCGGTGCGGATTACAGGCATCCGTCATTCCTCAAACAAAAAAGTTGCCTCGAGGCAGCTTGCCTCAAGTCCTCCACAGCAAGTCGAAAGATAATAAAAGCCAGCACGTCGCCATGGACTTCGTAATCTTTACTCTACTGTCGTGCACCCACTCACCATGTCCAGCGATTTCGTCTCCCTTGTCTTCTAACATGTTTGGTTTCATCATGGGTGGTATTACCTTGCTCGGGCTCTTGATCAATATCTGTCGCTTTCACCTCCCCAGCAACAAGATCAAAGTATTGGAGTCGCTGTTGGACGAGACAGAGACCTTTTTTAGGAAAGCTATTGAAGATGGCGTCCTCATCGAACCAAACTTTGTTAGGGAAACCGAACAACATCTCGAGATATTGAAACGCAGGACATACAGTCTACAAGCCAGCGCGTACAATGCAACAACTCTTACCAAGGACTACAGCGAATTCTTCGGAGGTACTTCAACCGCTATCGGAGCGGCTTGTCAGTCCCTTAGGAAACTCAGAGCGGTGGTCATTAGTTCAAGCGAAGAGGGACGGCGTCGGCTCATGGAAATGAACTCGACTTCTCAGGCTGCTCCCTCAATTCTACCCCCCAACCCTGTGCCTCAGGTCGAGAACCACCCCACTTTACCTGTAACTGAGATCGCACGCCCTCGCTCGTGCCCTCCCTCCATATCAATGTGGAGCTTTGATGACACTAAAAGCGCCGCTGCTCCAGAAAATCCTTTTAATGATCCTACGTCAATTGAATCATATATTCATACAGCAGATGCGCAGCTTTGCACACCTGCTGTCCATACGTCGACCAATCTTGAGCTCGAAGCTTGAGCACTATAGGTGTGACCTCACAGGCTCAGGTAGCACCTCACCCGACGTACACAATTTTATTCTCTCCCACGGATTCTTCTGGACGGCCTTGCCCCTCCTGGCTGTAATATATATTTATCACACTCTCATTGCCAATTCTGTACATAATTGTCTTCTTCCTCGTGTATTATCGAGGATTGTCGACTTTCACAACAAACTTGGGATTGAAGGATGTGTCTGTAGATCGGTCGATCATCAATACCTCCTTCATGTGAGATGTAAATTATCTTATCTTAATTATTCATTTCATTTACAGGATCTTTTGTAGATTCTTTCTTTTGATACCCAGTAATGTAGCGCAAGTCCGAAAGCACAGCAACAAATATGCGACTCATTGAATCGAAGTTAAAAGATTCTCTGATTATTATCATTTGATGGCGACCGCGAAAGAGAACAGACGCCACATTCATTTGCGAAGGGTAAGATCTCGACGCAATTGTGCACTCATACCGCACACTCGTCCTGCGTTACAGCGGGTGTCATTCATTAATTCCAATAGCGACTATTAGCGAAGGCCAATCGAGATGCCGCCCAACTCTCTAGATAGACACTATCGTCCATCTCGTCAAAGTGTGACATTATATAAGCAAGAATGATGGTGAGCAATTCGATGTACAGAGTCTGGTGGGTGCAGATACTTGGGGCCACCAGTAAAACGGTCTGTCGTTTGCACTCTTTTGCGAGGAGAACAGCATTGCCTCGACGCCTGCGTCATAGCGTCTATCCGGTGTAGGTCCACATCAATTTCGTGCGGCGTCAGATTACAGGCGTCCATTCTTCAACAAGACAGTTGCCTCAAGCCCGAGAAGGTCGCCATATACTCGGCCTCGGTCGACGATGCGGCCACAGTGGACTGCTTCTTGCTGTTCCACGTTATGGCTGCGTCCCCGAGTAGGAAAATGTATCCAGAGGTTGAGCATCGGTCGTCGAGGTCACGAGCCCAACTAGCATCTGTGTAGCCTGATAGCGTGTGAGGGTCTGAGTCGTCGGTGCCGCCAAGTATGAGGGTGAGGTTGCGTGTCCCTTTGAGGTAGCGGAGCACACGCAGTAGTGCTAACCAGTGTTTCTTCCCGGGATTAGCGCTGCACTGGCCCAACTGGCTGACAGCATATGCAAGGTCGGGACGCGAGACAACTGAGAGCCAAGTGATACCTCCGAGGATCTCTCGATATGGGAACTTGGTCATCTCAGACCGTGTTGAAAGCTGACATGGGATAGAATCCCAGCCAGGCAGCACTTGGGAGTGCACACCAGGAAGCTTGTGTACTTACCTGGCAGATACTTAGAACGTTGTGGTAACGAGTTAAGAGTTATATTAACTCAGACAAGCTGAGTATGAAATAAGTAGTGTACACAATTATGGTAAACTACTGTCTCATGATACAAGGTGAATAATTGTATGTTCAACACTCCTCCATGCTTAATATCACTAGTATATGTGAGCATAAGAAGAATGTATATCTTATATAGCATGCTGTCTAATCGGCGCTGTAGACTTGTAGACCTAGAAGCTCTTTGAATTTTTCAAATTTGATAAATCCTAGATTCTTAGTGGAGATATCTGCTGGATTATCTTGTCCTTCTATGTAGAAGAGCTCGATCTCTTTGTCTTCAATTGCATCACGAATAGAGTGATTGTTACAAACGGTACATTTCTTACCTTTCTTATCCTACACTTTTACTTACTTCACTACGCTTTTACTTGACTTAGCTTTACTTTTGGACTTAGTCAAATATCTTGTACAATAGTCACGTGACTTAATCACGTGACCTGATCACCTGACACTTGTCATGTGACATGGACCATCTTTCCGCTTACTCATATATGCTTACTCTTGATTACTCATTCTTGATTACTTTTCTTACTAAGATTGCTGCGCCGCAGTCAATCCTTACTCATCATTTCTATTGTTCTTACTCAGCTTACTGCGCAAGGCTATGCTTGCTGTGCATTGCTGTACGATCTACTTTTGCTATTGGCTAGTAGTTAAGGTTCATACCAAATAGGTACAAACACACCAATAGTATATAAACCAGGAGTCTGAAGGGCGTCCTCCTCAGTCTTGTTCTCCTGGAGTTCTCCTCATCAGCTCTCCACTTGCCTGACTACCTCTACTGTTCTGACACAAGCACTTCAGCGCTCTAGGTGAGTTGTTGAGTGTTTCAGTGATATTGAATGCGAATGTGATGGTGCTTTTTTTGATTTACAGGGTTTTGTGCAGTAAAAATTACACCCTGATTGTCATTGCAAAAAGGAATGGGTTTTAATTTATATCCAAGTTCCAGCATTATTTGCTTTACGCCAATGATTTGGTCTGTACAATTGGACAGTGAAATATATTCTGCTTCAGTAGAAGACTTCACTGTAATCTTCTGAAGGTGCGAGTTCCACATGAAAGCAGCATTCATGAGCTTCAGGAAATATCCTGTCTGCGAGTGTGAAGTCTCTGGATCAGCTCCCTAATCAGAGCCAGAGAAACCAATGAGACCTCCATTTTTGCTACCATCATATACTAAAGTGTATTTACAAGTGCCTTTCAGATATCTCACGATATAGTAGGCTTTGTCTAGGTGCTCTTTGGACAGATTCGCAGATTGTCTCGCAAGTTGAGTAACTGCATATGCAATGTCCAGTCGAGTGCCTAGCATAATATATAGCAGGAATCCAATGACTATCTGAAAATGCGTCCATAAGTCAGTGTCTACAGAACCAGTATTCCTATTTGGATAGTATCCCTGTGGTAAAGGGGTGCATGCAGGCTTTGCATTTGTCATGCCACATCGCTCTATTACCTTGTCAAGGTAATTGCATTGATCTAAAGAGATCAAGCATTTGGATCTATCATGGTGAATTCTCATACAAAGAAACTCGTTGGTTTCACCAAGATCATGACAATCCTATTTTTTCATAAATTTAGCTTTGAGTTGATCAACCTCAAGCTTCTTGAGACCACAAAAGAATGCATCGTCAACATATACAATGGCATAGACTTTGCCATGTTTGAAGACATAAATGCCAGCATTGGAGTGTATCTTCTCAAAGCCTAAGTCCTTCATTGACGCCTTGAGCTCACACCACCAAGTAATACCAGCCTGTTTAAGGCCATATAAGGCATGTTGGAGTCGGAGGACCTTGCCAGCCATTTCAGGTCCGGCAAACCCTTTAGGAATTTCCATATAGATTTCTTCTTCTAAATGCCCATAAAGATATGCAGATCGCACATTAAGGCCTGATATATACCAGTCTTCGAGAGCGGCGAGTGCAAGCATCTGCCACACAGTCTCAAAACGAACGACTGGAGAGAAGATTTCATTATAATCAATTCCTTCTCTTTGTTTGAAACCTCTGGCGACCAATCTAGTGCGTTTATGACCATCGGTTTTAACATTGAACACCCATCTACACTGTAGTACTTTTCAGTTTTTGAGTCTATCGACTACTTGGTAAACTTTGCGTTCTTTAAGCATTTTAAGTTCTTGCATGCATGCTTCATGCCAAAGCTTCTGTTCGTCAGAAGGAAGTTGCAGAAGGTCTTTATAAGACCATTCGCAATAGTTAGATGCTACTTCATTGCTGTTAAATGCGCAAGCACATAAGTATAGAGTCAAACCTACTCCCCCTTTCCTGGTTAACCATTCAATTTCTGATTCGGAATCCTCAGGTTCAGGAGCAGGTGATGGTGGTAAACCACCGGGAATATTTGGCTCATCTCTTGAAGAAGAGGGCTGTTGGCCAGTTAATTCTTTCTATTTGGAAAGGTGTTCTATATCTTTGACAGTCTTTGTTGGATGCTGTCATTCACCATACACATTACCGGGACAGTTTGGAACACGACGTTCAATTTGTCCTGTCCTTTCACTCTTAGGGGGTAGTGCAGGTGGAGCATTTTGGATAGGGATATGCCTAGGTGGTGTAACTGGTTCTGGTATGGGTTCATTCACAGGCTCAGGCTCTGGGCTAGAGTCGCGAGAAGTAGAAGGTGTATGCACCAGTGTTTCAGATCTTTCTAATGCAGGTAAAGCAGGATGGTCTTTATTTGAAGCGAGGGGAATTGGAAATTCCTCATCATCACTGATAGGATATTCATCCTTATCACCATTGTGATTTTGCTCCTTAGGCAAAGCCACCATAGGATGTGGTCTAGAATTTGGACATTTTGGGAATAAGTTCTCGTCGAACACTGTGTGTGCGGAGGTAAAGATTGAATTATTTTGTTGCAGGAATAACATATTGACATCATTGGTGGGTGATACACTGAGATACACCATAAGCTGCGACTTAGGTTGTAATTTCCCGCCACGAATTTCTTCGGGAATGTGCACATAGGTACTACATCTGAATACTCGCATGTGTTGAAGAGAGGGTTTATGGCCAGTGATGACCTCATGCGGTGTTCTCCAGTTTAATCTCCTGTTAGGGAGTCTGTTATGGAGATACTTTGTATGTTGTACCACAAATTTCCAAAAGGATGGGGGTAAGCAAGCGTAAAGACACATCACTTGGGCTTTGTCCATAAGTGTCTGTATATGTCTCTCAGCTCTGCCGTTTTGTTGGTGTGCATAAGGAGCGCACTGGTATATCTCAATGCCTTCATTTCGAAGCATCTCATCGAATGCATGAGATTTGTATTCTCTCCCGGCATCGGACATCTAGCCTTTGATTTGGCTGTTCCATTAAGTATGGACATACTTTATGAATTGTCTTGTTGTAGGCAGCACATCATTTTTATTTCGCAGCAGCTTAATCCAAGACATTGAAGAATAATCATTATAGAATACGATAATATATTTCTTCTTATAATATGATTCCACTTCATATGACTTAAGATCTGAATGAATCAGTTCAAACGCTTTAGAAGCACGTCTTTCCATAGGTGGAAAAGGCCTATTTGATTGTTTGCCTAGTTGACAGCCAGGACAAATGTGGTCTTCCGCAGGTGCATTAACCACGGGAAAATCTTTCAGATGTTTCTGAGCATGTTTGATCACTTCTTTTGAAGCGTGTCCTAATCAATGATATATCAGATCATAATCCATTGCATACAGCGAGGCAATCTGATTGCACTTGGGATGAATGATATCAGCATGCATCATATACATGGTAGATCCTGGATGAGTATGGAATTGAAGGATCGGAGATCACTTCTGACAATGACATATGTCAAAGTATATTCCATATGACTTGACATACATGTTCTTGTCCTTTAATATGGTACTTAACGATACTAACTTTATACCTGAATTAGGCATGTATATCGTTGATGTGAGTCATACAATCAAGCTTTCATTTTGAAGATTTTTATACTCAATGACAACGGTACCTTCTCCCAGAGCATAGATGGGACCAGCTGCTGTTTGCATAGGGCGAGGCTTGTTGTATGCCTTATACTCAGAGAAGTCAGACATATCGAATGTAAAGTGAGAGGATGCACCAGAATCGAGAATCCAGTTATCATCTGGGTACTCAGTCTTTGAGTTCAAACATGTCTCACACATTTTTGATTCAATTTTGGACATAGATATTTTTTCATTCCAGTCACTATCTAATGCACATGAAAGAATATACTCTACATACTTCTGTGAATAAGGAAGCTGTGAGCCAATGATCAGATGTGAGAAACTAGAGACGTACTCATTGTCCATCTCGATATCATCCTGGTAGAAGTTAAAGTAATGATTTTCGAGCTTATTCAGCTCTTCATCATCACTTATAGTAGGATCATAAAAACGAGATATGTACTCATCTATATCATGGTCTCCCAGAGAGACAGAGTCTTCATCTGAGGTGGAAGGGATGTATTCGATTTCAACACTGAAGGTGTTATTGTGGCAATAACGTGGTATGTTGACCATAGGAGTGGAGGCAGCGGCAGATGACATAGATGATAATGGTGTAGGAGACGGTGGCAGCGACATGGCGGTGACCTCTTCCTTGGGCAACTTCACAATACTGGCGACGGGCGTTGAGCAGTCAATGCACTCCATGAGATATGGATACTTTGCTGGACACTCGTATACCTTGGGCATTGGATCGAATTGTTTGATCTGATTTGCTACCTTGTCGAGGCTGCGAAGTGTTTGTGGAGTGGGAGTACAAGATGTGATGAGCGAGGTTGATTGCTTTCTGAGTTTGCTTGAAGATAGGAGGACCGAAGTATTGAACACCGGGAGTGTGAGCAAGTTGATGAGGGTCTTTGACAGGTGTGCTGAAGAAAGTAGAAGCGGGGGCAATCGTAACAGGCAGTTGCCATGAGGTGAACGCGAATGACTCTTCTTGTGCAAGATGCGCATGAGCCTCTTTTCACTGTTTGTTGTATTTATTTTGCTTTGCCTTTCCTTTGGCAGAGCATCCTCCTCTCTTCTTCTCCTTTGTTCCATTGTCGTCCTGTGATGGTGATTGCAGTTGATATTGCTGTTGCTGCTGTTGGTGCTGTTGGGAGAAGTTAGGGTCTCTTCTCTTGTTCTTCACGGCGGATGTGCGGTTGTTAGAAACTGACTGTCCATTTCCTCCCAATGTCCCAGTCTTGCATGTTGTGACATGATATTGCCATGAAAGCGTGACATTATCCTCGATTTCCACGATACTGATCACGAGCTTACCTGGCTCTTTGTAGGGTTGAGCTGTAACAATAACAGTACCATCTGCTGCCGTTGTAGTCACCTGGCAAGTTTTCTTGACCAGCTTTGTACACTTCCCCGATCTCGTGTTGAGGAATTGCATGAATGAGGTCATGTAGGGAATTTTGTAGACTTTGGAGAGAAGGAGAAGTATCTGAGTTTGTTCCACGATAGGAAACTGGTAATCGGCGAGTCGTGCAAACTTGTCCCATATGGCAGAGAACGTGGGGCCAGGGTAGTTGTTGGAGGGGAAGGAGATGTCATGAAGTTCGTTGTATACGTTATGGATGGTAGTAAGCGACGCCTTTGCATACTTGGCCTCAACGCTGTCCCATAACAGCTTGGCATTGTCGACGTCTCTCTAGCAGTGCTGGAGCACGTCGGTCATCTTCATCTTCATTATTCTGATCGCTTTCTCCATGTTCTTCTCCCAATCATCATCATCGGGGTCATCGGACTTCTTTGTGATGTAGAAACACTGATTTGCCTGCAGATAGGTCTTAATCTTCACAGACCAGCATTGGTAGTTCATCCTGTCGAGAGTTAAGACAGATCTGAAAGCGGTGGTGACGTCTTTGGAAGTCAACATTGTATAGAAAAGTTATTTGTGGTTGTGGGTTTGGTTCTGTAGGACGATGTGTTAGCTTAGAGTCTCGAAAAACGATTAAGAAAGCTAAATGTTCCGTGGTCAGAGCCTATTGAACCGTACCAACATAGCAACCCCGTAAGGGTCTATTCAACTCGCTGTAAGGATTGCTTAAAGCAAATCCAAACGCGAGGTTTTATTACCATGGACTAAGAGCGACATAGTTGCATCATGGTCCAGGCATATGCTTTGATTTAGAGCGAGGCACTAGCTGGTTGCATCATTATCTTAGCTGTGGGTAGGTTTACTGCCAGGGTTTTTACACCACTGGCAGGGCTCATAACCTGTTGAAATGATAACAGGAGATAGAGGGGATAAACCTCAACTACCATAGCATTTAACCACACAGAGGAAGCTGTTTACTTACTTAGCGGTTAGGCTTAGCGTTCACAGATGTGGTAGCAGTAAAAGAGCTATTATAACTCAGACGAGCTGAGTATGAACTAAGTAGTATACACTGATAAGGTAAACTACTATCTCACATATAGATAAATACTAGTACATTCAACACCGGTAACATGTATGGTGAGAGACAACACCCCACAAAGACCATTAAGGACATCAAACACCTTTCCAAATGGAAAGAATTAACTGGCCAACAGCCCTCTTCATCTAGGGATGAGCCAAATA
>JBBPTH010000051.1:0-159846 GCA_038094055.1 Chalciporus sphaerocephalus | reverse complement strand
ATGCGGAAGACGCAACAAAACCACCACAAAAGCCCAGAAGCCCAGAACCCAAATCCCAAGCCCAAAATCGAAACCATCGATGAAGCAGAGCACTCGAAGGGGTCCAAAGGGGAACGAGAGACAAGGACACCCACCCTCAACTCAGATATTTCTCATTCGACGCATGGATCGCCAGATACGGCCAACTCAACGCCCTCCCCAGCTCCTCCTTCAACTTCCGCTCATCCCCACCAGCCCTCTCCCTCGCCAACCTCACATCCCAACCCAACAGGTTATACAACAACCTCATATTTGGTTGAATCAACACCGACAATCGTCGACTACGCACCACCAGATAGGCTTCGACAAGACTCAACCCGAGATGTTGCATCACGTACGCGATCGTCACCGTAGCACTGCGTGATACGCCAACACGACAGTGAACGAGAACGCGGCCACCCGAGAGACGGGCACGTTCGATCCATGTACACATGGTATGGAGTTGGGGCTCCAGGGTGTCGATACCATCGTCGCAGACGCCTTTGATATCGAGGACTTTAATCCTGCCTTCACGTTCTTCAATCCAGAGGGAGCCTCGATTGTTAGGACTCTGACTCGGCACGACATGCGTAGTCGAAGTCAATGTATCAGGCAACGACGATGCTTGAGGGATCGGACCGGCAGTTTCACACTTCTGAGGCGGGGGAACGAGTGCACATTCGCCAACCGAGACGACATGCGTAATACCGAGAGCGTGAAGCATATACGCATTCGCAGCATGATTCCTACAATCACCACACCGTCAAACAGCCCTCATCATGGATAACACCTGAAACACTCACAAATTCCCTAGGTACAAGAACGGAAGACCCGACTTGGGAAACTCCCGTCGAACCTAGCGTCATCGAACCAGCACTGATGGTCCGGTATAAACGACGGCAGCGTACTCGCTCTAGCTCTTCGCTGCGGATCTCGGGTCGGTATATACATTCGGCCATGATTGATCGTCAGCGCATGTGGACGGTTGCACGCTCGTGGTGTTTGCGGGGGAGTAACAAGCGGATAGTCCGCTGCATGTACAGGTACGTTCAAATTTCGAGGGATATCTCCATAATGGTATCGCGGACAAACAGGACCTTTCCGTGCTCCCACTGGTAGTCGGGCTTCAACCTTCCTGAGAAGACCAACCTCGGATTGGTATACGAAAAACGATCGGCGATTAGTGACCTACACAAGTCGGTCAATCCATCGTACCATGAATCATCAACAACATACACTCACCTGCATCTCCAAATACGCCCCTGGAAAACTCAATCACTTGACAGCCATCACGTCATGATACAGCATCGTGAAAATGATCTCCTACCATTTTCGGCACCGGTGCGCATGGATGTTTTGTTTGTGCACTGGTTTCGCCGAGATGTCAATTATCCATCAGGATGGAGTGAGAAGTGTCTCCACAGAGTTCAATTCTTTGATCAAGAAAACCCCTTAGACACTTTCGGTTTTCTCGATCCAGATCCAGTCGTCCGCGGAGTCCATCTCATCCCAGCATTTGGAGTCGGTCGTGTTGATGAACTACTTGCACCCTCGCAAGCACGCCGGATGATCGACGGAAACAACCCAGATTTAGATTGGAAGTACTACTACGTGAACATGTGAGTCATTTACTCTAGTACATTTCAATAACCAAATTTTTCTAGGTTCGTCGACCGGGACATGTTCATGAGGTTCCGAGGCGGCGGTATTGGGCACACGGCCACTTGGGACTGGAATGAGCATCTCTTCCGTGATGCTAGGCAGCCGGTTGTTGATGAGGAAGATGACAATTCTATGGGACAAGTGAGCACTGACGAGGAGCCTGAGCCTGAGAATGATGAAGACCAAATGCTTGGTGTCGAGGGCAGAGATGAAGCTATGGAAGGAGAGGAAGCAGTTGAGCACGAAGGTGATGACAGAGATGAGGAATCGGAGGACGAAGAGGAAGCCTTAGAAGGTTGGACCTATGCCATGGAAGGCGAACCCGAAAACGGCATCGACGAGTGGGAAACTGACAACGATGACTCGGATTCGGATGACGATGCAGACTGAGTTGTTCCTGACGAGGATGAAGAGTTGGACGACGACATTTATGCTTGTGAGGGATATGGTGCACTGTAAATATATTTCTACACACATTCCTCACAGGTAGCCTATGATATTCTAAGATACTGTCTCATCACTATGATATGTCACACGGACGCCATTGCAGGTGGCATGATATTGTCTTATATTAGTCCGTCGCAAACCCTGTAGGCTGTAAGGTGCAATTTTTGTGATGACTAATTCTCTGACACTGTGGGACCTAGTGGAACCACCTTCATCGCTGACGGCCTCCCGTTTTCTGATGGAATAGACTCGCTTCAACTCTCAAGATAAGATGAATCACTAGCAAACGCAGTCATGCGACAATGCTCTCCGCTGGTTGGGAAAAAATGGACTGCGCGGGGGAGCACGTGTGCCTCTATATCTATAATTACCGTTGTGAGTCCGAATTCTACGCTTCAAGGTTCACCACAGACAAAGTGCCTTGCAATATCAACTTTACTGCAAATGCATTGATGGATTGATACGGAGAACAGGGAGCCACGAAGTTATCGCCGCCACCAAGAGCACCCAACTATCCTCGTAGACGATCCCGAATCCGATCATATCAACGGCATACATCAACTCGTGTCCTCTGAGGTCCTAACGTGATCCTGACCTCACGCCTTTTCAGCGGCGAACGTGCATCCTGTATGCCATTGTGCACATGACTCTCTGGCTTCTTGCAAAATGCTTGTTTCCCATCTTCAAAGATATCTATGTATGGCTGTGGTATAAAGGGCACTGTATGAGCTGCTCTACCTCCCTGGTCCAGCATGTTCACTCTTCTGACGTCTTTCTTGCTCCTGGCTTTGGCCAGTTTGGAAAGTGTAGCGGCGACTGATGGTATTGGTACCGCGTATACCGCCCCAGGCATGTTCCCAACTTCGGCATTCAAGTCGTACTGGAACTATCCCACCGCAACCTCTGCACAACCTCAGCCCGTGGTCTCAGACCCCGTCACGGTATGTTCTTCATAATCATATATTAGATTATCGGACAATGCGATCACTCATCTTATCGTTCAGAGCTATGTTTTCCCTGAAAACTTGACGGATCCTGCTAACTTCCCTAAAGTAGGTGTTCTGACTGATGGAGTATGTTGAATCGCTGACATGTCTGCTTAGAATGACACCACCGACCCTCACCCGCTCCCTTTGCCACAAGAATCATCCCAGCTTCTTCAGCAAGCACTCAGCCAAATCAAGTCCATTGCAACCAACCCCGTGCTAGCCAATGACACTTGCGCGCAATGCCAAGCTTCATTGGCAGTTGCCAAAATGCTTGTGCTCGCAGCGCCAGAACAGGGTCCCCTCCTTACTGAAGCCGTTTGCGAGTACTTTAACTATTCGGATACTTGCTATGATGAATATAGCCGCCTTGCTCTTGGCTCTGTCTTCTCGCAGGTTGTCGCTCTCGGTGATATGGGTGGATACGATGGACAGGTAAGTCCTGCTAGTTTCATCAAGTACTTGTTCTATGGATAACAATGCTTCCTCTTGTTTTAGCTTCTGTGCGCACGTCAGCTGAACTTATGCCCTCTCCCCACCGCGGTACCTCTCAACCTTGATTCGTGGTTTGCGACACCAAAGCCGAACCCTTTGCCATCACCAAAACAGCCCAGTGGCGAGCTTCTGAAAGTTCTCCACTTGTCAGACATCCATATTGATCCTCGTTATGCTACCGGATACGAGGGTAACTGCAGTCAGTATCTATGCTGTCGCGAGAATGCCTATAACACCGCTTCGCCTGACCAAGTTCTCCTTCCTGCTGCTCGTTACGGTTCATACCAATGTGACTCTCCTCTCTCGCTTGTGCTTGCTGCCCTGCAAGCCATCCCTGAGGTGACAGGGACCCAGAGTACAGGCTTCAGCTTCTCTTTGTTCACAGGAGATCTTACTCCGCACGATAGCGATAACCAATACTCAAGGCGAGTGAGTCATGCACACATGAGGCACATGTTCTTATCCTGCCTCTAGAGCCTTTGTCGAATATGTCGAGGTAAAATTGTTTCTGTGGATGTAACATTGATCAATGCCTATGATACGACTGCGTAGGTCGTCGTGTATGGCCTCCTCAAGCAATACACTGGTTCCGCTCCCTTCTACCCCACGATTGGTAACCACGATACCTACATGCAATTTCAAATGATTCCTTACAATACATCCGGCGGTTACATTCTTGCAAACCAATTCGACTGGTACGCAGCTGCCTCAGTGATTCTGCCGTGTCGATTTTTTACTTGTACTTTTCTTCTTGTTTCGCCTTGCTTTGTCAGGCTGTATAACCGCATCTCCACCATGTGGGAATACGAGGGCTGGCTTCAAGAGCCCTCTGTCGAACAGGCGCGCACGTTCTACGGTGCTTACTCAGTGACGCGCCCCGATGGCCTACGCATCATCTCCATTGACACTGATATTTGTATGTTAACTTGCTGTTGTTTTGACGATTATTCAACTGAAAATATCGTGCCCTGATCAGGGTACGAGTACGTAATCAATCCGCATACTCTGGGACAGTTGCTGACTTACTGTCCGATTCATCTGACAGACTGAACTACTTCAGCTACATCAACTCCACTGCCGCCGACCCATTCGGAATGCTACGTTGGCTCACTGATGAACTTCAGGATGCAGAAGATGCGGGAGACCGAGTTTGGATCGTCGGTCATGTCTTGAGTGGATGGGACGGCTCACAGTCTCAGCTGAATCCAACGAACCTCTGTGAGTCAACTTCGTCGTAAACATCCTCTCATTTTACTTACCGCTGCTGCTGCAGTTTACCAGATGTGAGTCGTTGTCTAGTTTGTGCATCCCGTCTTTTGATCTCAGTAAAAGCATTGATCGCTATTCTCCCCACGTCATTGCAAGTGAGTATTGATTCACAGTTTTGTATGGGGCAGTCGCCTTACATCGCAAAACGACAGATGTATTCTTCGGACACACGCACGAGGATCAGCTTTCCGTATGCGTTTTTCACGCTAATGTTTCGCTTGTCATAACCGATTTTCTTAAGATTTTCTACTCAAACAACGGCACCGACCCGAGCGCAGAGACAGCACTAACCGCTTCCTGGATCATGCCATCGCTCACTCCTCTCACAAACCTTAACTCTGGCTTCCGTATGTACGAAGTTGATTCAGCAATGCGTGTCGCTCTTGCTCAGTTTTGAACTCGCCTTCTCATCAATTATCAGACTTTCGACATTGTTAATGCATATACGTACGCGCCATCGACTTGATCAGCAGTCTAGGTGGACTAACATCGTCGTTATACAGCTGGGTTGCCAAGGTCAACGAATTCCCTGCATTAGACAACCAGACTATATACGGTCCGACATACGAGTTGGAATACAGCACTCGTGATGCCTACGGCTACAACATCAGCTGGGGCGCCAACGACCCCCTCAACGCTACCTGGTGGCACCTCGTCACTGAGCGTATGTGACCGTTCCATCTTTCAAGTCTTCCGAGGTGCTAACATTCCTCGCTTACTCTGCAGAGATGGAGTACAACTCTAGTCTCGTTGAGGTCGGTAATCTTGGGACGATACCTGTGTGTTTGGGCTGACTTCACTGTGTCCTTTTTTCCGCAGTTGTTCAATACTTACCAATCCAAAAGTTCGGTGGCTGCTCTGAACTGCACCACAAGTGCGTGTATCGAGGCGAAGATCTGTTACATGCGCAGTGCATCTGCCCCAATTGCCATTCAGAACTGTAACCCGAACTACTCCTCTACCCAGTGATTTGCGTTGCCAAGGTAGAATATACTCAGGGACGAGTTTGCGTCCAATGACCTGTGGATAGATGAAACCATTACTGTTTGATTACGAGCAATGGAGTTATCATCGTGTTTCCGTGGATGATCGTGGAGTGGTCCACACGAGCATCAGCGTAAGCGACATTGGCTCTAGGACGCGATTGATGCAAGCGAGGCCGTGGCATACCTTCTCAGTATCAGTCTCAGCTCAAGAAAACCGTATCGACAGAAACAGCAAACTTGTACCAGTGTATCACCAACCGCTCGGAAACGACCTATCTTGGTACGTGAAACTTTGGAAGAAGAGGTTCAGATGCAATCCCACTGCCCTCAGTGACCTGCCAACCGCGTGAACAGAAGAATTCCTTCCGCAATGTTGTAAGACTCGACACTACAGATATCGGGAAGTAACGGTGTCGCCACACCTTATTCATCTCAAGTCCACACCCCAATTGCATGCCGGTACTTGTTGCGGCCCCACTGGAACCTTTCCTGGAGTGACATAGAGAAAATACTGGGTCGTCGAGTCTGCACATTTAGGTGGTAATCACCACGCTCTCTATTTTTTTAATGGCTTATGGTGTCATATTAGGTCTCAGACTCTTCTATCAGAGACACGGTCAACGACGGACAGGAAGAAGAGGTGGGTTCAACAATGCCTAGCCCTTGAGTTCTCCCCTTTTGATCACTTCGCACACGTTCAAGTTTATCTTAATCGAATGAATGATCCCGGCGGGTTTTGAGGGCCTTCTGAGGTATGACATTGCTGTGTCTGTTATTGTGTAAATAACGCAAGGAAGGATGTTCTCTATCCGCACAAACTTAGAGAAGATGCTCGAGAGTCCGCGATATCCAGGCAACAACCTATTCTACGGATATGTCCTACTCTTGACATAAGACTTTACATGATGAACAGTGCCTTCTCCGCACCCACGTCGATCCGATGCGTCCCCCCTCCTTCCGCCGCAAAATGCATTCTGTCAGTTGAGTCCATCCCGTTGTCATTTCACTCATGTTTCACCCTTAGCGAATACTTCTTGATGTTCTGCCGCGGAACGACGAAGGGAATTTCTCACAAGAAACATATATAGGTCTCCTCTCAGCACTGGGTTGACCAGCAATCCATTCCAACGACCTCGATCATCTCCAAAACTTGAACTCTCGTCATGTACTCAAAGGCCGTCACTGCCACTACTATCCTTGCTCTTGCTGCCACCACCTTTGCCTGGTCCAGTGGTAGTCAGTGCTCGACAGGATCCGAGCAGTGTTGCGACAGCGTTGAGAGCTCTGCCACCCCCTCCCTTATCACCTTGTTGGAGTCCCTCGGTCTTGATGTTGGCGATATTTCTCTTCCCATTGGCGTTACCTGCAGCCCAATCACTGCCGTAGGTGTCGGTGGCGGTTCTAGCTGGTAGGTCTTAATCGCCTTTACGTTCGGGGCACGTTCTGACTGCGTCTGCAGCACTGCCCAGAGTGTCTGCTGCGAGAACGACAGCTTCAGTAAGTCATCAGATCATTCCCCCGACGGTTTTCTCGCGTAGGTGCTAACGGTACCTTGTAGATGGCATCGTTGCTCTTGGGTGCAACCCAATTAATGTCAACCTTTGAAAAAGAAGGAAGTGCAGCTCCTTTGCCTAGGATGGAATAGGTGTCCGCGTCCAAACCGCATGCTGTGTGCTTGTCTTCGTTTGTGATGGAGTTAAATTGGTTCTTTCAAAATACATCCATTACCCTGTCAGCTCGAGTGATTTGGTTTCGTAGTTTCGTGACTTGCTGTGCTACACCTTACGAATGACGGACTTGTGTCCTGAGCTCTGAGCGGAAAAGATCGCATCTCAGAAACAGCTCTAAACTTGTGCTTTGGAGCCACGAACCACCCGACTGCGAGCTGCACTTTCCAGTTGTCTTTGCAAGCATGAATGCGGGGGCTCGGAATGATTCCGACTCTTCTGGACAAGAATCGACAACTTCTTGAATTTGAAATTTTTAGAGAGAAACTACACATCGATAACTTTGTTCATATCGCAACGATACCGCTACCAAAAGATACAGCTGAGCTGGCACTTCCCGGCTCAAGACGCAAGATCTCGCCTGCTTGGAGCTGTCGAACGCCACCGTCCACCACTGAGTACTGAGTGCCGGGGAACTACAGCACCTCCCTGATTTGGGATGGACAAGGTTCAATGCTTTTCGCACGGCCCGGATCGGAAACATGCAAGCTGGGATTCTCGCTGGTGGCAGTCTCCAACCGATCTCAGTCACCTCAATAATACCAGCCACAAAACCGTAGAGGTACGCTTCTATCGCCTTTTTTTCGACTCGCTCACGTATACGACTGCACACATTACGTGGATTGTGAAGTTCACCCCAGTTCTTGCCAGGTGTCACATACAGGCTATGCATCTGAAAATGTCGAGAATACTCTGTACAATTGTCAACCATGTCCGGGACTTGCCTTCTCTGTCCCCCTTGAAACCCATGGACAACAGTCCGAGGCCCAGATATGGTTAATATTTGAGTAAGTGCAGTCAACGTGTACGACACATAACCTGTGGCCGACGAGTTCAAGCGCAACATCGAAACGCTGAGACGACGTGATCCGCCGAGCTCCCTGAAGCTCCCAGGAATTGAATACCGATGGACCTGTTCCGGGATCTACATCCACAACCCTCGGACTACGTTGGCAGCTCACCACCACAACTCGTTGACGTGGAATTCTATCAGGCGGAGCGCTCTACAACTCTCCGTTTTCCCACCTCTTTGTTCTCACACGGTGATTACTTCACTACAGCACCACTTTCTCCGATGTCATGCTTCATGAAGGTGATATTTGTGTCAGGTACCCACCCCATCCAACCACTCAATCAATAGCCGGCCCCAAGTTATCCACTCCTGTACCCCCGTGTTTCTCAGGGTGAACGGAACGTAAAGCAAAGCAAAGGAAAATCTCGCATCTGCCTTGACCGACCGTCCCACCCTCGTTCATCTTTTCGACAAAATTCGCGCTTAGATGTGCTTCTTGACTGGGCGATCCGATATCCGACACCCCCTTCGCTTGGGGTCATTTCTCTTGGCGTGTTTGGTTTTCGAATATCGCGAAACCTGGAAGAATGCTGAAAGGTATAAAATGATTACACTCTAGAGTTCTAAGCTTCACTCAACTCAAACCAGACATCCAGATTGTCTAACAACCTCCTCACAGATCATATCATCATGTTCTCTAAGGCTTTCGCTGCCACTACTATCCTTGCTCTTGCTGCCACCACCTTTGCCTGGTCCAGTGGTAGTCAGTGCTCGACAGGATCCGAGCAATGCTGCGACAGCATCGAGAGCTCTGCCACCCCCTCCCTTATCACCTTGTTGGAGTCCCTCGGTCTTGATGTTGGCGATATTTCCCTTCCCATTGGCGTTACCTGCAGTCCAATCACTGTCATAGGTGTCGGCGGCGGTTCTAGCTGCTAGGTCTTAATCGCCTTCACGTTCGGGGCACGTTCTGACTGCGTCTACAGCACTGCCCAGAGTGTCTGCTGCGAGAACGACAGCTTCAGTAAGCAATCAGACCATTCTCCCCTTAATTCTCTCGTGTAGATGCTGATGATACCTTGTAAACGGCATCGTTGCCCTTGGGTGCAACCCCATTAATGTCAATCTCTGAACAAGTAGGAAGGAGTGCAGCTTTTCCGCACAAAATAGGGTATTTGACGATATCCGGATCACACGTCGTGCACCTGCTGTAATGTATTGAATCAGATGGTCGTAGTTTGTGTGTTTGAATGGTACCACGCTTAGACCGCCGACTATCAATTTCCGCGTGACTTAGCATTGACCACTGGCGATCTTTGAGTAGCTCCAAATCCAAGGTTAGCAGATACGGAGAAGAGTTCGGCGGAGTTTTATGTACGACCCTGCACATTGGAATTCCACACCTCAAATGAAGCTAGTACCACAATTAATAAGTGAATGCATTACAGCTAAGACCAGACACAAAAGATTAACAGAGTAGATTGCAAGATTAATAATTTTTGAACACGAGCTATTAATGCGACGAGTGCTGAGCCTCTTAGAAGTCCTCCGCAAGACGATGATGGAGGTACGCATAGTCAGTGAGCACGCGCATAGACTCGTCTGTAAACTCCCTTGACAAATCCGCGCAAGTGACCCTGCATGCGGACTCGAATCCAGTCAGAAAGTCTGAAGTTTCGAAAACGTGAACGAGTTCATGAGCGGTCATGTCTTGAACGACCAAAGTCTGTAAAACTTCTAACTCAGAAACGACATCCGACCCATGAGATCCGTGTTTCAAAACACACGCTATGTCGAAATTCTGTGGTGCGAAAGATACCGACGGTATCGAGGATATACGATCCACGGGAAGAGGGATGGCGGAGTGGGGCCAAACGCCGTCCCCACCTTTAACCCTTTCTATTAATACTGCCTGTGGTTGATGATGGGCGGTTTCGGCGAGGGTAACCTGCAGGAAGTAGTGCACGTCAAAGCGCTCGACGGTGTGTTCCCATTCGTCTATAGAGACGTCTTTCATCGTTACTCCCTTGCAAACCTCGACCTTGACTATCGGGCGGTCGGATGCTTCCGACACATCCTTGCGCCAATTCTGAAAGTATTCCTTGTTGGACAAGGACGTCGCATGCTTGTCCAGGAAATGGTGCATGGCGGATGTGAATGTCATGATAGCTGATTGGGGTGTGTACGTGAGGTTCTAAGGATGTAATGGTGGGTAAATGAGATATTCTGAGGGCAAGAGCGTCCAGGGAGAGTATTATATGGGTTTGGTTAAAAGCCCCTATTGAGGATGTCAATATATTTCTCAGAAATTCTTCTGAGACACTACGTCAGTACTGCGAAGGCGGAGCGTTTCAAATTTGCGTCATCCACCGAGGGAGTTTTGATATCAATAAGCCATAGTGGAAGCTTGGATGCTATTCAGTAGAGAATAGAGAGCGGCATAAAACGATGTCGAAGTGTGAACCTGAGGACAACCTTATAGACGAGGAGATAGATGACGAAGTATGCACCAGCCTATCTCTTGAGATACTCTTCGAAAGCGCCGGTCATCCCTCCTAAAAGTGCCCCCGATCGAGTCTAATACGACTCGAGGAGGTAGTCTCACCTCAAATAACACCAAGTGTCTCAGTTCAGTTGAACGGATGACGTCGTAGAACGTTAGTTTCCATGACATGAATGCACCTCATCCGATTCATGGTGATGACACTAACTAGAGGGGTCGGGGAAGATAATACCCACCGACGCAAGGATTCAAGGAAAGACTCACCACATCAATGACTTAGGATGTTTCTCGAGAAAAATGCGCAATAATACGTACCAGCCATACGATGTCTATCTACCGTCGAAGACTGTGTCTTGTGGATCGGGATGGTCGCTCATTTTCTGCTGATGTCGCTGTTCGAATGCAGAGACGACTTACCTCGACGGTGAGAAGGGGGTCAAAGTGTAACTCGTGCATGCTGCAGTTGCGTAACCCTACGTGGCCTTTAGTAGTAGCGTCGAGCAGTCGATCTGATCTGAAATGTTTATCAGCATCGCGATCAATGACATGATGAACCAAGAGCTACCACTCGTTCGATGGTGAATCAAGGTCAGTGTCAAAGGCCAAGGTCGAGGCCGACGTAAGTTCTACCTTGTTTACCTGAGCTTGCCAGTACCAAACATCGGAGGTAATACCAACCTAACCCACGTTATGTATAATACTTACCAGGACACAGTCACGGTCGAGACTACATAGCACTGACAAGATATTAGAAGAAGACCATCTCCAAACACTCCGATCTAACGGACACCGTCGTCGTCGCATCACATGGATCCGTTCGAAGTACGCATGCAGTTCTTGGGTCTGCTGCGAAAGCTCAATGCATGAGTAGGCTCTCTGTCCCTTGGCGTTCGCATTGATCAACAGGTTTCTTTCCTCCTCCTTTGTCTCCTTTTTGCCCTGTCTCCGTGGTGCTGCTGCGTCCGTTCTGCACCCCTTGTAATTGCCACCTCGCACGAAACATGTAGATCCCAACAATCAATCCAAAAAGTAGTCAGCTACGCTCTGAAGTATTTCTCCCGCTGTGGAGAGGACCTATGGGAATGTATTATCGAGGAATGTCAAAAGGTTTGCCATCCCTGCTTTCCCGATCCCACATTGCCCTCGTACTGGGACTAACAGCGAAACAGGGCTCTATAAACCACCGAATCAACATCCTCTATTTCCTCGACTCTCTTTGTGAGTCGTCACTCCTTGCGAAAGCATATCAACCACCACCACCTGCAGAGTCTTCTTCGTACGTCCCCTTCCCGCCGCCTATTCATACGCATATGCTCACCCTCATCTTCATTGCCTCCATTCTCCTCGGGTACGCACTCGCCACATGTATGTTCAAGACATATAAAACCGACATCTTTTTACGTCGACTATGTCACCCGGGATCTTTGTCAGATCGTCGAATGCGTGGTTCCAGTTGGACGACAAGGGTTACCGAATCTGACGAGTACGAAGCAGGTGTGGCTCTCTCTCCTCACCTTCCATGTGCAACCTGCTCTCACACGGGTGTGTTGACGTCGATAATGCAACTCGCTATGACAGATCCTCGAAAACTGGCGCACGAAACGGATCGTCGAGCCACATCGGGTAGAAGAAGCGATGCATGTACTCATAGGACGACAAGCGCACGCTCAACAGCTCGAGTCCACCTCCTCCACTTCTGACCCTCCTCCCACCTCTTCCGCCGCCTCTGCTCCCAACAGCACCTCCACACAACCCGCCACTCAACACAAAGGCAGTGGAGGGGACGCGCATCTCTCTCGGGGAGAGATATTTAAACGGATAGAAGAGGACCGGGAGAGACATAAACGGTTGAGAGAACGACGATGGGTGCAAGCTCAGCCGCTTTCTTCCTCTTTTCCCTCCTCCGCATCGACGTCGACGCAGAGTTCTAGCGGGGTCACAGGAGGAGGAGGGGGAGGAGGGACAGCATCCATGACGTGGGCACTGGCGACGTTCTTGCCCTTGAGTGCCTCGGAAGACAGTGAGTTAGCCCTGGATATCCAGTTTGAGAATGAGTGGGAGGCGACGAGTGATTGGAATGAAGATGACGTGGAAGCTGTGTCAGAAGAGAGGATGTTGTGTTGGCCTGGGTCTGCTTCTACGGGCAAGGTTCTCGATGGGGGGAAAGTGGATGGGAATGGGGTGCCGGCAGCACAGGGGGTGGAAGAGGATTTGGCAGATGGAGAGGGGGGAGAAGAGCCGATGGATTTGTCGTAGCGACGTAGCAAACAATAAGTGAGCTGAGGAATATATCATGGATTTTATTGAGGATCAAGGAACGACCGGGGTATACATAGGCATAAGTACAGACAAACAACGAGTGATATCCAGGCAACAGACAATAGATACTAGCGCTACATAAGTATAAAAATGGGTATAGGCGTATCATGGGACAAGGCGTTGTGATGGGCTGTTGGCACTGGCAACGGTGGGAGATAGGGATCACACGATGACACCAGCTGTCTCGCTGAAGAGGGCGAGGAGTCTGTCTTTGTCATCTTCGGAGTCTGCGTAGATACACCAATTGCGGCCGTCGACGAAAGAGACGGCAAAGGAATGGGGAATGGCCTCGAGTTCTTCAAAACCCTCATACCATTCGTGGAAACCGGCGACTCGACCATCGAGAGGGATGAGGTCGATTGTGCGGGTCGAGTCGCGTTGGTTTCTGCAGAGGGTCAATTGAGCGTGTTCGAGATCAAACATAAAGTAGCGTCTCTTCCAGTCGATGGCGTCGTGCGTCTGCACGGTAAGCCATCCGCAGAGAGCTGCACCTGCGTTCGGGCCAGCATTGAGAACGACTTCACTGAGCCGTGTGACGCGATTGCGACGTTCCTCTGCGTCGCGTTTGCGTTCTTCTTCTTTTTCGCTAGACTGAGAAGCTACACGAGCGATATGAGCACTACGCCATTTTTCCAACTCTTTGGTGTACTGCAAACGGCGCTGTTGTTCCGACTGTTTGCGCTCGTGCATTTCCTGCAGTCGACGGCTCTCAGCCTCTTGTGCTTCCTGTTCCTCGCGTCGACGACGTTCGGCAGCGAGTTGGAGGTGTTTCTGGAGAGTGGCGACGCGTCGGGCTTCGTCTTCCGCATCGCGACGGCGTTGTTCTTCCTTCTCTTGGATACGGCGGGCGATGCGAGCCTGTTCTTCGCGCAGGGCTTCCTGTTCTTCGAGATGGCGGCGACGCTGGGTGGATTGGCGGCGTCTGAGACGCTCCTCTGGGGAGAGGTGGCGGTAAGTGAGTGTGGGCAGTAGCGTGGGTGGTGTGGACGGGGGTGGGGAGGGGGATGTGTACCGGACATAGTCAGGGGTGGTAGGGAGCGGCTTGATGTGGAGGAATGGACGGGGCGGGGTGGGTGGCGGGTCTTTGGGCGGGGGCGTCGGGGGCATGGAGCGAACGTCCTCGGGAGTGCGTTTGTTGCAGAGACGGGTGAGGAAAGTGATCATGAGAGATGAAGTTGATATGTATTTATTTATTTATTTAACTATTAGGGTTAACACTCGATTAGATAAGATAAGAGATGGTCCGTGCGTTTGAATCGAGTATTTTGACATGTTTGTGTTGTTGGGGAGTGGACTCACGGTCGGACGGCAATCACGCACTCAGCGTCGGGTTGATAATGGACACAAACGAGATCGTATACAAGGGCAAGAAATCGAACAGATCCTGGTCTAACTTGCCACACGAACTCGTCAGGTCCATCGCCACTCACTACCTCCTCGACTCACAGACAAACAGTTACTGTCCGAACGCTTGGGACTTGAAGGAGCTATGGCACCCGAGAATCGTGTATACAACTTTCCGGGACGCAATCGTGCTCGAATCCCTCATGCAGATCACCCCCTCCTGGGCTACAGCACTCGAAACCCATCTCTTCTGGAACAAAGCATGTTCCGTACTCGACCCACACGATGTTCTCGCACATTACCAGTATCTCCGTCCTCACTCAAACACGCCAAGCCCCGCGCACGTCCATCACCCCCTTCGAATATCCCCCTTTCGTCATTTCCGACAGATGACCGCTCGTAGCTGCTACGTCTGCCGCATTAACTCGCCCTTCTCATCTGCCGGTCTCGCAGCTGCAAAACGAACCCATGTATCACCCACCCTCGGCTCAATCGCTCTTTGTCGCGAACATCGTAAGACCACCTTCTGTGGCCTGTGTCTCCGAGAGGCGCCTCCTGCCGAATCTGACCCCCAATTCGATATTCACGGTAACCCCGTCCGCTTCACCCCGTATCACCAACCCTACGGGCATCCGACCCAACTCACCCACTACAATCCGTATTCACCACAAATAAACCCCGCTCTCATGGTCTGCTGTGCTGAAAATGAAGACGAGGAAACCTGGCCAGGTGTAGACACCACTTGTCGCTCCTGTCGAAGCGAGTGGCTCTGGCAGCGCATTTCCACCAGCATGCGTGACAGAGAAGCCGTAGGTGGTCCTCGCTTTGCTCAACACGCCTCGAGAAAAGACCAATCTACCATCTCTCGCTTTCCCCCTTCAAAATACGCGTCTGCAGATTGGGAAACGCGTCAGACGGTCGACGCGTTTATCGAATTAGGGGAAGGCTCTATTGCCGAAGTCATCGCCGTGGCGCGGGAAAAATTTTGGCTCCGCTCGCAGACTAAAATGCCCGAGTTGATGGAACAAGCTGTCGCTGCCACTCGTTGGGCAGGAGAAGGCATGGGTGTCGATTTCACACCTCATCAGCCTGAGCAACAACAACAACAACGCCCGCCTGTTGGCCAATCACAGCGTGCACCTTACAGCCCAACTCGCAGTACTTCTCCCTCTCCCCCTACCCCTCGTTCCCGCTCACCATCACCGCGGTCAATCTACTCATCGGAGGCGTACTCCGAGGAGGAAGAGGAGGAAGAAGATCCTGAACTACTATCTCTCACTGAAGACGCAAGTGGCGTTCGTGAAATCGCCATCGCAGACTGGGCACGTGCGCGCATCTTGGACGGACACTGGCTCAGTCCAGCAGATCAATGGTATGGTTATGCTTGGCCTGCAGGAGGCGGTGTCAGAGACACTGGTGAGGACACGGAGAGCGAAGATGAGAGTGACGACGGACACGGACACGTGTCCAAGCGGCGGATGGTCAGAGTTGAAGCTGTTCATCCGTGTCCTTGGACAGTCAGTGCAAGCGAATCTTCTACGTCTCCTACGTCAACGACATCGCCTACCTCCCCTATCTCGCCCAATTCGATGTCATCCGAGGATATTCACCCACGTCCGTCCACTGTACGAGCACACGCGCCACCGTCATTTGCTCTCTGTGAACAGGCGTACCATGCATATCAGAAGCAACTCCGGGAGATCTTACTCCCTGCGATGCGGAATCTGATACGTAAATGTGTGATTGAGTGTGCGAGAGGTGCTAGTACGGGTGGGGTGACTGACCCAGCGGTGCGTGTGGCACGGATGGATCCGGACGAGGTCCTTGCCGAGCTGAGATCTCCTGGTGTATGGTTCGATGGTGTTGATTGGGTTGCTGGCGGGTTACGCACACCCGCACACTCGCATAAGGGCCCATCGCCTCACGCGCGCCGGCGAGATGGAGAACGAGAAGAAGAAGAGGCAGGTAGTACGTCTGAACGAAGTGAAGGCTCTCATACGACCACGACCAGCCCCGTATTATCTACCACAACATTACAAACCACGCCCTCGCCTCCACCTGACAAGGACGGCAAGGACAAGGTGTTACCGACGGCTGGGGCAGAAGAATCAGCCGACAAGACGAAACCGCTGCCATCACCATTACAACCGCCCACGTCAATGGTGAAGCTGTCGATGCCGATTCCAGTGTCGCCTGTATTAGTACCCCCAAAGTTACTTCATCCGATTCCTTATGTGCCTGTGACGTTGGCGCATATGACGCAGTATAGCTTGGAGGCATTCAAGAATGTGCGTGTTTCGTCTTTCTTGTTTTGTGTTTCAGACCCGGCGTTCCATTTTTCGTAACTATGGCTTTTGCCTTTGATATTTTGATGTCACGTTTTTCCGGCTTAGGCGGCTGATACGTTGAACGGACAGGTCTGGCGAGAGGCGTGTGCTCCGTTGTTCCATTGTCGATGCACGATATGTGAACGAGCGATGGTCCTTGCGAATGCTGCTGCTGGACACACAGTGCCTAGTCAGGGGCATGTCAACTCGAGTGTTCCTTCGCGCCATGATGTTCATCCTCGTCCCAACGCGAATCCCGGTGCCAATGGGCAGGGCAATGAGAAGACAGAAGTGAGGGGGAAAGATGAAAAGGGGGAGGGACGGACGAAAGGCGAGGCTTTACTTGAGGAAGTGGATGTGAAGAGACATCGACTAGCTCAAGAAGAGGAGGAAGAGGAAGAGGAAGAGTATGCGGAATATGAGGAGTACGAGGAAGAAGAGGAGGATGACGGCGATGTCGAAGAAGAGGAGGTCGAAGAGGAAGACCCTGAACACGAACAAGAAGACGACGATGGCTCACACATTCCCGTTCCTCTGTCGCACGCTGTTACGCCTCGAAAACGGTCGTCGGACGATCTGGGTGGAGAAGGTGAGGGTGGGTTGGTAGGTGGCGGTGGCGGTGGTGCGGGAGTGGGGAGAATTGGGACGCCTCCGAAAAGAGCAAAGATGGGTGTGCATGTGC
This sequence comes from Chalciporus sphaerocephalus, assembly GCA_038094055.1. NCBI lineage: Eukaryota > Fungi > Basidiomycota > Agaricomycetes > Boletales > Boletaceae > Chalciporus > Chalciporus sphaerocephalus. Next base: position 142,288 of record JBBPTH010000051.1, on the reverse strand, counting down.
ATGCGGAAAGCCCTGTGCAGAGCAATGGCGTGGTGCATATCCCCAGTCATAACCACGGGCACGAACACGAGAAAGGGATGCTCACTGCGGGCACGCCGGGTACGGGGACACGTCAGCGGAAACGATCCTCGGAAGAGCTGGAGGTTGGGTCGGGTGGTGGAACGCCCGGAGATAGAGACAGGGACAAGGAAAGGGATAGGGGCGGAGGTGGTGATGGCTGGGTGAGAATGAGGGCTGGGGATGGTGTCGATGATCGGGATCGGGGAGGATCAGTGATGAAACGACTAAGGGTGGATGGGCCTCCTAGGTCACGGCCGCGTGAAGCATCACAGGAGGTGGATGTGTCACCATTGCGCCGAAGGGAGTTGAAAGGTGTTGGGGATGTTCGTGACCGGGAGAGAACCAGAGAGTGCGGGGGATATGTGGATGTGCCGCTGGGACCGGGAGCATTGAAAGCGGGGTTGGTAAACGGCGGTGAGTTGGATGGGTTGTATGTGTTTGATTCGGAAGAGACATGAACGTGGAGGTGTGTGACCCGGCCAGGGTGGTGTTTCCAAGCTTTGTTTCGCTTGTTTGATCTTTTTTTGATTGTTTGACGATACTCGTACGGCACACATGCATACTCGCGTCTGAGCTTTTTTGATTGTGATTATGAGAGGATCCTTGAGGAGGGGAGGAGGATCCTCTCGATGTATTGTATACCAATATCAATTTTTCGCCTCGCTTCGATGTATGTGAAGGAGGGCTTTGTGGTACCCATTCAGTTGAGGTTCGTCTTATCGAGATGAGTTGGACTTTGGAGGAGTCTGAAGTCGCAAACGTTTGGCATACGCAGGTGTCACCAATTAACGGATTCCCATTCGTCTGGATGCATGCCTCATTAAGATCTTAGTCCGACTTTGTGCAGGTATCATATCACTCCCGGTCTTTGGAATCGAATGATAGTAAAGTGAGTACTACTAGCAATCCTTCGTATTTGTTGACGCTCTTTCTGCGCTCGTCAGTCTCGATTTCAGTTCACTCACTTGGAACTGAAACCATCCTTTTACCTTCATCACAATGATAGGCTCGGATATGTGTTCTTGACACCCGATCAGGGACCCTGAGACTTGCTTTGTCCATTCCCCTCTCCTTCTTTATTCGTCCCCTCACCCGCCGTGGATCATGCCCGCAACTATTTTCATGTTCGATATCGACTTTATTGACGAACTCAGTCTAGATAAGCTTCGAGAGGTTTTACTACACGACCATTCTTTCGCCGCCGCTCGTCTGGATCTTCACTGTTCGGATGATTTCTCGCGAGCTGTCGGTTGGGCTCATTCATTATGGATTCCAACTCCGCGGTGCGAACGAGTATGGAATCCGATGTTGCTTGATGAGCAACCTCTTTCCCGCGACTCGGAACTGTCAACCCCAACTTCAAGTTGTTCCGTCGACATGGATCCGAGTTCGAACGAAGAAGCACGTACTTCGTTCCGACTCATATCCGTCGCTAACAATCATCCATCGTCCTTCCTTGCCATCATCTCGCAGACATTTTCCCGCGAGCTATCAGCCCAGTTCATTCAGCGTGAGATCTCCCGCGAAGGCTATCCCACTATGTCCTGATTGTTTCAATTGGCGCGAAAAGGCTTGACTTGGTCCCTTTCAAGCGCTGATTTGATAGTCCGTCATTGTGACTATCAAGATTACTTAGGTACGAGAACCATGGAAGTGATTAACTCATTCAGTACCAATGCATTTGTATAGTCCGAGAAGTAATATCCGTATTGGAAGCACCTTGTTCGCTCCTTGATTTTTCTGGTGAGGTGGGAAATGCATCCGAATATTACGGGAGGCATTGTGGCAAGTCAAGCCCTTCACATCCGTCGAGGATCATCTTTTCTTCGACCCCCCATTGGATATTTTTGCGCAAGCCATCAAGTGCACATGTACTCACCGAGCGCTAAATTGGTGCTGTTTATACTAGGACTCACTTTGTGGTCTTTCTTCCATCGTGCCTTGCGGCTTATCGTCATCCCCAGCCGGCCTCTTCCGATTTATTCATCTTGATATCTCCCTCACCCATATCCGAGGCCGACTGCGGTGTAGGTCCCGAACAGCACCAGATTGATACGATCGCATCCTCACTCCTGGCGTGAATGTCCCCTTCATCTTTTTGACCTTCTATCACTGATGATTCTATCATAGTCTGTTATCTTCCCGTTCAATTGGGGTGCCTGCAAGCTTAAGTACCACTTCCCATTCGAAGCTCAACCTTATTGTTTCCCATATGCAGTTTGGATGGATCAAGACTGTCATTAAGGAATAAAGGCATTCAACAAATTTGTTCCGAACCGCACAACGGCCGAAAGGAAAGGAATATTGGGCGAAAAAGAGATACGTATCATTGTCATTCTGCAAGGTCATGCATGTCGATATTATCCGGAATCGCCTTGGCAGATGGGAATATCAGAATCGCGAGGGATTGAAGATCATAGCCGCGTCCTTCGTGAAAGATACAAAAATTTTATGTCCGCCACTCACCAGAGTACTAGTATATTGAATCTTGATACCAGGCGTCCCAGGATGAGGGATTCTGTTCATTACTGTATAAAACATAGCATTTTTGATGAACGACATTAGTTACTCCCCTCGTAGAACTATCGCGAACAGATTACCAGACATCGCAGTTCCCTCCTAGAACCCGATGCTTGAAAGCACCCAAGGTGAAGATGCGGCGATGATAAGTGTTATACCTTAGGCACGCCCAATAACATTAGCCGCTGGTAGTACAGGAGGGAATACGTACACGTCTATCACGACGCTAGTTGCGCAACGAGAACTGGATACACTAGGTGAGTATCGATAGTGGAAAGAAACAAGAAGGAAAAACAAACCAGCATGCCCGCTGGCTGGATTGAACAACCGACCTCATCATTACGAGTGACGCGCTCTACCACTGAGCTAAGCGGGCGTTATAAAGAGCTCGAATATGGCACTCAACTACGCCGAACCCCGAGTCACTACTTCGTATTTTGCTTTGAACAACACTTGTTCTTCCCTAGGTGAGCAATGCTATGGCACGCCCTAGTGGGCCAGGACTGCCTTGAGACACCTGGGGACTCGAATACCAGCCTGAGGTCTCTGTAAGCAATTCTCTTCTTTGAGCAACTGCTGACATGCAGATTGGGATCAGTCACGATATGTGCTAGAATTCCATGTGATTGATCTATGAGCACTGCTCCAGATCGACCTCGACAGAAAAGTTTGACCTCCTCATCAAGAGGGACCTGAAGTTACACTTGCTCAACACATCGGATTTTGAGTACATGGTACGTGGTGAGCTCTTCCGTACTCTCGAGACATCAACACGTCAAGAATATTAGTCTCTATTCATGGGCAATTCATCACTTTAACACCACCCCATCAACCGGAACTGGTCTGATGGTGGTTGACGTGAATATCATATTATCGTAAATATGGTCTTTGATCACCGTTAACGGATGAGTCGGACGACACGAAAAAGCCCCTAACTTCTAATTGGCGGCGACCAGAACATTCATTGGGGAAACGTTCGTTTTTCCAGACGAGATCACTCCGAAACATGTTACGCTGTCAAGAAAATCCTCGATTATATTATTCAGGTCCTCAGTATGACTACCACTACTCAACGTGCGGCCGCCCCGTGAAAGTAAGTAGGTTCAGTTTTTTGTGGAATTATACTTTCACGACAGCTCGGCCACGAAATCGCTCCAAATTGTCTTGCTTGTCCGCATGTCCCCCGAGACTCATTATATAGATAAAGAAAATTGTCCAGTTAACTGGACGACATGCTGCCAAGAGACGGGTTTAAAGCGCTTTCGGGTCTTTACATTGGCGGTCAATTGGTCACAAGCTAGATCGGACCAGAAGAAAGGCAGTGTAGAGCGCACTGAAAACAGATATGTCATTGTTGGCATTAACCTTTCGACAAGATTGTTTCGTCAACCCAGAGTCTACCATTTAGGATGAGAAATATTAGGGTCAGTGTGATGGCTAGCCATCCAGAGAGATCCAAATTTCCCACAAAAGACAGCGAACACGAAATAATAGATGAGAAAAGTGGTGCCTGCCCACATGAAATCAAGTCAATGCTTCAAGCGACGAAGATAAAGCTCGGGAGCGATTTGAGAACGAGAATCAATCGTTGCTGTAATCGTAAGTATACAATAATTGACATTTCATTATAGGTTTACAGTTGGCTACGCATGACTAGTTAGCAGGCGGCCAACACAAACAATCTGTTCACTTTTACCGATATTCATACCATTCACTTGATCACCTCAATCCACGAACTGGTTCCGGCAGTTTCAGCCTTGCCTGATGCTTGTAGAACCTGCCTGGCAATGCATTCCGAACATTACGGCGGGAGGGGATGCCTGACCCTTCGGCATGTAATACGTAGATGGCTCAGCTGGAATGGAAATGGAAATAGGAGGAATAGGTGTTTCCGACTGAGTTTCGAGAACAGACACAAGTTTTGTTGGAAGCTTGAACTTCGTCGGTGATTGAGGGACACTGGAACCAGTTGACGGATATGAATATAAATCGGCGTTTCTGGGGACATCGAGATGAGGTGGCGAGAGTGCAGGCATTCCTAGCCCGCAAGCTTTTTGTGTTAAACGTAAAATTGGCTTCGTTGGAATCCGGGACTCGCAGCTAGGCATACATGTGGGAATCGAGCGCCCGATCCCTGCTGCAGACGCTAACGACATGCGCCTGCTCGGGGGAGATATCGATGACGTTCCAGGTACGCTATGGCTGGAGATAGAAGGGGATAAAGTGGCACGCAAGGCTGCCGATGCGGTCACTCCCTGCGAGAACGACACCTGCGATGGGGAGTGTGGGGAAAGGGGCAATGCGGTATTAATTTGCGATACTCGGTACGGAGCCTTCGGAAGAGGTACTTTCGGCATAGTCTCTGAAACGACTTCTTCATCCGCAAGGGAAGGGCGGGTCGTGCTGAAAGATGTTTGCAACGGTGATTGAGGTAGTGGCGGTGACTGAGGAAAAGTGACTGATGTACGGACAGACGAAAGTGACCTTTTTGGCCGCACACTAGGAGTAGCTTCGTCTATCAATGGCGACTGCGAAGTTCCGTGACCAGACGACTTAGGTAAAGGTGGGGCTGGTTCTGTGGTTGAAGCCGGCGAACCGAAGGACGTGCGCGACCGCGAGAGCGACGCTCGAAGGGAGGCAAGCGACGATTTCTTACTCAACGGCGTAGCACACCTATCCGTCAGCGAGGGCCGTGGTGTCCGGTGAGATGTTTGAATTGGAGATGTAGGGAGACTTGTAGATGGTCTTTCGTTGGTTTTGGAACCCAAAGAAGGACGGGATGAACCAATGGGCGTACGAGAGAGCGAAAAAGATGCTCGGATGGCTGCTAGCGACAACTTTTTGGATGATCTGCCCTCATTAGCCCTCATTTGCGCTTCTTGCGCGTGGTGCTCCATATCAATTACAGTGGCTGATGCGTGATCCGGTTTTCTTTGGGCTGCCGACAGGCCCGTAAGTAGACTGAGTAAGCGCACCCCCCTCCTAGGTCTTTTCAACTGGTTTCCTTTCTCTCCTATAGCAGGAGCATGCGGAGTTGAGATAGGAACATCTTTGGAATCGGAAGACGGCAGATCTTCTGATGTGACGGACCAACGCGACTCAGAACATTCAGTTCGGTGGTGTCTTGTGCCTTCATACGCTGAATATGCGTTGGGCATCGGAGACGGACAAAATGTACGAGACAAATCATCGAAGGCACCTGGGGCAAGGCAGATGTTACTGGGAGATGCTGGAAAAGAGCCTTTGGGAAAGACTGGAGATGATGGTGAGGATCGCGATCGCGCTCTCCCTGTACGCAAAGCTTGACCCTTGAAGAATCCCTGCCCGGAGAATGGTGAGGAAGGAAGAGGAACATTCTCCACGCGAACATGTGGTGATGATATGAACGTGGGCCTGTTCGGTGACGTAGGCGTGCTAGTGCACGGTGTTGTCAAGTGAGTTTCACGTGAATATGCAATAGAGAAATTGGAAAGCGACGGCGAGGCATTCGGAGAATCCTCGCCATCTTTCGAGCGCAAGAACTTGCGAAAAAAAAAATCGCCGCTATTGCACGAGTCAATGTTGGACGGAGAATGTACAACAGAAACTGGTGGGGGTGGATCAATGTCGTGGATCTGGGTCTGGTTCGAGGAAAATGTGCCGCTAAGAGAAGGAAGTCGAGTCATTCGTCCAGACGAAGAGCGCGATCGCAGCGTACAGGAGAACCCCTGTTTCAATGAAGAGACGGGAGAGGGAGGTGGAAGTGGAAGATCCTGTAGGGCGGCATCAAACCGGGAAGAAAACTTGGCAGGTGGCAGACGAACCTTCTCAGGTATATTATGGGAGGGTGGTGGGGTGGATTGCATCTTCAAGCATGCCACCCCGTGTTTCAGGACATCTACAGAGTACGTGCAATTCTGTCCTCCATCCCTTTCTCTTTTAGAGAGAATATGCGGTGAGGGTGCTGGGTCAAGCCAAGTGGTGTCGCGTGAAGAAGTTGGTTCTGTGTACAATGAAAGTGGATGTAAGGAGACATCTAGTTGGTCGAAATCAATCGAGCGGTGGGCGCCGATCGAGGAGGAAGGGGAAGGGGACAGTCTGCGTGGATCAGAAGCACAGATGCTGTCGGGCCTATTCTCTTTGAAGACGAAGTCGTACTGATGCTGTATCCAGGAATGTATGCGGTCATCGAGAACGCTTGTGTACGAGTCTGAGAAGAGCTGAGTAAGAAGAGCGGCGTACGCCGCATCCTCTTCATTCATAGATCGCATCGTCGCGCTTGCTGCAGTGAGAGGAGAGTCGTAGGTATTAACACAGTGACACGTTGACGAGATGGACACATTTTATTACCACTGGACATTGCGGGTGTGTAATAGGAGCTAGAAAGTAGCATAAATGTCACAGATGGCAAGTAATATCGGGCGCGACACGACCACCTCATGCATCAGAACGCAACAAATCTGATTGAATCACCGCGCAACTAACATGCCCTGTTTCAAGCCACGAAATGTGTAAGCCAAACACACCGTTATGACAGCACCCTCAAAGGTGTCGATGTTACTCACATCAGGGTCCCTGCTGAATTCTCGTCATTCATACCCTCGTTCCGAATAAGATACAATCCCATGTTTCGTGGTCGTCCTTCCCGATCAGGAACCTTTCTTACTAGGTTCCTTCTGTCATTCATTCTTCAGTCTGAGGACAATCTAGGCTGTATGAAGACCTGATAAGCCACGAGACGCTTGAGTGACTTTAAGACGAAGAGAAATTTGTACCATGACTAGTAAAGATACTAGGGTGTCATCCGGCGTTGAGTTTATCTCTCTTCCGAAGCTTTCTCCGATGTTCGTCCAGAAGCTTTCAGCAACGTTTCCATGCGAAAACGGCCGATAATCGGATCCGGAGGGCGCTCCGCTTTTTCCTGTTACAACACTCCGGAAGCGACGTGAACACGGTTCCTGGATAAAATTGATGTTCGTCGTTAGCCTGGTGAGTCTAGTCAAAGAACAATGTGTGTAAAGTTCAAGTTGGCAGAGGATCAAGCACAGGATGTGTATGTGGATGGTGTCCTGAATATTACGCAAGCAGAAACAGTGGACACTGGACCGGTGTGAAGTGCATTCTCCGACGTACATCCAATCACTGGCAAATCATATTAGAATGTTGATACAATCTCGCGCAAAGCAGGTACTAGGCCCAGACAAGTCAGCAGAAGAAAACACGCAATATTAATACGGTAGTGACTCACTATATGGTTCACCAAGACGGTGACCAAGTTACGATCGTCAACCTAAGAGAACCAAGTGCTACGCAGAGCTGAAATAAAGACGGAATCTTACTTCCATCGTGATGATGGTTTTTAACGTCAAAAGAGTTTGCCTTGGTCAGTATCGACAAGAACAAGCTCAAAAGTTGGTTACCGCGTGCCACCAGACTCGGAAGTGTACATTGTTGATGGCTGTGCAATTCCTTTGTCTGTCAATTTGGTTCAAGATCCAGATCCTCGTTAGGCCCAAGTCCAGGCAGAGTCCTAATACTAACACGGTGGATAGTACAAGATGTCCAAACGCAAGCAGAACCACGACGTGGATGTCGATGGGGGCAGCTCAGATGAAGAAACCCCAGCCATTGTCGACGTCAATTTTGACTTCTACAACGTTAATGCGAATAATGACTACCACGCCATCAATCGATTATTGATACAGCTATTTGGTCCGGATGCTGAGAGCTTGCAAACGGGACCTCTTACGGATGTGATATGCAAAGCCGCTGAAGAAAGTGGGGTGGGAAGTACGATTAAAACAGATGAAGAGGAGGGATCAGAGTCATATGCGATTTTAACCGTTCTTAGTTGTCACAATAACCCAGGCCTCAAAGTCGTGCTTGACTATGTACTGTCGAAAACGAGTGCCGATGAGCGGTTCCATAACACTGTTTCATCTCTTCTACGAAACCAACCTCAGTCCCACGTCGGGCTAGTTTTTAGTGAACGTGTCATTAACATGCCGGTGCAGGTGATGGCCCCGATGTACAGGATGCTTTCGGAAGAGATTGACGAGGCGATTCAGGATGTGAGTCTGCTGTTCATGTTTGACTGAGCTGGGCTTGGCCTGAAGCCGTTTAATGTATACCTAGGGAGATCCGTACCGATTCACGCATTACCTGTTCGTTTCACGAGTGTACCGTCTGGCACCAGAAGAAGAGACTATGACCGTCACTCAACGGAACTCCAAACGACACAAATCAGAGCCAAATACACGGTTAAGGCGGAGTAAGGACGGCGTCTATGGATTCCATCCAGAGGACGATGAAATCATTCAGGTCAGTTGTCTGAGTTTGTAAAGCAACATGCCTCGATGGTAACGCTGATCTGGAACCTGGTACAAAGCACGCAACGCATGTGTTGACATACTCGTTTACGAACGCTCAGCCACGAGATACGGAAAGTGCTGGGTTGGATATTGCAGGTAGAGTGATGCTGGTGCCTGCGGAGAAGTTCAGAGACCTGGTCAAGCAAATAGATGAAACGTATGCAGTGACAGAGTCGACCACCGAAAAATAATCTTGACGTATGCAAATTCACCGGAATGTAGGTTTAGTCAACCTTGAAATTATGGGGACAGTTCTGGATAACCTTAAGTAATCTACTACTACGCCCGTTTAGCTCAGTGGTAGAGCGCGCCACTCGTAATGGTGAGGTCGGTTGTTCAATCCAGCCAGTGGGCAAACTTTTTGAGTTACGCCACACAATGCGTAGTGTTATGCCAACCTCAAGGGAGGGGAGACTTGGAGCACAGGCATGTACTGCATAACTATCTCTGTGTTGTTTCTCTGTGAATCTTCGGCGGCGCAACTTTCGGGAAGGTGGTTTCGGACTTTTCGACAAACAGAGGAGTCTCAGGTGGTACAACGTTTGACGAAGGCGACGTAAGGACACGTATAGTTCTGTCCGACGGTCTGCAAACGTTTCTAATGCGACGGCTCAAATGAGAGATTAGCGGGTCTCAAACCCCACAGCCGAGCAACTAGTTACCAACTAGTCGCCGGCTTGAGACCCGCTATTGACTCGGATGCGTCGCCGACGCAACTCAACGGCGAACTTGCATCAAAGGTTTGATACTATTAATACAGTCATCCACCAGCACTTGGGCCAAATGAAAATAGCGCATGAATTCCGGCCACATCAAACAAAACAACCACTGGCATGATGAAATACCGCTAGTAGCTACACTTGACCAAGAAATAAATCATGCATGAACTGGTTGTTGGGCGTATAGAAGAAGGTCGCACATATCCTGGGTAAACCCCAAGTTAGGAAAGCTGGAGCCACAGGTTCCGAAACCAGGTTCCGAACGAGGTGAAGGTCCCAGCGGTGAGCGGCTCGGAGAGGAGGGAAACAATGAAGACATGACGGACGAACAAAGCGATGCTGGTAGCATGGACAGTGAGAATGAGCCGTGCGATAATCTCATCAGTTTTCGGTTAGATATCGCTTAACACTCACTTGGTGGTGGCCAAGTGATGGTGGACGCATGATAACTACTGAATTCTTGCGGAGCTAATTGCAACAATTCAATACCCACGGCACTGGCAGTTCTTCCATGTAAAGACAAAGGATATGACGGCGAAATGGAGCGATCCACTTCATCTCTTCCTCCATTCCGCGGGGTCAAGGTCCTTGCTGTACCGGACTAAACGAGATGAGGAACCGGCGCCTCAGCGCCTCGATTCCAAAACATTCCGGCACGTATGCGGGCCTCCCCTCACTCTTTTGTTATACTGTTTGTGCTTGACCCCAATACATCGCTAGCACTTTCCGCGCCTCAAGTACTCAAAATACTGTGCTTCTGATTGATTGAGGTCCCTCATTACACCCTGGGCCCGATGGAGTATCAGTTCGTCCAGCCGAGATGTGAGTAGTAGGCTTATTATGTAGGTCATCATTATGAGCCTCTTCCAGTGGGATGGTACCCTGGTTGGGGCGCCGATTGGGGCGTCTTCCAGTTGTTTATGTGCCCCATCATTAGCCATTTCAGAATGGAATGACTTTTGAATCCATGATTGAGTGGCGACCATGTTTGCCCCATACAAGCAACCCGAGGGTATTTAAGGTCTTCAAGTTGGAGGACTCTCCCTATCTCTCACCTCCACTCACTCCCATCCCACCTACCGATAGCGCTATCCTCTCACTGATGCATGCTTTGAGATTTAATGGCCATGGAAGATCGGCGTCGTCAACTGCTTTTACCCAGTCATCGGACTTGGATTACTCAAGACCATCCAGTAGCGACAATGCTAGAAGCATATGAATCCGCGGTACGTTTGCGTCACAAGTTCCTCGCACCGCAATCTGACTCCTGCCCTCTTGCAGGATGATGTACATGCGTGTATAGGCCAAGTGTCTGTGGTTATGGTTGGCGTCATGTCCGTTCCGTCCAACCTACCTCTCAAAAGACACCACGTAGTCACATTCCGTACTCTTGTGAGTCCTTCGGTTCTTAACAACGTTCACTTGTTCACTCGTTCCACACCAGCGGAGGACGAAGGTGAACTTTATCCACTTCCACGGGCGCAAAAATCTCGTGCAAAGCTCGTGAAGTAGTTGTGATGATCCAGGAAGCTGCTGAGGTTGGTCAAGAATCACTCTAAGCGTAGCTTTGCGCTCATAATCTTATCGTCACCTTCACTAGGAATCCTGGATCCAGCCAGGACAGACTGCTGAAATATCGCTAACGGCGAAGTTCGTTGAGATCCAACTCATGTCCTCTGGTTCATGGCAACCGGACCTATGTTTCGTCTGAGTGCTGTTGAAAAGTAGTCGGAAGCTCCTGGATGCGATCAGTCACAGCCTGAGTGTGGGCGGCGTGGGGGTCTCTCCCATGACAACACTACCGCTACCGCACTTCACACTTAGGCTCAACCTCACCTGATGCGGTGGCTGCCAGACAACGATCAGGTCGACCCACCGCGGTGATGAGAAAAGACTCGGGACCTCCTGGTCGTGCCTTTGGGACGAGAGAGCATCCTTCTCTCGCCCCAAGGGTACAACCAAGAGGTCGGAATATTGTTCGAGTCGAAGACGATCGTGAGTTCATAATTGCACGGACTCGGGTGGACTCGAGCGTCCGAGAGACGGAAAGAATGGGCATAGACTCGGAGAGTCTCGAGACAAGTGAGTGTACGGTCGCTCCTTCTCATACAACAACAACACCAATTTCTCGATCGAGACTTCAGGGAACCATCATGATCGACAATGCCACACCGCACAGGATGACAAGGATCACGGGGAGGCTACGAGAAGCATAACCACAGCGACGGAGATGTATTGCCACACCTTGGGTATTTGTGTGATAACAAGAATAGTAAAGCAACATTATAAACACCGTGATTCGTAGTGATATTGCGTTCAGTTTCATTGGCAGACACCAAGAATATTCAATCGAACGTGAGTGGAGAACGTATTATGTGCACAACAACCAGTAAAGATAGGCATGCATCCCCTCACTAAAGTACGCGTCTAACAACCCTGCAGTCCGCCCCACCAAGACGACGTCACCAACGCTCACCAACTATTGAGTCACCTGCTCACCCCCGCCGCCTGCAGCGGTCTTCTTCACCTCATCCTGAGGTTTCTTCCCTCCTGTCATACCATCGAGCAAACCCAACAGAGACCCGGACATCTCCTTGGCCATCGCTTGCCTGTCCTCCTCTAATAGTCGGTCGAACTCGGCTTTGTGCGCTGCGATGTAAGCTTGCTCTTCTTTGTACTGACGCTGTGCCTCTGCTCGCTTCTGCTCAAGGTATGTTGGCGGGATGGGGGAGTGAGATGACTCGGTGAAGAGACGAACGAGTTCAGACCATGATGCCATGAGAAGACAGACGGGGATGGCATACCTCGGTGCTCACACCAAACAAGGAGCTCATGGTGAATCCACCAGATCCAATGCCTTTACCTCGGGTTTTCCACTCAGCGATATGTTTTTCGCGTGCCTCGGCTTCCTTCTTGGCATATTCGAGCGGGATATTTTTACCTTGGTATGCCTGAAGAATGGGGCGTACGTCTTGAGGCTTGTAGATACCAATCGCTGGGTACGTCCAAGAACAATGAGATGAGTGGCACCTGAGAGATCAATGAAGGAAAGACGTACACTCCAGGAAAGGAATCATGGCGACTAAGCCCTTATCGCCTGGGTTGCCTGTCCACGGGGGAAGCACAATGGCATTTTCAGGGTGTGTCGAGACGTGCTCTTCTTTCGTGTCAAGGAGGATAACTTTTGAGAGGTCGCGGTTGAGGTAGGAGAGATCCTTGACAATCTTGCCGTCCACGGACCGCGTCGCTTCGCGGAAGAGCTTGTAGATAATGAAGAAATTATAAGGATCCAGTTTCTCGATTATGGGAAGGGCAGTGTAGTGATGTTGCGTGGTAAATATTACGATTTCATAAAACTGAGATAGATACGCAAGGAAGTAGTCAACGCCCGGACGCTTCGCTGTACGCCAACCTTTTGTTCGATCCCATGTAGAGGTTATTAGCAGGTCATCCATAGATAAGAGGAGAGTGTAAGGCTTTTGGTGGGGACTTGGCAGTGGTGGAGGAAGGAGTTCTGGCCATGCCGGCTTGTTGAAGAAATGGGATGGCGACGTGAACAAAATCGTGGTTGGAAGCAGCTATTCATTAGTGACTTACATCGAACATATCTCCAAAGCGCGTTTTTGTTCGGGCCCATCGCCCTGATGGTGCATCTTCGATTTTCAATGTCTTGTTCGCCAACTCCTCAGATTCCCAATCGCGTCCAAGATAGAGTACTTCCGCACCGAAAGCAATGACCAAGATACCCAATGAGACCCTTCCGAAGTATTTCCGGCGTCGTTCGATGGAAGAGAGTGAGTCCTTTGAGGATTTTGCACCCGTCCGCTCTGTCCGCTCTGTCTTTTCTTCTTGAGGTTCGAAGTCAAGACTGGGAAGAGACGACATTGAAGGTGGTGATGCTGTCGGTGGGGGCGGCGGTGGTTGTTTGGATGTCGTTGCATTGGGTGGTACTTGGGATGCGAGACAGCGCACCGACCGTGGTGCCAACGAATGAGCTCGAACGGCTCCGCGTAAGACGACAGGAAACATGACGAAGAAACCACGGAGAGAAAGAAGAAAGTCCTGGTCCTGACTTTGACTTGTCTTTACCTTGAGCAGCACTCGCTGATGGGTGTGAACTTGAAACTTTTCGGTTACTGACTCCTTGTTTAGCGCCAGACTCTCATTTTACCACGGCCTCTCGCGCACAGGGGTCTGAGTCCAGGCTACTCCCTCAGCTCGCTGTACGTGCATGCTAGTAAGTACTCGTGCGGGTCTCACAAGGCGATTCCAGTTCGGACGGGTTAACTGCTGCGGGTTGGACTGGGTGAGTTTGAAACGGTACGATCTCACACCGTCAATCGGCTGCGCATCTGAACTTCGAGTTCCTGAACGCTGGCAACCTACATAAGCCGATCACCCCACAGAGTTATTCCTTACATCTCAGGACAAAACCATGGCGCCAACAATCGTTTTGGACCCTTATTACCTCGCGATCACTCTACTGGTCACTGTCGGGTACCAGCTACTTGGCTTCGCTATTGCATGGACGTTCAAATTTGACAAGATCACGGATTTTACAGGTGGTACGTATACTTATATTTTACATCTCGAATCCTAATGTTTGAATTCCCGAACAATTTATTCACCTAGGTTCGAATTTCTTCATCCTAGGTCAGCAGGATAGTCCATTTCGAACCACCATGGATTCATCTGTTTGCAGCATTGTTGACTCTACTTCTCGGTCAAACATTCTGTGCAAGGAATTTACTGGCCAGTATATTTGTCATGGTCTGGGCCGTCCGCCTTTCATCATTCCTTCTGTTTCGCGTACTGAAACGGGGGAGTGACGCTCGTTTTGATGATATTAGACAGCATTTCTGGAAATTCCTTGGTTTCTGGGTAGGTGAGCCAGAAACAACCTGCACTCGTTTGTCCCGGATAACAGTACATTGATAGCACAGATATTATGGGTAAGGTTGTATCTCAGATACATTTACAGGCTCTTTGTCAATCTTCCTGCAGGTCTGGACCGTCTCTCTGCCTATTACTATCCTAAACTCTCCAGCGGTTTCTGGAGCTGACCAGGGTGTTTGCGGTCACCCCGCCTTCGGAGGGCGAGATGTAGCAGGAATCGTGATCTTTTGGCTCGGCTGGTCGCTTGAAACGACTGCCGATCTCCAAAAGGTCGGTCGCTTGCGTTGATCATAAACGAGATGGCATCTAATTAGTTCTGCAGTACATATGGAAAGCCTCTGGTCCGCCTAAGGATGCTATCATGAATGTGAGTGTGTCACCCTGAACCTTACCAGAAGTTGAAGTTCATCACCTCATCACACAGACCGGGCTCTGGAAATGGTCTCGCCATCCTCCATACTTCGCAGAGAACGTGAAAGTCCACTATATATTCACCAATTCTAATGGTCATTGATTAGGATCCTCTGTTGGTGGGGGATATGGGTGCTATGCATTTCCCCGGCTGTATCAACCAATAGCGGGATTAGCTCGTCCGCACGTGCTGCTCTATATGGCTCGATCGTGTCTCCACTCTTCACAATGCTCCTTCTGCTCTTTGCGTCTGGCATTCCACCATCCGAGCAAGGCCAGGCTCGCAAGTTCTATTCCCTCCGTGGTGAGGAAACGGGAGAAATACCGAGCTCGACGGACGGCTTGCAATTCCAGACACCGTGGCAGAAATATCAGTCCTACCTCGGTTCGACGTCGATCTTATTCCCCATCCCACCCCTTATCTACGGATCACTTCCCAAGGTCATCAAGTCGACGGTATTGCTTGATTTTGCGATGTATAGGACGTTCGAGACAGAGGAAGGGGAGCAACGAGCAGATCTGCTGTAATGCTGGGTGGTAAGTTTTGCCATGTCTTTGGTCCTCAGTGCGTTGGATGTTGTGAGGATTCGCCCGATGTAACCTAGGAATGCAACCGTGTACGAATATTTCAAGTCGGGCAGCGGCTGTGTACTAGGCTCTACAACCAGCAGACTCCACATATTGTCTTTCTTCTCTCAAGTTGGTTGCGGGCAACGACCAACAGATACGATCCCTCCTCGCATAACAGAATATGCTTAGAGATGGGAGAAATTCACGGGCGAGCTGTCGATGAAGATGTTTACAATAAACTAGCCATGATACATACATACAAGCATACTTGGGAGCGTGAAAAGCGTTCAAAATACTATATCAACAAGTGGCGTGGACCACTAGAAAACAATCTAGATCACCTCACATCACACGAATCTTTTCAATTCTTGGCGTGCTGCCTGAAGCCTCTCCATTTTCTTTTGGACCTCCTGGCGAGCGGATGTGATACTGCTCATCTCTTCCATCATAGCCTTGCAGCGATTGTACCCGTCCGGTCCGGTAATCTGCAGGCCATCCTGGAGAACCTTTTCGATCCCTTTCGATAACCCCAGCACAATTTCGTAGTCGATGGCCATTGGGACCATATCCGTGAAACGTTTGTAAGCGACTAGAAATGGACGTCCTCAGATTACTTTTGGTACTAACTCATTTATGATATCGACAATACCTTGGAAATAGGCGCGCACGCTGGCCATGATCTCCAGAGCTGGCTCCATTGGGTCGAGTGGGAGCAATTTGGGAAGGTCTGTCGTTTTGGCAGAAATTCCAAGCTCGTTGAGGGCCGATAGAGCTTTGTTGATCGACTCGGTGGCCAACTGATTGTAAGTGTGATGTTGATTTGAGGAAGAAGACTTTGCGGAAGATAATTTGAGATTTGTCATTAGATCACTGTCGTTCCTGCAGCCCCTGTAGTGAGCGAGAAACTTGTCCTTATAGTCAGAGTAGTAGTGAATGTTGAGCGTCGTCGGCGTCTTCTCAAGCTCGAGCAGCCACTGGATTTTCTCTTTGGTTCTCGATGCTGCGTCGTCAAGATAGTCGTTCAGAATCATTAACACCGACTGTTTCAAAGTACCTTTTCCCATACTCGCAAAGTGAGTTTCGGCGAGATCACCAAGTTCGGTTTTCAGGATGGCATAAACTGCGTCGAAGAGGTCCATCGCGGGTCCCTTCCACTGCTCAGTGAACTTGGAGATATATGATCGTTGTACTACGAACGGATAGCTGCCTGGAAGTTCACGCGTGCGAGCACAGGCTTTTTTGTTCAAAAAGCAAAGTAGGAACAATAGGCGTGCGAGCTTACCACTGAGCTTGGTCCATAACTTCATCGATGTATATCCTCGGTGGTTCTAATTCCCTCACATCTGAAGATACATCGTCCTCATCTGTCTCATTGCTATTGCTCTTTTCTTCGTTCGCTAAGAAAACTGGTTTGGGAGTCGCTTTCGTCGCTTTCTTCTTCTCCCATGGGACGAAATTCGGTACCGTAGCTCGTATGGCACTCCTGAAGTTTTGTTGGCGTGGGCGGATAGCCTGAAGGAGGCCATCTTTATTCGGAGTGCCCTCCACGCGCCGAGAAAGGTCTTTGGAGAAACTGTTTGTTACTTGTAGCACTTCGCCAACGGGATCGCTGGAGGGAGCTCTGGGTAACTCGCTCAACCTAGCTTCTGTATCCCGGATCGCATTGACCAACTCCTGTTGGATTTCAGGGAGCCTAGACATCGTGCATAGAATCGTTTCTTAGAACGAAGTAGCATCCAATTATGGCCCGAAACTACTCACTTCTTCTCAATCAGCTCCGACAGGATAATGCTCAGTCTCTCTATCAGGCAGCTTGTTCTCAGGAACTTCTGGTACTGAGGGTCCAGAGAGGACCAAGGTGAAGTCGCGGCAAAGAACTCGTTTTCTTGACGGCGAGCGTCGGCCCAAGTGATTCCTTTGGAAAGCGCCTGAGACGAAGGTTGCTTGACGCAGTACCAGTTATTGACAAGGGGTTCGGTTTCATTCCGGATAAACTTGATCCAGGCGGACTCTTCGCCGGTAGGAATACGATCGGGTTTAGTGAGAACACCGACGGTACGTTTTCCTTCGGGGTCGAAGCTCTTGGCAAGATGGTGTGCGCCTTGGTTCTCGAAGTCGGCTGTATTCAGAACCATTGATTCTCTGTCGATTAGAACGGATATCGTCACTCACTTTCGCAAGCCACCGTCAGTAGGATAACACAGCTCGGCTTCTCGATGTAGGAAACAACGAGTGACTTGACGAGGTCGATATCCCTCTCGTCGCCTGCTCTTCCGACGCTTGCGATAAGACCTGGAAGGTCCACGAACGAAAGATCAGCAAGCTCGGGACCACTAATCTCTAATGAGACGTAATTCTTGGAGAATGACATT
Source organism: Chalciporus sphaerocephalus (assembly GCA_038094055.1). Classification (NCBI taxonomy): domain Eukaryota; kingdom Fungi; phylum Basidiomycota; class Agaricomycetes; order Boletales; family Boletaceae; genus Chalciporus; species Chalciporus sphaerocephalus. The sequence continues at coordinate 124,390 of JBBPTH010000051.1, read as the reverse complement.
TCGTTGTCGTCATCTCTGGGAAGATCTTCGTAAAGGTACTGATCAAGCTTCCTTGACGGGTTCAAGATTGCGCGTTGAGCACGACGAATGCGATCCTCCACCATCGATTTAGATGTGATCGGAGCACCGAAAGTCACGACGCGGACAGGAACAGGGATGCCTCGAGCATCGGTGCTGAAGTGAAGTCTTACCAAGCACTTCCACGGCGCATCTGAATAGGATAATTTACATTCAGTGGGACATCTGGGAGCACAAAGATGAGCATGTGGTCGCGTATATCGGTGGATGGCTTGCCTGGTGCACGTCCCGGATGACCGAGGTAAAGTGATACCAGAGATGGACTCGATCAAGGATGATTTGCCAGCACTCTGGTTACCGATGACTACGATCATTGGCAAGTCAATATCTGTATGTACACCTGTATCATGGAGACGATTAACTAGCCCAAGCATCTGTTTCCGATTACGAGCGTTACCCGGATCAGAGAGACCAACTGCAAATCCATCGTCAAGATGATCTACAGGAAGTATCGCAGATCCGAGTTGAGGACTTGAAGATACAAAGGACTCTAATGAAAAGGGAGACGGGGTTGATTCTGCATTGCTGATAGATGAGTGAGGACACATTTCAAAGGGAGCACTGATAGGTGGAGCGCTCATCTGCCAGAAGTTGGAAGCTGAAGAGATGGCGGGATTTGAAATAGCAATGAGATTTATATTGACTCCCTCCTGTACCAGTTCCCACGATAACGAATGGAGTCGGCGAGGGCCGGATATCATTATGAAGGGAAGCACAGTCAGAGATATGCATGCCTGTCACACATGCCGTGGATTGCTGTGGATATGATCATCGATATCCGTCTACTATGTCGCAGTGTGGTTGCATCATGGCAGTGCCTGCTGGCATGGGTGCATTGAAATCTGAAAGTGAGATCAGGCCAGGTTACCCGAAACAGTGGCGGAGATCAGTCCAGACGACCATCTAGAAAAGTTGAAACCTGAAGTCGTTAATGTCCGTAGCCTAGGACCTTTACGACAATGATCCCAAAGTATTGTGGACACTTTAGATGGCAAGTTCATTGCTTCAAGTTATCGAATCGTGACGAGTACAAATTTCAGCGCTCCGAGTCAGCCTTGCTTGAGTGTGATTCCAGTGACTCAGCAAGTTACTCTACACTCACTGTCTGACACCTCGAAAAACATTTCCGGATGTCAAATAATCAAGTGGGAAGGTCGGGTCCAATTCTATCAGCGACCTGTAACGTTTATGACATTACTCCTTCCCCTATGGCACTCGCAATGTCCAGTATAAAGTGCGTGCGTCATTTCGTCAATATTTCAATGTTGGGCGATGCGATCTATGAATGAGGAGGACGCGGTGTATGCCGCTCTTCTCACTCAACTCTTCTCTGACCCGTCTACAAGCGTCCATGATGACCGCGTCCATTGCTGGATACAACATCAGTACGACTTCGCCGTTAAAGAGAATAGGATCGACGGCAGCTATGCTTCTGACCCACGCATACCCTCACCCTCACCTTCTTCCTCAGTTGGTGCTCATCGCTCATTTGATTTCGACCACCCAAATGTCTCCCCACATCTACTCTCCTTGTCCACAGCCCCGACTTCTTCAAACGACATCACTTTGTTTGATCCAGTATCCCCATCGTATATACCCTATGAGGGAGAAAGGCACAGAGAACTGAATCATACTCACTCTGTAGGTTCCCTGAAGCAAGGGATGACCCACTTGAAGATGCAGTCCACCCCACCATCCTTCTGTAGCATGCTTGAGAAGGTTCGTCTGCCATCTCTCACGTTTCCATTCCAGTTTGATGACATCCTACAGGACCTTCCAGCTTTACCTCCCTCTCCCGTCTCTCCATTAAAATGGAAGTCACTGCGTGTATTACGATCGCGTTCCTCACCTGGTCAAGTGACTCGATCTCCTTCTTTCAGTGGCGCGCTTTCTTCGGATCAGACCCAGATTCACAACATTGATACACCCCCACCAGTACCTGTTGCACACTCTTTATCTGGAATTGATTCGCGAAATGGCGGCGGTTCTTTCCTTCGCAAGCTCTTGCGTCTGCAAGATGGGGAGGATTCGCCGCACGCCTTGCCTACGGTTTCCGACTTCTCTGTTGCATACTCTCGTGAAACTCGTTTGACAACACCGTGTGTTAGTGCGCCTGCATCACCGAGCAGCCCCATGTTCATATCATCACCACACGTTCGCGCGGAGAACGTTCCTCTTCCTTCCTCTCCACTTGACGGGAAGGGATTCTTCAAGGAGCAAGTATTGGATATAGGGAGAACGCGAACGCGATCCTCGCTATCATCTCCGGTCTCATCGAAAACCTTGCCTTATCCGTCTCCGGTAGCCATTACAAACTCAGACCATGAAAATAAACAGAACTACACAGCTGAATGCTCTCAGTCGCGTTGGTCCGTCTCGTCCGAAGGTTCGTCGCCTTCGCATGCTAATGTTTTTCCTTTCTCGATTTCTCATGCTCTTGTTACAGGAGACAAGAGACATCAGATAAAATGGCGGAAGCGGCGCACACGCTTACTTAGTCTACTTACGAGCCTCAGGCTGTCGGCAGTCTGGAGAAAAACAGAGAAGTTATCAGCCACTGTAGTTGACATGGAACGTGACGAAGAACAACACGAGAAAGAGGGAGTCGTTGACGAGGGATCATGGTTGAGGAAAGCACCGTTGACAACCATCCGAACATCGTTTTCGCTCTCTCGCACCTCTCTTGGCTCATCCCGTCCTTCTTTGCGTTCCAAAACCAACGACAGGCCATCTACGAGTCTCCCCACGTCCCCAATTCAGACATCTCATAGGACATCACGGCCCTCACTGACAGATAGGTGTACGACACCCTTGAGTAAGAAGTCGTCATTCTCATCCCTTCGAGCATCGTGTTCCCTTTCACCCACGTCTTTCAGTTCACCGGCTTCAACCGCAGAACCAGCCCCACCTTTACCCAAGCCGTTTGGACACGGAAAGATGCCTTTCAGGGCTTCGCAGTCGTCATTGACAGACGGAGCTATTCCTACTTTACGGCAAAAAAAATCACTTTCGTCCGTCGGGGAATCAGTCACTCTTCCTCGGTCACCGCCTCTACCTCACTCACCGTTGCAGGCGTCTTTCAGCACGACCCGTTTTTCCTTTACGGATGAAGGCTTTACTCTGGATGCCATTCCCAAAGTTTCCCTTCCGAAAGCTCCCTCCCGAAATGCGCATATCAATATCGTATCACTCTCTCCCCCTCATTCCCCTTCAAGATTGAACTCCCCATCACAAGTGTTATTCTCGGGGAGGATGGCCTCATCGGCATCTATCTCACATACCACTCCACCCCCTTCTATCTCCAGCCATAGCGTGCCTGGGACGTCCTCGATACCTCCACCCAGCAAGCGCATGTCGTTAGCGTCCGCAGCCGGGATCGAGCGTTTGGTTCCCACATCGATGCCTGGTTGCGAGACTCGGAGCGCATCAAAGCCAATTTTACGTTTAACAGCCAAACCTTGCAGTCTGGGAATGTCTGCACTCTCACCGCCTCATGCTGATGTCCCCGGAAACACCGACTTGTATTCATATTCGCCAACTGGTTCTAGCGTCCCTCAATCTCCAACGAAGTTTACTCCACTAGCAAAACTTGCGTCTGTTCTCAAGACCCGGTCGGAAATACTTGCTTCCGCGGTTCCTAGTTCCATGTCAGCTTCCATTGCAGCTGAACCAGCCGCACCGCATGAGGCCGCATCGCATGATGTGTCCTGCAAGCAGCCACTACCACCTGCAGACGATGCGGAAGCTGTTAGTCGGAGGTCAAGTGAACAGTATAATTATTGGTAAGAAACGAAGCAAGTGTTTGCGTCAGCAGTCTGCTAACCCGTCGTGTGTAGCCAATTGCAAATCCGTGGCGACATGTTGACAATCTGACACCCGACGATTGAGCTCTTGTTCTCGAATTGCTTCCCGAACATCATCATCTCCATCGCTTGAAGCGTTGGCCCAGACTCATATGCGCGACTCGAGGCACCACGCTTTTCTCATCCACTCCGAGTGTTCGCCTTGTCTTCTCTTACCGGAAATTCGGATCTTTCTGGATCTCATTGCTCTTGATAATCGCTCATCGTAGGTGCGGAATTTGTACTCGCGGAAAATTTATATGTCGACGTTCATATAGCTGTTTTCGGCTGGCGCCGCATTGCTTTCGTATTTGGAAATTCAACTTGAGGAAGATCTAGTCACGTCATCTGTAGCCAATTTGTAGCCAATCTTACCTTCAATGTGTTCTATGTGAGGACCGGAAAGCGCTCCGCTCCCGTTCTGTCAACAGAATTCCCGATTCTTGTCTAGTTGACGTCGGCACCGCACCGATAAGCGGAGCGCTAGACAGTCGTGCCCATTCCACTGGTATTATTCTCTGCAGCGATGCGGGCGACCAATGTTACAGGGCGCCAAGCTGTCATAACCTACGCATCTGCATTTTAAATTAGGGGTAGTCATAGAATCGTACCCTGAGAGATCTGAATGATATAATTGGGAGGACTAACACTTGACAATGAAGCACAGTCCGCAGTGATCTCGTCTCCAAAAAACTAACATTTCCCCGATGTTGTTGTTCTGATCGCCGTCAAGTAGCAGTTCGGGGGAGAAGGGAGGTCTCATGTCGACCGACCGACTCACTCACGAGGATATGATATTGATATTCCAAACGGTCGACTACCATCAGACCAATTGCGTTGATGGCATGGTGTGTGAGAGTGCAGGAGAGCTCACTCGCCGCTGTGTTACTCACTGAGATCCATCGGATGGAACTAGGTAGGTGGATAGGTGTAAAGATCGATATCGTCGCCGGGGAGGTATTGATCGTGTTTGGTCAATGTGCCAAGCTCTTAATGGTGCTCCACGTCAGGGTCGGGCTGGAACCGGAGTTTAGGGATAAACTCCTTCAAAGGCGTCGAACAAGTGCGATTTGAGGTCGCGATAATGCTCATGAGGAGGAGGTCAAGCTTTCCTGTCGAGGTCAACATGAAACAGTGTATACTGTATATGTTGATCATTGAAGCCGATCGTAAGACTTGTCATTCTGTGGACCCATTCCGACGACGCTATACATCAACAGGAATGGTCTCCGAGGTCTCGCTCTGAGAGTGGCATGAAGGATGAATGTCATCGGATGAAACCTACTCTACATCTGCAGTCATTACCGACACCGGCATGAGCTATCATCAAGTCAGACTCGTGCGTTTCAAGTCCATTGCACAACTTGTCCAGCTCGAAACTAGAGTCATGCCGGCGGGTCACCATAAAGAAGAAGAGTAAAATACCGAGCATACAATATACGACTAGTTTGGCACACGGCATCTCAGTGTGCCATCTTTAAACTCGTCCGAACGGGCCTGTCAGACTTGAAAATTTCCTCGATTTCTTCCAGTGTCCTGTTCTTCGTCTCGACGAAGAAGAAATAGACGACAAAGATCCCCACGAAGTCGAACGCAATGTAAAAGAGATAGAACTTCCAGCCAATATTGTTGAACGCGACAGGTGGTACGTATGTATTGATTAGTTGGAAAGCATTAACGGAGAGGTTGTAAAGCGCAAGTGACTTGGCACGCGTCGTATACGGAACGATCTCGGACGCATACCTGGTTAACGAGGACTCCGGTCAGCTCTGTTGCGACATCGAAAAGAAGAAGCGTACAATGTCATTAATGGCACCCAAGTCATCGCAAAGTTGAGCAGGAAGAGATAGATGAAGACGATACCAGGCGTTCCCAGTTGAGGTTGGGTGGGGTTCAGTGCCGTGCAGGCAGTGATAATAGACAAGCAGACAACCATCCCAACGCTCCCTCCAATGAGGATCCACCGGCGACGTACACGTTCCACGACGAGTACATTGATGATCGCGCCTCCAATCATGACAGGGGTCTGAACGGCGTTGAGCAGCAGCTGCTTGCGCGGGTCCGTCACGCCGGCATTTTGCAACATTATCGGCATATAGTATGATGTCGGTGGCCAAATTAAGTCCTGGAAACAAGCAAAAGCGAGAAGGACCATCATGCGGTGTCTGTTTGCACGCGAGTCGAAGAGCTCTCTGTAACAAACGATCAGGACGTCGATCGTTAGTTGTGACAAATGCACACAAACCTCAGATCCCACCAACGTTTGTCTGAACCATCTTGCGAGATAACCTCCTCCATTTCCTTCATTTCAAGCTCCACAAGCTTGCTACTTGGATTTCCTTCTCCATGATACTTGACAAGCACAGCCCGGGCTTCGCTTATTCTTCCATTTGCAACAAGCCACCGGGGAGTCTCAGGAATGAACCCGACGAAACAAAATAAGAGCACAGATGGAAGAGCTTGGATGATAGAGGGGATACGCCATTCGAGATTACCGGGATTGCTGAGACCACTCAGTCCATACTCGATGAATGTGGAGACAAGAGTGCCAATAAAGAAGCATGACTGGTAAGCACCGGTGAGAATTCCGCGATACGCGGGATGCGCCATCTCTGCAGCGTAGCTAGTCCCAGCTGTTTGGACGATGATTGAACCGCAACCCAAGAAAAAGCGACCACCTAAAATCGTGCTCTTGTTGAAAGCAGCTGTCTGCATCACGGATCCAACGATACAGGTCAAGGAACCCGCAGCCATGCCAAAACGACGGCCAAAGGGATCGGACAATTGACCTGCGAAAACGCCCCCAACGATGTTGCCGATGACATACATAACGACAAGGAAACCGAGCTCTGAGCCACCATACACATGGAAGTAGTCCTTGAACGTGTTCATAGCTGTAAATCCTCCGAACGTATTGGCATCGAAGCCGTTCGTCATAGAGCAAAAGTAAGAAACCCAGAGGACAGCATACAGTCGGAACATGGGGAATGAGATCGAATGAGTTGGTTCCGCTTTCAGGACAGTCTGCAGCGGGGAGAGGCCAGATAAGTCCTCACCCGGATGTAACTTCATGTCGAACGAAGGCGAGTCGCGATATTCAGCATGGTCAATCTCTGCATCCTTCTTATCTGTATTCATGACGACGCGGAAGGAAACTAAAGGTTTCAGTTAATGACGGCAAGACCTAAGCGTAGAAGTGATCATCAACCCGTGCAGCGTGCAAGAGCGGATAAGACGTGGATGTATCACGTATCAAAGTTTGTGATGGTTGCAATGGCAGGAAGACTGTGAGGTAGCACCATCGACGTGATATATATGTGTAAAAGTTGTGTAAGGGTATGTCTTGTGACTTTACTTGAATATGGAGACTCGCGTCATGGTGGATGGATGGACTGGTCACCAGACTGAATGTGGGGAAGCAAAGGAGGACCGACTACTATAATCACGGAAATCGGCGGACCGGACAACTGGCCCAAGAGCTGTAGCTCACGCGGAGTGTGAATATTGACAACGCGGGGTAACTTGAACCTGGAGCTAATGAGTCTCTCAAGAGAGATTCATTCGTTAATGAGCAGACGGTGTTTTGTAGCGCCGGGGGGCCAGCCGGTACTCCATTCCATATGTTGGCTACCAGGAGACTCGAGAGCCGACGATAACTCGCGAATTGAGAGTAGCCTGTGCGCCAGGTCGGACCAGTATTAGCTAGTAGTAGAGTCTCAGCGTCACTGTATTATAGACCCACTTCGCTTTAAGTACGGGTAGCCTGGATGGAGTCGATGAGACAACTAGATTTCGAAGTAACTTGAATGGGCCTGCACCTTGGTGACTACCTGCGTTACGTCGCATCGTCCAAGCCATTATATTCTTCTGAGAGAGTGGTAAGATACTTAGTACTCAATTCATCGTTGGGTAAAGATGGTGCACGTAAATTCAGCAAAACTCACCTGATATTGGCTGTAAGTGGTGTTAGATTATTGAGGGGAAAAAATAGACTGAGCAGCTTACATTAGAGGGCAGCAGTAGTAAGAATTCCGAGTCTCACTCAGGTAAATACTCCACCTGAAACTGAGCAGATGTTTGTTGTGGTCGTATTACGAGCCAATAAAGAGTACGACTTGGAACCAACGTCCTCAAGTTGAATCTTCCCTACGAATGATCAAAACGAGTGAGTGTGATCTCAACTGCTGAATCTTCAGCAGTTCGAACAGTCTGGTACCGACTTCTTCGTCAAATTTCGCATATCGTCGTACGTACACAGTTAGGATGGATTCTAAAAGCCTGTGATTGGGAAGTTACAACGGCGACTTGAGTCCTTGCGCGGATGTTGGAAAATGGAAGCAAAATATGAAAAGCGATGGGTCAATATGTATTTCACGATGATGCCAGTGGTATCACTGACAACACAGCCACGTTAGGAACGACTGTCTACGGGAGACTAGTCTGATGGAGGCTGCCAGGCCAGCCTGAGACTAGTATTACACCACTCCTCTCGGCACTGCCATACTACTACTACTAGGTGCAGACAACGATAATTTTATCTTCCAATGACCTGCCAACCCGAATGTCCTTCCGCTCTCCCTAACGCCCACAGAATCATCAAGGGGTTTGGAGCAAGTAGGTTAATAACGTCTGCATCACCGTTCACGAGAGTTTCATGGACCAACATACTGTCTCAGACTCTCAAAACCCAAGGGTGTCAGCGTCAGTCACGGTGTCAGCGTAGCATGATTCGATGGCACTTCCGACCTCCGTAGCACAACACTGTACTCATCTTTCTGCGAGTGGAAGAGCGGTGCGGATATCTGTTTATTTCCGCTGCTGTGAGTAGTAATATCGAAGTTCATTTCAATTTGAAGTTACCAAGTGTTCTCATCCACTGGCAGGGCTCCCGCGCCACTAAGCCAATGCCTACTGAATCAAATGAATCGGTGATGCTGCAGCTCTCGGCTCCGCTAGGGCATGTAGAAGTACTAAGTTGGAGGTACGAACCTAACTACCATTGCGTCGTGTTCTACTATTCAAGCCTCTAGGACCGCAGTATTCGGGGAGGATTTCGCACTTTCGCGATAAAGGTATCCCCGGTGTTTGGAGGTGAGGTGATCATTGATGTGGCCCGTTTAGAAAGTTGCGCACAATGCCCGTTGCCTGACGTCTGACGAAGGCTGCACAAGAGCACGCATTACTGCTGGGGCGACCTACAGTCGTTTCTAATGTGACAGTTCAAACGAGAGACGGACTCGGATGCGTCGGCGACGCAACTGAAGGACTAACTTCAAAAGGTATGATACTCCTAGTACATACACAACGTCGTCACGTCTAGGTCACAATCAACGGGGATCATTCAATACCGCAGCATCAGCAGTTCTTCCATGTAAAGACAAAGGATATGACGGCGAAATGGAGCGATCCACTTCATCTCTTCCTCCATTCCGCGGGGTCAAGGTCCTTGCTGTACCGGACTAAACGAGATGAGGAACCGGCGCCTCAGCGCCTCGATTCCAAAACATTCCGGCACGTATGCGGGCCTCCCCTCACTCTTTTGTTATACTGTTTGTGCTTGACCCCAATACATCGCTAGCACTTTCCGCGCCTCAAGTACTCAAAATACTGTGCTTCTGATTGATTCAGGTCCCTCATTTCACCCTGGGCCCGATGGAGTATCAGTTCGTCCAGCCGAGATGTGAGTAGTAGGCTTATTATGTAGGTCATCATTATGAGCCTCTTCCAGTGGGATGGTACCCTGGTTGGGGCGCCGATTGGGGCGTCTTCCAGTTGTTTATGTGCCCCATCATTGGCCATTTCAGAATGGAATGACTTGAATCCATGATTGAGTGGCGACCGTGTTTGCCCCATACAAGCAACCCGAGGGTATTTAAGGTCTTCAAGTTGGAGGACTCTCCCTATCTCTCACCTCCACTCACTCCCATCCCACCTACCGATAGCGCTATCCTCTCACTGATGCATGCTTTGAGATTTAATGGCCATGGAAGATCGGCGTCGTCAACTGCTTTTGCCCAGTCATCGAACTTGGATTACTCAAGACCATCCAGTAGCGACGATGCTAGAAGCATGTGAATCCGCGGTACGTTTGCGTCACAAGTTCCTCGCACCGCAATCTGACTCCTGCCCTCTTGCAGGATGATGTACATGCGTGTATAGGCCAAGTGTCTGTGGTTATGGTTGGCGTCATGTCCGTTCCGTCCAACCTACCTCTCAAAAGACACCACGTAGTCACATTCCGTACTCTTGTGAGTCCTTCGGTTCTTAACAACGTTCACTTGTTCACTCGTTCCACACCAGCGGAGGACGAAGGTGAACTTTATCCACTTCCACGGGCGCAAAAATCTCGTGCAAAGCTCGTGAAGTAGTTGTGATGATCCAGGAAGCTGCTGAGGTTGGTCAAGAATCACTCTAAGCGTAGCTTTGCGCTCATAGTCTTATCGTCACCTTCACTAGGAATCCTGGATCCAGCCAGGACAGACTGCTGAAATATCGCTAACGGCGAAGTTCGTTGAGATCCAACTCATGTCCTCTGGTTCATGGCAACCCGACCTATGTTTCGTCTGAGTGCTGTTGAAAAGTAGTCGGAAGCTCCTGGATGCGATCAGTCACAGCCTGAGTGTGGGCGGCGTGAAGGCCTCTCCCATGACAACAACACTACCGCTACCGCACTTCACACTTAGGCTCAACTCACCTGATGCGGTGGCTGCCAGACAACGATCAGGTCGACCCACCGCGGTGATGAGAAAAGACTCGGGACCTCCTGGTCGTGCCTTTGGGACGAGAGAGCATCCTTCTCTCGCCCCAAGGGTACAACCAAGAGGTCGGAATATTGTTCAAGTCGAAGACGATCGTGAGTTGATAATTGCATGGACCCGGGTGGACTCGGGTGTCTGGGAGACGGGCAGAGTGGGCAAAGAGAACCTCAGGACGAGTGAGTATAGGGTCGCTCTTTCTCATAGAACATTGACACCACCGATGTTATCGATCGAGGCTTTGAGGGACCATCGTGATCGACAATTGCACACCGCACACGCCTGCTTGTAAGTTTTGGCTGGAAATCACAGATGAGAGAGCTCAGGTCCGGGACATGTTTGAGGTTGCTCGGATCACCCTCTGCGTCGCTTTGCGCTCATGTCATTGTTGTTACTTCACTAGGAATGCAATATTCACCAAGGACAAGTTGCTGAAGTGGAATATAGCGCACGACTATGTTGATGGTGAAGGAGTGTCAGAAAAGTTACAGCGCATTCTGCACCTCACAGTGTACATACATATGGGGTTCGTTTAGTTCAGCCGAGGTGTCGTCAATAATACAAAGTGAACACAAAAAAGGATTAGTGGGCGAGGTGGAGCGCAATGGATCGGAACATTGGAAAAGACCCCGAGGTAACAATATATGGTGGAAACGGTTTGCTGTCGTCATGGTCTATATCTAGTCTGATCTGACCAGACCTCTGAGTGAGACCGTTGGAACCTACTGTTTTCCTTCATACGTTGGTCCGACGGTGTATCCAGGTTTCTGTTGAGCCAGTCTCGCATGTGCTAGACCAAGTCCACTCACTGGATTTGCATCGCACAGGCCTATTTGAGACAGCAAAGGCAACAATGACTTATTCCAAGACTAATACATCACAACGGAACGTGAACATCTTCAAGCATTAATACCCATCAAGAAAAAAAGCGTCCGAGTCCGCTGGATCCATACAGGGTGGTAAACAACCCGGAGATCCAAGTCAAGATGACGATACTGAAAAGAAAAATAATTACACAATCAGACGACGGGAAGGACGAGCACTGAACGAGGCCGATGAGGACTAAATAATGTTAATACGATGTAGGACGAGTTGACGTAGTGGGCAAAGAAACATTTTAGGAAGGTTAAAACTGTGATATCTCGAGCATGAACTTGAATGCTATTCCTAATCCAGTGCAAGGTGACACACACGAGCGTCCGAGGGTATGTACACCAGGAAGTCTGCGCGCGAGTGAATGTGGAATTCCGAGGAGGATTCAACAAGGGGGGAGGTCTTTTGGATGATACAAGGACCATGAGCTACCGTCCTTGCAATATGCTGGTGGGGGTGGCTCGATGGACTCCGAGGAAAATGGTGTTCCTGGGGTCGAGGGTGTACGAGGACCAAACTCATCCTTGTATGTACTTGAACGCTTTCCGCGGGGAGAGGACAATGGAGCTTGTGAATTAGGGGAGGCGGGAGTAGATATGGGAGCTGGACGATGTTTCGGCAAGGTGCTCTTCTCGACAGTCTTTTCTTTAGAGGGATCCGAATCTGCAAAATCCCAGCTGCCGTCGTCATGTTGGTGAGAGAGATGCAAAGGTTTCCGTGCTGTCAGTAGCGATGATGCAATTGGGGTTGGGCGATTAAAGTTAGATTTACATAAATTAAAGAGTGTCGCGTAAATTAGTATTATGCACAAACATACTAGTGTCGGCTCAGGACTCACTAAACCCAAATCTAGAGGAGGCTTCAGAAGGCGCGAAGGAGGGACGGAAACGGTTAGACAGCGTGGAGATGTTCGACGTGGGACGAGAGGATATCGGATGCGATGGAGAAAAGCCAGTTTGGGAGGATGCGGAAGAGCGACGGAGACGAATGGCTAACCAAGTGATGAGGACGAACATGAAAATTCCAACGACGGATACCGTTATAGCGACAGCAGCCATGTCTGTGTTTGTGGGTGGGGAGTAGGTTGGTGGGGTAGAAGGGATGGCAGTTGGTTCAGGAGTGAGATCGTTTCCGTCGGTGAAGGGCATTGCGTGGATCACTGGAGAAATAAGGATGGAGAAGTCGGATTCAAACTATGGAAGGACACAGAGGAGTGTGACAATTTGTACAGGCCGAGATATGTCATCTGTATTACGCAGCGTGAGTACGGCGAGTAGGTGGTAGACCCGTGGAAGCAGCGAGGAGCGATGGTTGACACATAGAAGGAGAGAAGACGCGATCACGCACATACACGACTCGAAGAACTCAACCTATCCGATTTGATGGGTGCACGTAGTAGGACTGGAGTAGGACACGGGCCAAATTAGGAAGGTAGTCGTTGGCTACGACGGTGGCGACCACAATTTGGATGGATGTGGGTTGTCGGGTGTAAGTTGTAAAGCGACGGGGACGACGACGGAGATGGTCGTGGTAGGAAGACAAGAGGTGATATATCATCTGAGACCATCTCTTAAGCGCGCTGGCACAGGCTACTATAGTGTGCTTCTTCGCCACTCAACTGACCTAGTTCGCTACCTCGAACTCCTGCCTTATTAGGGTTAGTGGAAACCCGAGATCAGCATATTGCCAAACATGGAAGGTCATGCAACCCAGATCTCTGCTTCGAGGTCCTCGCTGCTGTCGCCCCCGCCGACATTGATCTCGCAGCCATCCTGACTCGCATCACAACCTTTGCGAAACTAAAATCACGCGAGGGTCCTCAGAAGGCCCTTGGAAAATCAGATATCCGATCCTGGTTGGCCCAGTCAGCTCCACAGGCTGTCATGGACGACGATGATCAACCGGTGGGACCAGTCTGGAGACGTGACCGCGTCCTCGACGATTGGCAGGACTCGGTTCAGATTGCACAGACAATATTGCTCTCAAGTAGCACAAAAATTCGAGTCGAATTCCTCAATGACGAACTTCTTTGGCTGGTTAACCAGGGTACACTGTCCAATCCTCTTCCCACCTTCTGGATCATCGCTGACATACATATTGGGCCTTAGCTCTCAGTCTCTCTCAGATCATGGATATATTCAAACTTTTAACCAGGACATATCCTCGCTACGTGGATACTGCATCCCGTGAGGCTGTCGAGGCTGTCGGTATGCGCGTGATTGAGAAGGATGAGTCTATTCGCGATGCCCCAAAGCTTGGCGTCCTGGAACATGTCCTTGGGTGGCTTTCAAACGAGGTGTCGTACATATCGAAACGAAGTCCCAGTTCTTACGCTCCATCAGATATCTTCATCCTCTTGAACTGGTCTTGCGGTCTGTATACCACGTGTCTTTTGTCTTCGCAAAACTTCGTATCTGGAAGCTCGTGGCGTACCGTCGTCGGTATATTGGCTAGCCTCCTCGATCTTCAGCTGAATCCAGCCAGTCGGTCCAAGATCACCATGAAGAAAAGCGCGCTCGTTCGGACGCGCCGAACGCTACGTTTTTCTCCGGAGCATCTTCAATCTGTCATGTCAACGCTCATCTCGCAAGCAAAATCTAGCCAAACGCCCCTTGTCTACCTTTCCCTTCTGAGCACAACCGTAGACGTTACGATACGTCTTAAAGACGTTAGGTACGAATCTCTTAAACAAATACCTCAATCTATCAAGGACGACATTATTAACTTATATACAACTCAAGTCCTCATGTCTAAAACGACGGTCTCTGCTCATTCCTCCGTTGGTCTTATCTCGCGATCCACACTGCTAACGCATCTCTAATATGTTTTCCTCCAACGCACTTCACGACTTCATACATACCGCTATTACTCCTGATGATCTTTCGACTACCATCCTCCCAACGATGGAGAAGGCACTCCTGCGCTCTCCGGAGTACTCGCTGAGCGGTAAGTCTGTCCATATCATTTACATTACTCTTGACTCTAGGCGATATCCAGTTATCAACGATTTCTTCACGGCGTACTCTCACCCTCTCGATTCTGCAACTCTTAAAAAGCTCATAACATCTTCCCAAAATTCTGCGAAGTCGAGCAATCCATCAGTTAGAACGAATGCCGCAGTTCTCTTCAAGACTCTTGTACCAAAATTTCCTCTAGAATTCATCGAGACTGCAGTTTCCGAAATACTGACCCTTCCAATGACTGGAAAGACTACTGGCGTAGATCACCGCATCGCGCTGTATACAATGCTATCAACGGTCCCCAAGAATGACGGTGCATCGACGAAGCTCGTTGCTGCCCTTCCAACGTTAATAGCTAAAGAAACTAACGACATCGCTATATCCCTACTTTCCCGTACTCTTCCTGCACACCTTACCCACCTTCTCATAAATGGCACCTCCGTACCCTCTGAGGTCACTGCTCTTATTGCTAAAGAGATGAATAGTACCAAGCCGGTGATGAGACGGGCCTTCGTAAGTGCTGTCGGTACTGCGCTGTGGGATCTTAGGGAGGTAGAATGGAGAGAGAATGATTCTGCCAAGGCGTTCACCAAAACTGTGGTGGTTGCTTTAGAGGGGTGTTTGAAGACGGTAAGTGCGAACCCGTTGAGTAGTGCAGCAGGTGCTTTGGAAGGCTACGTGGCATTGGCTGTATTGCTTGGTCCATTAGCAAAGTCCGGACAATTCGGTACGTTCTCGATTATCATTTCCGCTTCTTCTATACGCTCGCGCCAACTGACTGGATGGAATCTGCTGGTCGTTCGCCGATGACGTCGTATCTCATTGCGTATCTGTGGACGTCCTTACTGGAACGCAGATAAAGCCCTCCTTCCTTATCTGGGACAAAGTGTACCAAAAGATCAATGATGCCGAGGAAGAGATCTGGTTGCTCCGCGCCGCCGATCTCGCGATCCCGAAGCTCGAACCGGAGCTACTCAAGAATTCTAACGTGAGAACTTCATTGGGCTCTGTTTTCATGCATCTCTCTGTTCATTCGCAATTCTCGGACGTTCGAAGAACCGTTATTCAGAATCTTGGTGCTGCCGTCTCTCGCCGTCCCCAGCTTCTAAACTCCGTCATTCGGGACGCGCTCACGTTTTCACTTACGAAGCCGGTCGCACCGAATAAAACAACGCCTGTACCGTCTGCTGACGAACAAGAAGTGCCTGTGGTCGACAAACAACGGAGATACGCTGCGCTGTTATTGTCTCTTGCGAATTTGAGTAACGAGGAGGAGCAGTCACCGGATAAGACGCTCAGAGATAGCTTGCTTCTAAAGCTGGTGGTATTGGCACACCATCCTGTGATTAGTGCGTTATCTTATACACGCATGTTTCGCCACTGATTCCTCATGTCACGGTCATAGGTGGTCGATCGACTCTACTGTGGATTGAACTCTGTCAAAAAGCGGGCGCCGATCCGCATGATGTTATCGATGTCAATGTTAGCCAAGCCATGAAGTATATTCTTGAGGCGTCAGCTTTGGATCCCAAGGTAAGTCTCTGGTCTAATCATGATGTATACCTCTTACAATGAGATCGTTGATGGCGCTTTCTTTTCATGGACACGACTATGCATAGTCTGGTTTTGCAGATGCTAGTTACCGCGCAGTCAGTACTCTGGCATTCGTCTGCCCTGAAGCAGTCCTGCCCTGCGTCATGGATCAACTTCGGCTTGATATCGATGTGAAGGCTTTAACTGGGCTCACCGAGGAAGACTTGGGTATCTGGGAGATACCAGAAGGAACGACATATGTTGATGTTCTCGCCTCTCAGAAGAAAGATGAGGCTCCTAAGAAAGGAAAAGGTGCTGATATCGCGAAATGGGAAGCCGAACTGCGCCAGTCCATCGCATCCAAAAAAGGTGCCACACCTGCGACGCTGTCCAAGCAGGCTCAGGCGCTTGTTCAAAGCCAACTCCAGAAAGAGTCAGCGGTGCGTCAACGGGTGTCTTCCTTGAGGTTCAACCTCCTTCGGGGACTCGCGTTTATTCGAAGCGTTGTCAATGTCCGCGCCTCGTCTGCTGCTGGTGTGAACGAGGAGGTGGTCAAAACGATGAGAAGATATGTCAAACCTATCGCGGAGTTGATGTTAGAGGGTGCGATGGGGAAGGCATGTACACGGCTGGTGGGTGACGACGCGTTTCAGACGTTCGTCCAATTGGCGATGTGTTCTTCGGAGAGATTGGAAACTATACGGAAATGGCTGGGTGTGGCTATATTGAGGGTGCTAGAGGTCGGGTGTGTTCCTGAGGACCTGCAGGCTGAGCCCTTGAACTGTGAGTGACTCGTCGTTGTCCATTCGTTTCGACGTACTAGATTTTGATTGATGGGTCTTGACAATTGTAGCCCTCGTGGTCCGTGTGCTCTACAGGCTACGAACGCTCTCGGAACAGGCTCCGTTCGACTCCGCTACATTTTCATTTGCGTTCCTTCTGCTCGGTCGGGTCGCACGTAAAGGTGGCGTAGCGACTTCAGATGACGAAGAAGCTCTGGAACAAGTTACACTCGTCCTTGATGTGATAAAATTCCACCGAAGTGAATTCTCTGACGCTGCTTTCCCCCGTAAATCCACCATGGAGCATGTGTTGCACGTCATCAGGAATCAGCCGAGACTTAGCAAGGAATCATCGTCTGTCCTCATCGATCTCGGGGAGGCGATCCAAGCGAATGCTACGAAAGAGGAAGTCAAGATATTGATCGATGGAACACTACTTCAGGAAACACACGTTCGGAATTCGTGTTTGCAAGCAATCCAGGTAAGCAATACGTCTCTATCTCATACTAGCTGGGTTGGATTCTGATGCGACACACTCTGCTCTGCAGCCATTTGATTTGACGGATCTTGATTGGTCACCTCAACTGTGGGTAGCTTGCCATGACGATGACGAGCAGAATGCTCGGTTAGCAACTCACGTGTGGGAGGATAACGGTCTTGATGTACCAGAAGAGTTCCTTGTGGATATGCTCGATTTCTTAGGTCACGATAATGCGTACGTGAGGGCTAGCTCCGCAGCTGCTATCGCAGAAGCAGTGGAGCATCATCCTCAGATGGGAGAGAAGACTATTATCGCGCTTCAGGATCTATACCGGGAGAAGGTAAGTATCGTCAAGTAATGTCTTGCGTCACAGGTAATGTCGAGAAATTCGTTAGGCCAAGATTCTCGCTCCCGAGTTTGATGAATTCGGGAGTACTCCCTTCTGACATGATTGGTATTCGTACTGAGCAGTGAGCACTTGAACAGGGTATGGTCATTGCGCAAAGCTTGGATCGCGCTGATCCATGGCCGACTCGTGTTGCCATTGCGGTAACGTTTGGACGACTCGCCCCATCTTTCTCCGAGGCACGGGTCGGTTCATTCTTCAAATTTCTGATCGAAGATGAGGCATTGGGTGATCGATCACAAGAGGTTCGGCGGGAGATGCTACAAGCTGGTGGTGCTGTCATTGATTATCGAGGGGCATCCCAACTTGCCAGCCTTTTGTCGACATTCGAAACATACTTGGCAGGCCCTAGTGCTGCGAACGAGACCGGGGATCAAATCAAAGAGGCAGTTGTGATTCTCTTTGGTCGTGCGGCTCGGCACCTCGAGGCCTCCGACCGACGTATTCCTGGCATTGTTGACCGACTCGTTGAAGCGCTCAAGACACCCTCCGAACAAGTACAAATTGCGGTCTCTGATTGCCTTGTCCCCCTCGTGAAGTTGATGGGTAATCGCAGCGAGGAACTGATCGACCATCTCTTCAGCGAGTTGTTCGATGGTACCAAGTATGCCGCACGACGCGGTGCTGCTTATGGTTTGGCAGGTGCAATCAAAGGTCTGGGTATCGGTGCCATGAAGCAGCACGACGTCGTCGCTCGCTTGCGTGGCGCCACCGAAGATAAGAAGAGTTCTGAACATCGTCAGGGGGCGATGTTTGCTTTCGAGACGCTGTCTAATACCTTTGGTCGACTATTCGAGCCTTACATCACGTTCATCCTCCCGATACTCCTCACCGCATTCGGAGATGCGACTCTTGAGGTGCGCGAGGCGGCACAGGACGCTGCACGGGTAATCATGGGCAACATGTCGGGCTACGGTGTCAAACTTATCTTGCCTTCTTTGCTTTCTGGTTTGGACGAAAAGCAGTGGCGGTCAAAGAAAGGTTCCATTGAGCTACTAGGGATGATGGCATATTGTTCGCCGAGACAACTGTCGCTCTCTCTCCCAATCGTCATTCCTCGATTAACGAGCGCTCTCACGGACACACACGCGCAAGTCAAGTCCTCTGCGAACAAGAGTTTGAAGCAGTTTGGAGAGGTGATCAGCAATCCCGAACTCCAGACGTTGGTGCCTACCCTCCTGAAAGCTCTGGTGGATCCCACGAAAACAACGAATGCGTTATCGGCACTCCTCAAGACGTCGTTCATGCATTATATCGATCACTCATCGTTAGCTCTGGTCATTCCAATTATTGAACGTGGTTTGAGAGAACGAGGGGCGGATGGAAAGAAGAAAGCTGCACAGATGGTGGGCAATTTGGCATCTCTGACGGACTCTAGAGATTTCGTACCCTATTTGTCGGCTTTGTTGCCTATGGTTCACGTCGTCCTCATCGATCCTGTTCCGGAAGCACGCGCGACTGCAGCCAAGACGCTCGGTACGCTCGTGGAACGTCTCGGAGAAAATCATTTCCCAGATCTCGTACCTGGCCTGCTCAGGACTCTCAAGACGGAGACGTCTGGTGTGGATCGCCAGGGTGCTGCCCAGGGCCTGAGTGAAGTTCTGTCTGGGCTTGGCATGGAGAGACTAGAAGGTTTGCTCCCTGACATCATCGCGAATGCTCAGTCGCCACGGAGTACCGTACGCGAAGGCTTCATGTCCTTGCTCGTCTATTTACCCGCAACGTTTGGAAATCGGTTCCAACCACACCTTCCGAAGATCATTTCGCCCATCCTCAGCGGACTTTCGGACACGGAGGAGTACGTGCGCGACGCAGCCATGAGAGCCGGTCGGATGATCGTCACGAACTATTCGACCAAGGCTATTGATCTTTTATTGCCGGAACTCGAACAAGGCATGTTTGACCCGGGATGGCGCATCAGGCAATCATCTATCACCTTGGTCGGGGAGCTTTTGTTCAAGGTTTCTGGTATCAGGAGCAAAGCGGAGACTGGGGACGAAGAAGAGATGGCGGAAGCGGCTGTGGCAGAGTCTTCTCGTCGTGCGCTTACGGAGGTATTGGGCGCCGAGCGTCGCGATCGTATTCTATCAGCATTGTATCTGGCCAGGCAAGATGCGGTCAACGTCGTCCGTCAATCATCAATTCATATTTGGAAGGCTCTCGTTCACAACACACCGAGGACTGTTCGCGAGATCCTGCCCGAGTTGGTGGGCCAGCTTGTTAAGCTTTGTTGCAGCGAAGAGATCGAACAACAAGAGACTGCAAATCGCACGACCACCGAGCTGTGCCGCAAATTTGGCGAGAAAATACTGGGCGAGATCGTTCCTATATTGCAGACTAAAATCTCTTCCCCTGATCCACGCACTCGCGAAGGTGTCTGTGTCATGCTGTCTGACATCATGAATAGCACGACCGATACCCAACGTGAGGGTCATGAAACTGAGATCGTCAACATGGTTCGGACGTCCCTTGTCGATGACGACAGTACTGTTAGGACGGCAGCCGCAAAAGCTTTCGACACCATTCAAGAGCATATTGGATCCAAGGCGATCGATCAGACTATCCCAACACTATTAGAGGCCCTTCGACAGCCTGGAGAAAGTTCTGGGACAGCCCTTCAGGCTCTTCGGGAGGTCATGGCGGTCCGAGCATCGACCGTTTTCCCGGTTCTGATCCCTACGTTGATTACCACACCAATGACCGTGTTCAATGCTCGCGCTCTCGCCTCTCTTGTGACAGTCGCAGGGAACGCACTGAGCAAGCGTCTCACCGTGATTCTGAGTGCCCTAGTGAAGGTGCTAGAAGGCGAAACGGACGAGGAACTCCTTTCTGCGCTTGATGAAGCCCTCAGGGCTCTGTTGGGGTCAATCGAGGATCCAGAAGGGTTGAACACGCTGATGCTCCTCCTCCTTGGATGGACAAAGAGCGAAGCACCTGCGCGCCGTTCCAGTTCATGTGCACTCTTCTCCATTTTCTGTGAGGAATCCCAACTCGACTCGTCTCTGTACCGAGTGGATTGGATTCGACAATTGGTTTCTCTATTCGACGACTCCGAGATCGCAGTTCACACTGCTGCATGGAAAGCATTCGACACACTTGTGAAGTCTGTTCCGAAGGACGAACTAGATCCGTTGGTCGTCCCTCTACGTCGAACCATCGAGGGAACGGGCGCACCTGGACGAAGTGTTCCAGGATTCAACTTACCAAAGGGTGTTTCTCCAGCCGTACCGATTATTATTGCAGGTCTTACAACGGGAAGCAACGAACAACGCGAAAATGCGGCGTACGCCATCGGTGACCTCGTAGAGCGAACGGAAGAATCCGCATTCAAACCGTTCGTCGTACCGTTTACTGGCCCTCTCATTCGTGTTGCGACACAGGCAACGACTTATCCTCCTGGTGTCAAAACTGCGATCCTGTCTGCTCTCGCTTCGATGTTGGAGAGAATCCCCAACCATGTCAAGCCTTTCTTCCCTCAACTACAACGAACATTTGTCAAATCTGTTAGCGACCCCTCCAGTATTGTCGTACGAAGACGTGCTGCCGATGCGCTCGGAATTCTCATGCGCAGCCAGCCTCGTGTGGACCCTGTGGTGACTGAGCTCATCGCTGGGGCCCATGGCAGTGAGGAAGAGATTGCGGCGAGCTTCGTTCTGGCACTATCTCACGTTGTTCGGAGTGCGACCGTACATGGTGGAATTGGAGACAAGGTCAGGGAGGGTTGCATTGAACTGGTGCACGAAGCGTTCCGGGAAAATCACGAAGATCACTATATCCAAGCGATCGCTGAGCTCGTTGCTTCGTTGTCAACGAATCCACAATCTGTGAAGTCGATCGTGAACGCGTATCTTATTTCAGGAACTCCCCCATCAGCGCTATCCTCCCATACCATCCTTGCTGTACTTCAACCTGCAGATGCTGATTACCGAATCAGTGCCGACGATACCGTGTTTGCCAAGCTGGGGGTTCTTCGTAGTGTAGCATTGAAGGTGAAGGAAAGCGCAGCGAACGAGAAGCCCGCTATATCCCGACCTGCTCGAGATGCACGAGACGTTCTCAAGGATATGTCGGCGTACGGAAATGAGGCCTTGTCAGGAATTTTCTAAGATCCGTTGTAGGGACAACATACTGTGACTACGAATTCTATCTAATAACGCTGATGGGATGGTTCTTCATTCGCCAGTAGCCGTCAATGCTAGGTGTATACACTCTTTGAAACTTCCAACACAACAATGTCGTACACGTCCGCCGTTGAGGGGGAACATTGTGGATTCACTAGCCCTCAGACTCTCCATGCTTTGCTAACCATAATACGTGAGGGAGTATCCCAAAAGATCGCACTGTGGTTGCTCCAAGTAAGGTGAGTTTGAAAGTGGAATGTCGAAAATCCGTAGCGGCGAAGCAGTCGATGGTGTGACCCTCTCCCACAAGCCATACTTCAGCAGTGCCTCCGTGGTGTTGGTATATCCTCGCGCCGCAAGGTAGGCGAAAGAGGGATTCGGGTCGTACGTCCGCGCGAATGCCGACCAAGCATCTACAGCAACTTGCGTCATGATAAGGTCGTTCCAGTCACGGAAAGGCATGGCGGATTGACCGAGTGTTCCGAACATGTAGTACAGTTCACCGGAGTGACATCTGAGATTTCGATGAGGGAGTGAATGCCCACTAATATAAAGCGAAATCGTACCGGAAGTATGGGAGGTTTGGATCACCGTAAGGATATTCCTCTGTCGCAGCAGGGACGCAAGTATCGGCGAGGGGCATGTAACCCATGTAGCTCCTATCGTACTGGTAGGTATATACCGAAGGGAAGATATTGTTCTTCGCAGCAGCAAAGACGGTCGCCTGGTCTAAACAACTGGACACATCGTAAGTTGGGAATGCGAAAAGACTGGTGGGTCAGAAACACACCGGAACTCGCCGTCGGTAGCAACACGACTGGTAACGTTGGCCATATCCCATGTAATGTTCGTGTTTGCACTGTACGGGGTAGGGAACAGGCCAGAGTCGATGATCATATTCTGACTAATACTACAAAACAGAAAATAGTTGAGCGCGCTGGACAAAGTAACTTGATGACAGATACCCGATGCCCATGATTGACTCGGCTTCTGTTGTGTTCAGAGTAGGCCATGCACCGGAGAAGTCGAAACCATCATCTCTCATCCAGCCAAAGATCACATGAGCAGGTGCTGTGGGTGCTGAACCATCAAGCTCAAGTTGGTTGGTTGTAATGTATGTTCCGTCGACGACGACATATCTGAAGACTTAGTGAGTCTCCGGGTTACCTTACGATATAATAATTAGCGTACCTGGGGGCAGTTGGTGCATTGACAAGAGTCTCCGCAGAGACACCACGCAGACATGTGAGAACGTCAGTCGTGTTTGCACAACCGACGTATTCGATCAGAGGCTGCGCAGCCACGAAGTACTCTTGCTCGATAGTATAGTAATTGGAGTATGTGCTCGCATATCCAAACCCATCAAGGTTACTTTGAGCGATCGCCCCAGCGAACAGACCGAATGCGGGTTGAGCAGCAAGGAGAGCACGTACGGAGCCTGCGCCTGCAGACTGCCCAAATATTGTGACACGGGATGGGTCTCCTCCGAAGTCAGCTATGTGCTCCTGTACCCAACGTAAGGCAGTGATCTATAGAATCGAAATTGAGGACCCGGGAGTTTTCGCTAAGATCATGAGCGCACCTGATCTGCTATTCCGTAGTTACCATTAGTCGACCCATCTTCAAGTGTCAGGAAACCGATGGTGCTTAGGCTAAACGAATATGAGTACAGTGCTCTTCGAGGCACGGTATATATACCGATAGTTGATAGTGACGACAACGGCGTCGCTGCGACTGGCTATGTTGCCTCCGTCAAATATCCCATCACTACCTTCCCCACTGGTGTAGGCACCACCATGAATCCAGAACATGACGGGTTTCAGGTTGTTAGAAGTGGCAGAACTCTGAGGGAGATATGGGGTATATATGTTCAAGTAGAGGCAATCTTCGGAGCCATAACTGATCTGTGTACACGGTGAACCATATTCGAGGGCTGTGATATTTCCCGCACTGCTATACACCGTAGAATATGTCCAGCGCTCGAAAGGATCCGCGTACGGAATGCCAATGAAACGGAAGGAGAGATGGTCACGGGTACTGATGATAGTGTTAACGGGTCGGGAGTATAGCTCAGCGGGAAATGTCCTTACCCTAACACAGTGATATTGCCAGATGGAACCTCGATGTAATATTGTGCACTCATGTCGGTGCCTGTATTAGGACGATAGGGTGCGCTCTGTGAACAAAAAGCTGGTAGCTCCTCCATGCAGCTCACGGTTTGGATACCAGCCAAGGATATCGCGGAACATCCTTCCGACGAGGGAGATTCAACCCAATACTGCTGCAAGGGGTCAAACGTCTCCAATGCGAGATAGCGAAGAAGATCGTTGATGTCATACTGGAAGTAAGTACCATTGGTGGAAAGGAGGGTCTCGTAAAGTTGACTGCAAGACTCGACAGCCTGAGCGTTAGTACTAGGCTTGCTGACAAGGATGGTGCCGTTATGTTCCTGTGCAGTGGGCCCTTCAATTTTACGGTAAGTATCACAGCAGAGTCATGACCGGAACTTTCATAACACCTACAATTCAGATCATTTTGGAAAAGAAAAGACAGGTCGGAGCCGATTCTCTGGGCTGAGGGTGTAGCTGCAACGAATCCAACACAGAGTGCAGAAAGCACCCCTTTAGATAGCGTGGTGGTCATTCCAAGGGGGTAGTAGGGGAGAGGCTCGAGCACGAATTTGCTAGCCCATTTTATCTCCCTGTGTTATCTTGGGTTTGCGGGGTTCTTCAGGCGTCGTGATCCGACTGTCGCTCGCGTGGTTGACCGTCTGATCGGGAGGATTGCAAAGTCAGATCATTCTTGGTTTCTCGAGTTCTCGAAGGTCGCGTGATCAGACTCCTCGTCCGCTGGGAAGTATCGTAAGGAAGCTTGGGTCTCAGGCTTTTCCTCGCCTGCTTGACTCGGGAGTTATGGATAGTTACACTGAGGTATTTCGTGGCTTGAAATTAGCCGGCCACATATCCAAGTTGGACGACGTCATGTCGGACCCCATCAGTACGACGTGTCGGATGCAGTTACTGCAAGTGAGGTGGCATGAGCAGGTCATCTGCGTCGTCGTTGTTCTCATGGCGGCCATGCCATGCTGAACTCACCGGGCTCACGTGCTTTCATCATCCCGAAGGTTGTATTGAATGCGGCTTCAGGAACACATCTTAACAAGAACGAACGGGTAATCTTGAGCCTAGGACACGAGCAGTCCCACAGACAGAAGATACGGCTAACCGTCTCGAGCACAAGGTAGCGAAGAAGATCCGCAATGTCAGACCGAAAATAAGTGCCATGTGTGAGTAGTGGCGTAGTGTTTCATGCAATTGACCACGAACCCCGACGGCCTGGGCGTTTGTGACGGGCTGGCTGACTAGAATCATCCCGTCGTGACCTTGTGCAGTTGGCCCCGAAGGGTTTCAGATAGAAATGAGCCTCAGATAGTGCTCCCAGTGTTTACAGTCAAGATTATTCTGGAAAAGAAGTGACAGGTCGGAGCCGACAGTTTGAGGCGATGGGGTGGCAACTACAAGATCGACAAAGAGCGCAGAGCTGCATGGGGCTACATTGCCACAAACGGATATGTGCAGAATCTCGAAGGAATCCGACGCCTGAGTCATGCCCTCCAGCATACATGCCTATTTAACGGGGAACCGGAGGCTTTGACTCCACTTCGCACGAGTTGGTCTAGCGAATGCGTTATTTGTACTCTATAATAGGCCTCAAGTGGTCACGTCCATCTGAACAGGACACGCGCAAAGTTAACACATACCTGTAGCCATCTCCTCAGAACTCCCATTGCCTCTGGAGTTGTTGCAGCGATATATCAGAAACGGGGTTAGTGCTCCAGAGTGACACTCTTTCTGTCAGAGTCTGTCAGTTGAATGGGAACCAACCAACTCATTTTCCCTAGCACCAAGTCCCTGAGTTCACCACTCGGGCACGAGCCTGATCTCATGAGCTCGTCTCGGAGAAACGTTCCACCCCACCATGCATAAGCATGGGAAGAAGCCTAAAAAGAACTCACAGTCTCCCACTGTGATGGCTATCAACATGTCATGGTAGTTGAACGTGTTCGAAAACTGAAAGTCGTCGCGCTGAGCTTTAAAAGGTTGTACTGGCGGCATGAGGGTGGCAAGGTCATGGTCTGCTGTCCACATACGGGGACCCGGGAGCAAAAATATATACTAAACTTACCTTGCGATGCCCGATTCCTACTTATCGCATCCACATCTCGCCTTGACGCACGCTTAGGTTTGGAACGGTGAAGTGTGTGTGATGTTGAAACTAAGGGATCCGTGACTCGCGATAGTGTTGTCCAAGTCGCAGAGGTACCGTTGCAACTTGAATATCATCATTTGGCCTTCACTCATTAGTAGTCCACTACATACTCACTATACGTGCAACTCAACAGCTCAACCAATCCCGAATGATAAAATTGTGAACTGAAACGACGACACTACTACCAGAAGTTCCGTATGTCTTCAATCAGTTCATCGTTTTTCGCGTCTCCATTTCGTTTACCACTCGGAGCTTTCGGCGCAACCCTCGGGCACCCCAAGGCGCGAGGGTTCAGGGGTATCGGCGATGGAGTGAGAGCGACAAGGGCCACGGTTGCAAACTATCGCCGTATGCTAGGGAATGTCCAAACTTTGGGCCTCAGTGGGCAACCTCGTCAAACAACATTTCGACCGATTGAATGTAGGTTCATTAACGTATTCATGATGTCACAAAACGCGAGTACCCTCGTCAGCTCCACGAAATCCTCGACGGACGTTCTCCGCGGCGCGTCTTCTGCTCGACCACCGTTCAATGGTTTAACTGCGACAGTGACACAGAAATTGTATGCACTTTCGATGGCACGGTCCGGGACTGGGTTCGGTCTCCAAAGTTCAAACTCTCGCTGGCACCCAGCAGCTCGCCGAAATATTCCATGTACTGAGGTAGGTGGGGGGCACACGATTGGATGGAAAGTTAAGACCCAAGGCAGAATGGAATGTCGAAGATCGAAGCCCTCACGTTCTTGACAATATCATCGTACGTTGTTGATTTCGCGATTGTCATCCATCTGTGCTGACCTGTACATTACACTACGAGTTGGAATCAGGGTATCCTGCAGCAGCACGCGGCCGGGAAACCACGCTAGTATGAAGACAACATAAGTCAATCTCCCAGTAGATATATCTGGACATGGAGACATAGAGGTTCTGGTGCTGGTTGTATCTACTGCTTTCTTGTGTACTAACAGCGAGCTCAGTGCTCGTGCTATTTAGTTGAAATTGCCATTTAGAGTTAGAAGGTTCTCTGTATCTGAGGCTACGAGGATAGAAAGCTGGTACATATGCAACATCTATAGCAGGTACGTCTACATACCTCAGTGTTCAAAGTCACAATCATAAGTAGGTGATACGAAACTAATTTCTTGAAATCAAACTTGTCATATAACACAATCTATTCTTCTATCCACAGGTTATTCGACGCAAACTCGTCCCTAACAGAATTCTACTAATCTCTCTAGAAAAAAATTTGCAAAAATCACTGGGTAAAAGAGCACTCCTAGGAGCAGTTCTCAATCGCGATGGAGGCGGATCCACTGCGTATGTAGCAGATCCTCGTCTGGACACACTCGGGACTAGTGCAGTTCGTACCCATCACAGAGCTCTTGGTTTGGTAAATATTGAACAACTGCGGGAAAAAGAGATCACGCGATCAAGTTAGCCCAAGCACACACGTATCGGCATCAGATGACCAACCTCGACCAAGCTAGAGTTGTACTCCATCTCTGTAAAATGGGCAAGGCGTGTTAACACCCCAGAAGACTGGGAAGATGGAATGGTCACGCACGCTCAGTGACGAGATGCCACCAGGTAGCGTTGAGCGGGTCGTTGGCGCCCCAGCTGATGTTGTAGCCGTAGGCATCACGCGTACTGTATTCTAACTCGTACGTCGGACCGTACATAGTCTGGTTGTCTAGTGCAGGGAACTCGTTGACCTTGGCAGCCCAGGTGTAAAGTGACGATGTTAGTACACATAGATCGTCGATTAAGTTAAGGACGCGTACGTGTAAGCATCAAGGATGTCGAATGTCTGATAATTGATTTAGAAGGTGAATTCAAACATGAACAAGAGCAACGGGACGCACTGCGGAGTCAACTTCGTACATACGGAAGCCAGAGTTGAGGTTTGTGAGAGGGGTGATCGATGGCATGATCCAAGAGGGAGCTACTGCTGTCTCAGCGCTCGGGTTAGTGCCGTTGTTCGAGTAGAAGATCTTGATAAAGAAAACAATTGTGAAGGACAAGCAAAACATTAGGGTGAAAAGCGCATACGGAGAGTTGATCCTGGTGGGTGTGTCCGTAGAAGATGTCTGTTGTCCCGTGATATATTACCCACTGCTCCATACAGATCGATGAATCAATACTCACTTGCGATGACGTGAGGAGAATAGCGGTCGACGCTTCGACAGGGATCAGGGGGAGACGCACAAACTGTACAAAAACTCACATTTGGTAAACTACCGCAACAATGAGCAAAACGAGACGATGCGCACGACAAAATAGACTCACAGAGGTTGGTAGGGTTCGGCTGAGCCTCTGAACCATCCCATCCACTCAGAACGTGACCGACGATCCAGACTAGAGTATTACAATTACGATCAGGGCAAACAGAATTCACATGATGCAACCCACCCCGGTCCCCAGCATCTTCTGCTGCCTGGAGTTCATCGGTCAGCCAGCGCAGCATTCCGAAGGAGTCGGGTTCGGCGGCGTTGATGTAACTGAAGTAATTCAGTCTGTCACATAATAGTAAGTCAGCAACCGTCTCATGACCAGCGTAGCGTGAACTCGTTACGTACACGTACCCTAGTGAGTGCACAATATCGTCAGTTAAATGATCGTTTTGACAACAGCAGATTCAACGTACAAACATCGGTATCAATGGAGATGATGCGTAATCCGTCGGGGCGCGTCACCGAATAAGCACCGTAAAACGTGCTTGCCTGTTGGACAGAGGACCCCTCAATCCACCCCTCGTATTCCCACATCTTGGAGACGTGGTCATACAACCTATCAAAGCAGGGCGAATAGTGCAAGTAAAAATCCAGCACAGTAGAATAAGTGAGAGCCTCGCGTACCAGTCGAATTGTTTGGCGAGAATGTAACCACCGGATGTATTGTAGGGAATCATTTGGAATTGCATCTGCCAGAGGACGATGTTATAATTCGATCAATCATGCACAGGGAAATGACACATACATAGGTATCGTGGTTACCCAACGTGGCGTAGAAGGGTTGAGGACCAGTGTATTCCCTGAGGAGGTTGTACACCTCGACCTACGTGGTCGCTCCATAAGTATCATCAGCATTATGTCAACCGAATTACTTTACCTCAACATATTCGACAAAGGCTCTAGAGACAGAATAAAGACAAGTAATGGCGCGCGGATGGTTCACTCACCTTGAGTATTGGTTATCGGTATCGTGCGAAGTCAGGTCTCCTGTGAACAAAGAAAAGTCGAAACCTGTGTCTTTGGTCCCTGTCACCTCGGGGATGGCTTGTAGGGCAGCAAGCACAAGCGAGATGGGAGAGTCGCAGTGAAAGGCACCGTAACGAGCAGCAGGAAGGAGAACTTGATCAGGTGAAGCGGCGTTATAGGCATTCTCGCGACAGCATAGGTACTGGCTGCAGTTGGCCTCATATCCGGTAGCATAACCTAAGATACCATTGACTCTATATCAACGGCGAAGAAGGGCAGGCAGGCTTACGAGGATCAGTGTGAATATCTGACAAGTGGAGAACTTTCAGACGCTCTCCACTGGGCTGTTTGGGCGGAGGCAAAGGGTTCGGCTTTGGTGTTGCAAACCACGAATCGAGGTCGAGGGGAAGCGTGGGAGGAAGGGGGCACAAGCTCAGCTGACGCGCGCACAGGAGCTGAAACGAGATGCGACAATGTCGTTAAACGGAACGTGGGGTTGATCAAGCTAACGGGATTTACCTGTCCATCGTATCCACCCATATCACCGAGAGCAACAACCTGCGAGAACACAGACCCAAGAGCAAGGTTGCTGTATTCATTGTAGCAAGTACTGGGATCTGAGTAGTTGAAGTAGTTGCACAGCTGTTCAGCGAGGAAGGAACCCTGTTCCGGCGCTGCGAGCACAAGCATTTTAGCAACAGCCAACGAAGCTTGGCATTGAGCGCATGTATCATTGGTGAGCGCAGGGTTGGTCGCAATGGACTTGATTTGGTTGAATGCTTGCTGAAGGAGCTGGGAGGGCTCTTGCGCCAAGGGGAGCGGGTGAGGGTCGACGGTGTCATTCTAAACATACGGTCAGTGAATCAATGCACTTGCACTCGGTCTGTCTGCACACTTACTTTAGGGAAGTTGGCAGGATCTGTCAATGTTTCAGGGAAAACGATACCCTGAATGATGACATCGTATAAGTGATCGTGATAGACGATAGTTTAGTTCACGATTATGAATAACGTACCGTGACGGGGTCTGAGATCACAGGCTGAGGTTGAGCAGAGGTTGCCGTAGGATTGTTCCAGTACGACTTGAATGCCGAAGTTGGGAACGTGCCTGGGGCGGTATACGCGGAGGCAATACCATCAGTGGCAGCCACACTTTTCAAACTGGCCAACGCCAGGAGCGAGAAGGACGTCAGAAGAGTGAGCATGTTGGGCCAAGGCAACAGAGTGCTCAAACCATGGTTTTTATACGCAACTATACACAGATATTTCAGAAGTCAGGAAACAAACGTTTAGCGGGAGGGCAGAAAACCATGTGATCAAAGGTAAGAATTATTCATGCACCATGCACGTTCGCCATCCAAGAGACGTGAGCTCGGGATCATCGGGAATTGTTGTCGAAGGGGGTCTTTGCTATAATCGGACCCGAGATCATGTGAGGGATAGTCCTATACTATCCCCTTGGTGATCACCATGACCTCGTTGCCCCCTCCAGCGTTGTTCCAGACTACCCTTGAGTTCATTACAGCCGATCTTGCAAGACACTTTGTCTGCAATGATCTCAACAACTGTAAAACTCTGATTATCTGACACTGATTATAAGTATAAAGCGCACGTGTTCCCCGGGCGGCCCATTTCTTCCCGGCAAGCGACGAGGCAATATTTTCGCTAGCGATTGTTCTTATCTCGAGAGTTGAAGTGAGGCACTGTGAGCCTAATTGAATCCGAAACGGGAGGCCGCGCGTGACGTCAACGGAAGGAAGTAAAATGGTTCTGCCACGTCTCACGATGTCAAAGGGTGATTTACGAGTAGAGGGTTACTTGAATTGAACTGTGTTGCATTCTCAAGCCCTCTGGAGTCTGAAGAGTCTGGGGCTCCGCCTATCGAGCTCTGCTGAACTTTAGCGTAGAATGTACTATGGGCACGGAAGCCTTATCTAGTACACGAATGCACCCCTGGTACACTGACCACCAGGGGTACAAAAATATGGGTGAATCGTCCCAGAAACCCAGTGACTCAGCGTGGTGTTGACCTAAAATCTCTACATAGACGACGAACCTGAAACTAGTGAAACTCTGCCTGTGAAAAACTCAACTTGTTACGACAAAAGGTCAATTCAAAGATGCGGACGCCCATACGTCCTTTCGAAGCATCATGAGAAAGAGCTCCACTGGCAGCTAGCCCGTGACGGCAAGACATCCTCATGTCCTGCCTGCAGCCACCGTCAGAGACATTACTTAATCTCACCTCCCAGAGAGGTACAGCCCTAGCATAAACCTGCAGGGCGTCAACGAGGAAGTATGGGTTGTTGGTTCTTCTGGTCAACCCACAGTCTCAATAACCAAGAGCATTTTGATTCAGCGCATGGCAAGTCGCGGCCGTGGTGCAACCCACTGAAACAGACGCTACACCAGAATTACGTCCCGTATCGCGACCAGTCCACGTGTAGTTGCAAGAAGTTGGAGCAGCGAAGTGTTTCCTGCCAGTGGGGCTGCACTCGCTTGTTGTTCTTGCCGTGTCCGAGGAGCACTGAGTCCGATGTGCCAGTCAGTGAACCTGAATTAGTTGTTATCCAACAATCAATGAATGTGGTTAGACGAGATTATTAACTCCTTTGTCAAAAATCTATTCAAACCTGGGGCTGATGGGCTGGCGATTAATGAGTGATATCGGATATTAGTTGAGCTGGCAGGTACAAGTTAGTATCAGTGGCAAGTTGACCTGACCTCGGACTTCCAAAGTTACGCTTAGTATAGCACCCTCTTTTTCCTTCCCATTTTCAACTCGTGTTTGACCCTCTTCTCGTTATTCAATCTCCACCCCAACTTTTGCTTATAAAAACCTGGCAAGGTCGACTGTTTTTCGCAGCGTTCTTCTCTAGAAAACCCTCATCTACTCGTCTCACAAGTCTCCGGTGTACAACACCTCTCTTATCATCAAGGAGTTCAACTCTTTGCATGTACTCGAACCAGCTCGGTAGCACCCACAACCCCCACAGAGGCTCCAAACACTCCTGCGCAGGCTTCCTCGCAGCTCATTGAAACCGTTCTTCATCGCACTTCGTCCAAGTTCTCATCATGTCCCCCCAAAGTGCGACCTCCGGGTATAACACCCCAGAATCTGAACTGGAGTCCTTCGTTCCAGTTCACCCGACCGCTGTTCGTCGCCCAGAGTACATCACAGTCCACTCTGAGAACACGGCCTACACGGATGAGCACATCACCGCCAAGTACCTTTATCGCGGTGCTGATGTCGTCGTCTCGAACGGTCAATTCAATGTCACCCCCACGATGAAGCCCTTTGAGTTCCAGACTACCCGCAAGGTTTCAAAGACTGGACTAATGATGATTGGTATGGGCGGAAACAACGGTTCTACGCTCTGCGCTACCATCCTCGCGAACAAGCACCAGATCTCTTGGCACACCAAGGACGGCATCCAGCAGCCAAACTACATTGGCTCTGTTCTACGTGCCTCTACTGTCCGTATCGGCTCTGAGCCTGTCACTGCCAAGGAGGTCCATGTCCCTCTTTGTGATGTGCTTCCTATGGTGCACCCTAACGACCTCGTTTTGGGTGGTTGGGATATCTCGAGCGCCCCGATGGACAAGGCAATGGAACGTGCTCGCGTTCTCGACTATGATCTTCAGCGTCAGGTCAAGCCCCTCATGGCTCATCTTGGCTCCCCTCTCCCCTCTATCTACTACCCCGACTTTATCGCTGCCAACCAGGAGGCTCGCGCGGATAACGTCATCCCTGGTACCGACAAACAAGTTCACCTCGAGCACATTCGTGCAGACATTCGTCACTTCAAGGCCGAGAACCAGCTTGACCGTGTTATTGTCTTTTGGACTGCGAACACCGAGCGTTACAGCGATATCATCCCTGGTGTGAACGATACTGCGGACAACCTCCTATCTGCTATTCGTTCTTCCCACTCCGAGGTTTCCCCCTCAACACTCTTTGCCGTTGCCTCCATCCTTGAGGGTGAACCATTCGTAAACGGTGCCCCTCAGAACACTTTCGTTCCTGGAGTCATTGAGCTCGCTGAGCGTGAAAAGTCATTCATTGGTGGTGATGACCTCAAGTCGGGTCAGACTAAGCTTAAGTCCGTTCTCGCGGAGTTCCTCGTCAACGCCGGTATTAAGCCGTTATCGATCGCTTCCTACAACCACCTGGGAAACAATGATGGCCACAACCTAAGCGCCGAGCCTCAGTTCAAGAGTAAGGAGATCAGCAAGAGCAGCGTCGTTGACGACATGGTCGACGCCAACCGTCTTCTCTACAAGCCTCCTGCACCTGGTGCGAAGGGCAAAGCGGCCAAGGGTGAGCACCCTGATCACATTGTTGTGATCAAGTATGTTCCTGCGGTTGGCGACTCGAAGCGTGCCATCGACGAGTATTACTCGGAGATTTTTTGCGGTGGCAGGCAGACCATCAACATTTTCAACGAGTG
This sequence comes from Chalciporus sphaerocephalus, assembly GCA_038094055.1. Classification (NCBI taxonomy): domain Eukaryota; kingdom Fungi; phylum Basidiomycota; class Agaricomycetes; order Boletales; family Boletaceae; genus Chalciporus; species Chalciporus sphaerocephalus. The sequence goes on along the minus strand of JBBPTH010000051.1, from coordinate 90,644 downwards.
TGAAGACTCTTTGCTGGCGACGCCGTTGATTTTGGACTTGACTATCTTGACGGAACTGCTTACTCGTATCCAGTACCGGGATGTCTCCACTGGTCAGACTGAGTTCGCGCCGTTGTACCCAGTGCTCTCGCTCCTTTCCTACATGTGCAAGGCCCCGTTGGTCAAGCCTGGAACTGATGTAGTCAACAGTCTCGGCAGGCAGCGCAACGCTCTCGACGCTTTCCTCAAGGCCTGCATCGGGCTCGAAGGTAACAGCGACCTGCTCCTTGAGACTCGCATCTGGTAGAGGGTTTCGACAATGATTTTTCATTTGTTTTTGTTGGTTTCGCGCGACGGTTTTCAACAACCTAGATCTTTTTTGTTTATCGTACACACTCAACTGTGTTGGCTGTTTTTCTCTGTGTTGACGGTGGGATGGTAGATCTCTCATACCTGCTTGTCGTATATGTTGTATATCGTTTAGAAATAAACGGTCCTTTGTCTTTTCCAGCAAATCGGGAGTGCTATACCTCGGACTGACGTCACATGATTTGACTCACCGATCTCAAGTTTTGTCAGAACCCCTGTCTGTCTGAGACACATCCACTCGATCGTCGTCGTCGTCGGCAAGTAGAACAGCCTCGTTTCAAACATGTCTTCTTCCTTCAAGACCTCGCTCTCCCGCTTTGCATCCACCCACTTCAAAAAATCCCCATCCATCATCACCAACACGTCGATATCCACCTGGTTCTCTCAACGAAACACTCTCCCACCCTACCATGTCACTAAAGTCGAACTCTGCACCGCATCGCCTGTAGGCAAAAACGTGTGGGGTGACAAAGTCGATAAACAGGACCGTCACGCCTTTCTGCGGATATTCCTAGATCCCTCGGGCGATGAACATGGATATTCTCCGCAAGTGATATTGGTGGAACGATTCCTGTCGACGGGGGATAACTACCATTCCGTGGTTCCCGTGCCAAACACCACTACGTCCACGTCTGCGTCTGCGTCCATGTCCACGTCCTCATCGTCATGGTCCACCGGGGGCACCACCTACTACCCCGCCATCCACGATCACATCTGCACGACCTCACCTCACTACGCTCACAAACGTCTCCACAAGCTCGTCGTCCAACGTACCCTCGAATTTGACGCCCACACGCTATCCATCCAAGACCTCGGCGTCATTCTCGAATTCGTGAGTCGCACAACGATGCTCGTGTGTCCCGCTCGAGATTGCAAATACGAATCCACGTTTTTCGCGTACACGTGTTTAGGGGCACTCGCACCGGTGTTTCCCCCGGTGCAACATCGTCATGGGTCAGCACTCATGCAGAGCCTGATGGAGACGCATGATATGTTGTTTGAAAAGGGGGCGAGAGATTTTTTGCATCAGGTTCCGTTTTTGATTAGTGAAGACGGGTCTGATCACGAGAATGCGGTGAGTGGGTGGTTTTCTTATGTGTGGGTGCGTGTATGGGTGACGCTGAGATGTGGTTGTTAGCTCAAGGTGATAGGGAAACTGCATCATCAGTATGGACACGTGCACGTGCACGTTGAGACGCTGACGAGCGGAGGGAGCTGATTTGTGGAGAGGCATCGAAGAGCTGTAAATTTCAGAGATGCGGTAGGGAGAGAGAGCAGAGTCTGCTGAGATGATCGATCGTCGAAAGCGCGTGCTGATGGGGTCAAGTATTATTTAATTTATTTATGGAGAGGTAGATATCACGATTTCTCGGCTACTTGTGAGCTTGTAGTGGATGTACAAAAACGCGGCGTCAGCGATAGACGCGCGCGAGAGCGAACGCAGACTACTTCTCTGATGGTGCCATTACCGAATCACCCTCATCTGCTTGCTCTGGATTGAGCTCTGTAGCGACCGTCATGAATTGGGCAGCATGGGTACCTGCGAGGACCCGCATGGCATCGAGGTCGAATTGGAGTTGTTCCATGAGATTTGTGGTTTGGTTTACAGCGCGGGACATGTTTTTGAGGCTCGACGCCAGCTGAGCGTAGAGCCTGTCCTTTGCTTGCGTCGCACCCAACCGACTGTTCATGAGCGCAGAGGTTGACCTTGACTTTTCCCACGATCTGGATCATTGCATCTGATTGCCAGTCAGTTTAGTAGTTGACGCGATACACGCTCAGGCTGCAGTCTGACACGGCGTGGATGATTCAGTGTCGGTGTCGGTGTAGAACTATACGGTGATCGTTTGGTTCGCTGGCGTTGGCTGTGTCGCTGTGCTCGTTAGGGGCCAATTTCGGTTAGGTTAGGACGGTCCAATTATAGACGACCTTGTACACCGAGTCCATTGCCCTGCCTTGCTGTGTCCTTGAGCCCTCCCGCATTGACAGTGTCCTCGACCAGGGACCTCTTTCCTGTACACTCCTTCCATCAATCACCATGTTAGATGTCCAGGCTCGCGTTGACAAGGCCGTACACGAGATCGAACATAGAAACCACGTCCCTGCTGTAGATTTCTCAACACATCGTCTCGAGAACGGCGTGGTCGTTAGCACGCGGGAGAGGGTTGTCGGAGACGCACGTCTCTTCTTTCCCTCCTCGCTCGTAGATCTCTCACACCCGTTGTTCTCTCGTCACAGGTCGTCGCACCCGAAGTAGGCATACCATCCGACACCGAGTTCTTTTGCCCACACGATCCAACGAAACCCAATCTCGATCTCCTCAAGAATCATTTCTTACGAGAAGGCAGGCTTACGGAGGAACATGCACTTTGGATCATCACCAAAGCTACAGAGTTGCTTCGGAACGAGCCCAACGTCCTCGATGTCGATGCTCCCGTGACCGGTGAGTCCCGTAGACGCTTGCTTGTCTCACGCTGTCTTTCCGATCCTGTTGTCTCTAGTCTGTGGCGATATACATGGTCAATATGTGCGTTCGTCATGTCGACGCACCGTCTCATTCACTCATATCACATAAAGTATGACCTCATGAAGCTGTTCGATAAGGGTGGTAATCCTAGAACGACAAGATATCTCTTTCTAGGCGATTACGTTGACCGAGGATACTTTAGCATCGAGTGTGTGCTGTACCTCTGGTCGTTGAAGATATGTTATCCCAATAGCTTGTTTCTCCTCCGTGGTAACCATGAATGTCGACGATTGACGGAGTACTTTACGTTCAAGATCGAGTGTCAACGCAAGTACTCCGAGCGGATATATGACGCATGCATGGAGTCTTTCTGTGCTCTCCCACTCGCTGCGATCATGAACAAACAATTCCTATGCATACACGGAGGGTTATCGCCCGAACTCCACACCATCCATGACCTCGAAACGCTGGACCGATTCCGCGAACCACCCACGCACGGGCTGATGTGCGACATCCTCTGGTCAGATCCCACAGAAGATTTCGGTTCAGAAAAAGGCAAAGACAATTTTTTGCATAACCACGTTAGGGGTTGTTCCTATTTCTATACATATGTCGTCGTCCAATCGTGGATACCGATCTTTGTTTGACATCGTCGCTTGTTCGTTCAGATACGCTGCCACGTGCAAGTTCCTGGAGAGGAACAATTTATTGTCGATCATCCGTGCCCACGAAGCTCAAGATTCTGGGTGAGCATCCTCTTCCACATCCTGGTAGTGTTACCCCCTTGACCGACTGCGGTACTTAGGTTCCGAATGTACCGAAAAGCGCCAAATACGGGGTTCCCGACGTTGATCACGATCTTCTCAGCACCAAACTATCTGGACGTGTATAACAACAAAGCTGCAGTTCTCAAATACGAGAACAACACCATGAATATCACGCAGTTCAACTGTACTTCACATCCATATTGGCTTCCGAATTTCAAAGACGTCTTTGAATGGAGTTTACCTTTTGTTGGCGAGAAGAGTGCGTGTTTCTTTCCGCGTCCGCGTTGTGTTCGGTGTTTCGTTTAGCTCATCGCGCGTGTTGTATTTTGGGGGCTAGTCACCGACATGCTGGTCGCTGTACTGAACACGTGTTCGAAGGAGGAACTCGAAGATGATCACACACCGCCTCATTCAGAACCTCATCACGACGACGTTCGAGAACGAAAACGAGTCATCAAGAACAAGATCCTTGCCATTGGTCGAATGGCACGTGTATTTGCAGTGTTGCGGTGCGTGCCTCTTTGTCTGCGTCCTCGACGTCATCATCGCTATCACCATCATCGTCGTTGTCGTCATCGAGTGCTCTCTCTCACATGCAATGTTTAGCGAGGAATCGGAGAATATATCAGAATTGAAGAGTATATCCGAGGGTGGGAAGTTACCGTATGGAACGTTGGCGTTGGGTGCCGAGGGGATCAAGCAAGCGATCTCGAGTTTCGAAGATGCGTACGTCCCTTCTCCCCCTTCTCCCCCCGTCCCCTCACATTTTCTCGTCCAACGCGCTGACGTATTCGCGCATCCTCTTTCACACGGCGCTCGGATATTGAGAACGAGCGATTACCACCGGCACCTCCTGCTGATAAGGGTAAAGACAAAGACAAATCGATGTTCTCGCTTCCTGCGTTCAAAGCCCCGTCCACGACAGCCCACTCTACCACGACAAACTCCATGACGACAAACTCGACAACGACGATGACGTATTTACAGTCCCCGCCATTGCGTCCGACGACGCCTGGGTCGTTTTCGTCGGACGAAGGACGGTCCGAGACGCCCTCGTTGGAACGGGCGTCGTCGCCGAGCGCGTCGAGCGGGAGTTGTCCGGCGACACCGCCATTACCGTCACTGTCCTCACATCCTCCGCCCCCACCGTCCTCGTCCCCACCCCCGCATCCGCACCCGTCGTCAGTCACGTCCGCTTCTGCACCGCCACCATATACACAATCGGAAAAGAGGTCGAGTTTGAGATTGGGTGGGGGGAAGCGCGGGGGTGTGGGGAGTACGTTGTCGATGTTGTTGGAGGGGAAGAAGGGGCATGGGAGTGGGAGTGGGAGTGGGTCGAGTTGATGTTTTGGGGGGATGTGGGGGACCTTGGATGTCCGGTGTAGTCTGGACAATGAGGCTCTTTAGTGTTGTGTGTGGGTAGGTGGGTGGACCTATATCATGATGTATTGGTAGGTTCGGGAGGACCAATCACCTTGAGCTCCGAGTCGAGCTTTGTCTTTTGTTTTTGTTTTTTGTTTTTGTTTGGTGGGTGGTTCGGACGGAGTGCCGGAGTGCCATTCGATGGCGATGGAGGGGATTGGAGCGCAAGCCTGAGGATAGTTGTTGTTTTTATGTATTGAATTTGAATGATGGTCTATATGTTTGTGTAGCATGTTACTCGTATCATGATTTGTGACAATGCCACCAGTGGCTGATTCTAAGTCCGTACTGCGCGCTGTTTCCCCGCTCTTCAAGTTCTTTTCCCCTGTGTCTCTCTTCGAATCCCCTAGGTTATAATACGGATCGTGCACCGTGCGCTCAGGCTCGTCCGCGTCAGAAGAAAAACCAGAGTGATCCGACACCGTATGCAAACGGATCATAGCCCAGATCGCCTTGACTCGTATCCTCGGCCCTCGAGCACCCTTCAATGAATGACTCTTCTGCAGGTCGACGTTCGGGTTTCATATCCAACGGAAAGATGCCAGCAAAGTCGAAATCCACCTATGCGCAAGTCAACAAATCGTGTTCTCGTAATTTCATTCGGAATTGGTTTTCCCCTGGAAAGTGTGCTCGATCCGAGAAGTGGTTTACCAGAATGTTTGTCGATCTCATGTCCTGAGCGCCGAATCATGAGAATTGCGTCTGACTGAAGTAGACGGACACTTGCCCTGTGAACAATTAGATTCTTATGAAGCACAGAAAGACCCTATAAGAGTAGAACAACATAAAACAAAAGGACCGTCGGTGTCGAATAACAGCGCTGACTGTCAAAAGATATCGCATGAGGTGTAGTACTTCGCCGATGCTAGTAAACTTGGGCATAAATATGTAGTCCCCCCACCTAGAAGACTTCCCACTAATGATCTATACCAGTGATGACGATCATTACCTCGGCATGACGACGAACCAAAGTCCGTCATACAGTTCGAGAAAGTCCAGTGGAGGTATCACACATCCAAATTCTTCGGGGTCTGACGTGTACAGACTCTCTTCGTTTTGGAGACGACGATATACCTGATACTCGGCGGAAATTTTCAGTAACACGCTTCATTGCAACCTGTCTGCCTTGTGCAAGCACGATTTTGAACTACAGAGCCATTAACCCGGATTATAGTCCAACATATGACGCACACACAGCCCGAGACGTACCTCCGGGGCGTTACGCAGACGGTGTTCTCGACCTTGTGAAACCTCTAGACGACCTTTATCACCACCGACATCGCTGTGCGGTAGTCCCACGCGAGGGTGCGTCTGATACAGATTATACTTGTAAAGGAAATACGGAGGGGTGGATTTGACAAGATCGTGACTACTCTGTCCAATTGTATGGTGATTGAGAAAATAACCGCTTCTTCGAACCATGGCCTCATCTTCTCCAATTTACCGATGGTGACCAGTAAGTCATCATGGATTTTGGAATCACTACTATGCATGCCGGTGGGCGTCCTTTTATTCGCGTCACTTACAGAACCTCGGGTCGACAATGTATCTCGGTTCAGGAAACAACTTGGATAAATAAATCACAGGTATTAGGAGGGTACGGTAGTCCGGTTCTATTGTCACGACGAGTCGGACTTAGAGTTCCATTCACTCACGATCACTTCGACACCGAATCGACCACTCTGCTTTCAACTTCTGGTTGATTTTTATAAACTGTATTCTTCGTGTCTTTCATCTGAACTGGAATTTTATCTATGTGGCTGGTTTCCTGACTCATTGGCTCGCGGTAATGAAAAGTTGGAAATAGGCAGGTCCTACTAACGCTATGCAGCATGGGCATATCAATCCGTCCATCACTGCGCCATCTATCACCTATACACAACCCACACATCCCTACCCATGTCGACTTATCGTGCACTGTACCTCACAGAGGAGTTTGGCGCCTTTGAGCTCGGTGCCAAAACGTTCCCTACCCCCGGTCCTGGAGAGATCGTCGTCAAGGAAGTCGCCATCGGACTGAACCCCATCGATTGGAAACTTCAAAAAATGAAATCCTGGGTGGAAGAGTACCCCGCCATCTTGGGAAATGAGGCTGCCGGGGTAGTGGAAGCTGTCGGCGAAGGCGTCACTGACTTCAAGAAAGGCGATAAAGTATTCCATCAAGGCTATATGAGGCCTGATTATGGTACATTCCAAGAGTATGTTGTAGTTCCCGCAGATGTAGCCATCAAGCTAAGAGTCAATTGCAACCGGCAGTCTGGTCCATCAGAATCATGGACCGTGTTATCTTCAGCTACCATCCAATATCACATTCGACCAAGCTGCCTCTCTCCCAGTCTGTGTTAGCACAGTGGCCATCGCACTCTACTCTCCGAGCCCCGTCGGCGCTGGGTTCAAAGCACCTTGGGACGGAGGACGCGGTCAATTCTCAGGACAACCCGCGCTCATCTTCGGAGGTGCAACTTCCGTCGGACAATACGCTACCTTCGCTATTAGTTCTCATTCTAGCCGCCATCTAACCTCTCATCCTCCCACCCCTGCTTCGCCATTCAATTCTCCAGGCTTTCTGGTTTTTCACCAATTATTACTACCGCTTCTCTCCACAACGCCGATCTCCTCAAATCCCTCGGTGCAACACACGTTATCGACCGTAACATCTCCCCTTCTGCATTCGCCTCTGCTATTGCTGGTATTACTACCTCGCCAATACCTCTCGTGATGGATTGTGTTGCCGACGCAGACACTCAGCAACTCGGCTACGACGCCCTCACAGAGGGCGGACACCTCATCGTTGTCTCGCCCTTGTCCGTTAAAGAGGTAGCCGGAAGCTCTAAGAAAGTCTTCTTCGTCCTCGGAAACGTGCAAATGCTAGAAAACAGGGCAATCGGCCGTGCGCTGGCCAAGCATCTACCAGCCCTGCTCGAAGCTGGCGACGTTATCCCTAACAGGACTGAAGTCGTCCCGGGAGGTCTGACCGGTATCGTCGTTGGGCTGGAGAAATTGCAGAACAACCTTGTCAGCGGGAAGAAGTTGGTCGTTCACCCGGACGAAATAGCATAACTGCATTATTCTTCCTCGCTATGGGTGTGATCGGGTTCGAGAACATGGCATGCGCGGTTGAAGTGTTGATAGGAGACAGAGATTGTAAGAATAAGTATATGGATGTAGGTTATGAACGGGATATCAGTGAAGAGTACTGGAATAGGACAAATCAGAACTGTGCAAGTAGCTAGGCGAAATCAAGCATTCTGGTAGTTCAAGTTGGGGAAGTCCCTGGAAATCGTCTTCCTGCTCAGCTTCCAGTGCATGGTGACACTCTTGTGCCGTTGATTCACTCGAGTCATGACTTATACCCTCTGTTTGCACTGGCCTCCGCTTTAGGGAGACTACCTGTTGACCAACCTCGACATCCGTCTGCACAGCAACCTCCCTTCGGCCCCTCTCTGTACAGTCTCTATAACACTGTTCATGAGCGCAAAGGTGACAACAACAATGGCGGCAAGTGGTGGCAGAAGCGGGATCCTGTTGGGCTGTGGTTGTCGTGGGGTGTGCACTACCAGCACTGGTAGCACCGATGTTCTCCGCAACGCGACTTGCTCTGGAAGCATCGAGTCCGTACTCACGCAACACTTTCTGCAGCACTTTCTTCTTCACGTTCCTCGGACGGAGAACAAGCGTGGATGCCTGTAAGGTGCAATCAAACCAATCATTCACCGGAGGACTACGATATCTTCCACTGCCTTCGAACTTCGCCAAGAGTGCCTTCATCGCGCTGCGAGAGGATTCTGTTTTTGCGTCGTCCACAAGCCCTGTGACGCATACATGGTCCGCGAACTGATGACCACATCTGTCCGCAACGTAGCTTTGATTCTCAGTCCACCAGCCTTGCATATCCGATTCGTTTTCTAGGTGGGTAACAATGAGTGCGATAGGAACGCGTTTCTTGAATAAAATTTCGTAGAAGAAATGGAAGTTGCGCTGCATGGAAGCGGTGATACGGTTTCCAGGTATGCAAAAAAGCAGGAGGTTGACGCCTCCATTCGACGCGAGCGATAGGAGAAGATCAAACATCCGCTTGACCATAGCAAGGTAGTCTTTGGAGCCGAGGTCAAGTTCTGTCATGCCAGCAGTTTCCCAGACGTCAAAACGTCCACAGACTCGATCGGGCCTATGACGTGTTAATTGGAAAACACACCCATCTGGAGCCTGACGGGGTACTACATGCCTCCCCTCTGCAATCAGATTGATAGCAGACGTTTTGCCAGAACCAGACTCCCCGAAGATTACAACGTTACAGGGGGTGTGCGTTTCCGTAGCAGTGGTGATCGGTAGGAACGTCGAAGAAACATCTCGAAAGCCTTGGTATACGTTCGATTCTCTGGCGAGCTTCTCAGCAAGTCGAGATGCGACGGGAGCGGTCAGTCCGCAGCGGTCACGCAAATGTAGCTCGACTTTGCATTGGCTTTGCTTCCCCTCGAACCACCCAATAATGCGCTGAAATATGGAAACGGGCATCCGATACCTTCCATCATCACTGTAGTCCAACAAGAGCTTCTGCAACGCGTCTCGAGACTCTGTCGCTTTTGCATGGTGCCGAAGTCCGGTGACGCACGCGTGACCTGAGAACCTAAGACCATATGTTTTGGTGATGCAGGTCTCATTCCGAGTCCACCAGTCCTCCATCACATCTTCCCGTTCTAGATGTGTGACGACAAGCGCAATAGGGATCTTCTTCTTGCAAAGGACTTCATAGAATAATCGGTAATTAGACCGTATGGACGGGGTAATGCGGTTAGGTTTTCCCGATATGCAGAGGAGGAGCAAGTCGATTCCTCCATATCCTTTGCGAGTGAGCGTCTGAATAAGCTCGATTGTGTTGTTGATGGTGCTGAGGTAGTAATCCACATCCTCGACGCCTTGCTCCGCAACCCCAGCAGTATCCCAGAAATTGAAGTACCGTTGCTTAAGCCAATTTCGCTGGTACTGCTTGGCTACTGTTGTGCATCGCTGGGCACCTGAAGATGTATCTGCGAGTGGCTCCGAAGCATCTGCAAGGAGGTTAATGACAGAGCTTTTACCAGCGCCCGCTTCCCCGAAGATGACAATGTTGAATATAGTCACGGTCACGGTCACGGGCATCCTACTAGTGTGACTGATGGCTAAACGTGAATACGACCGTTACATCCTCCAAAACATAGTGCTTACCTGGGAAATCATGCAAGTTGAACTCAGGTTTCAATGATCAAAGAGTTGAGAGAACGGGAAGCCCGACCTCGACAGACAGCACGCGGTGCGAAGCGCTATCTGCTAGTACAACTTTAACCTCGTTGAACACCCACCAGCAGGTGAGTACCTCATGCTTTTCGTCTTTACGTACTATGTTTGGCCCTTCTGAACCAGTGCCCACTGCATCACGCGGTGGCGGTGGTCCACTGGACCGCCTGCTTGTGTCTCGGTGGATACTGGCATTGTGCAAGGCGGAGTGACTGCACAATGGCAGATAGAGGCAAGTTTCTATGTACAAAGTACATATTGCTCTCTAGAAGAGTCAAGGTAAATCCATGGTCGTTGTAAGCTTTTCTGCCATTCTACGTGCGATGGTGGCATGAAGACAACATCGGTCACGCAGGACTCGCTCCAACTCCTTCCTGTGTTTCTTCACATCTTTGGTCATCGGGATAACGTGAAGGCGATCCAAGACTCGGTGAAACCAGTCCGATGGCATGACGTATCTTCCCTGGTTATCATAGCCAAGTAAGAGCATCTCCAACGCATTTCTAGACTGTGCTCTTTTGGCGTGGTCCGGAAGCCCGGTAACGCACGCATGTCCTGCAAACCGAAGATGACAGGTATTGGTGATGTAGTGCTCATTGCGATCCCACCAGTGTTCCATGACGCTCTCCTGTTCCAGATGCGTGACGACGAGTGCAATAGGAACTCGCTTCTCGCACAACACCTCGTGGAAAAGCCTGTAGTTGCCTTGTACAGCTGCAGTGATCCGCCTCCCTGAAATACAAAAAAGAAGGAGATCTATTCCTCCCTTGGACGAAAGCTGTTGGATCAGCTCGTACGTCTTCTCGATCGAGCTGAGGTAGTCTGTGACGCTGAACTCTGGCTCTCCCATTCCAACGGTGTCCCAGATATTGAAACGCTTGCTGGACACATCGAAGGTGAAAAGCTTCGATGCCATGGTACAACCACGTCCATCCGGAGACGTCTCTGCAATAGATCGATCGGCGATAAGGTTAACGACTGAGCTTTTACCAGCCCCTGCCTCTCCGAAGAGGAGGATATTGAAAGTTGATGGTATCACGGTGATCCCATCAACGTCACCATAGGTCGCTGGGTTGGAGGGAAACGGACAAGTCGTATTATCTGCCTTCGTTCCAGAGTACTCGATCCCTTGGTGAGATGCGAGTTTCTCTGCTAGCCGATGCCCGAGCCCGATGGTTGAGCCAAAGCGGTCGCGCAGTGTGCGTTTCGACTGATTGTCACTCATAGTACAAGGGATTACCTCTAACTGCTCCTGAGCGCGCTGGAGCCAATCAGAAGGGATCGTGTATCTTGTTGCGTTCGAGGGAAGTCGCAATAGCCTCTCCAGATCATGTTTGGATTCTTCCGACTTTGGATGGTTCGGGAGTGCGGTGATGCAAGCGTGGGACACGAAACGAAGGCAACAAGTCTCGACGATGTAATTCTCGTTCCTCATCCACCAGTTTTCCATGACTTTCTCGTGCTCTAGATGGGTGATAACGAGAGCAATAGGAACTTGTTTCCCGAACAGTCCTTCATAGAAAAGCTTGTAATTCCCTACCACGGAGGTGGAGATGCGTTTTCCGGGTATACAGAAGAGGAGAAGGTCGACGCCTCCATTGCGAGAGAGTGCCTGCATGAGCTCAGATGCTCCTTCTATGGCATCGAGGTAAGCAGTGGAGCTTGATTCCGGCGGGTCAACCATTCCAATCGTTTCCCAGACCTTCAGCCCCCTCCCACTTGAATCGGTGAGTGAGTAAAGCCTAGGCTTCACGCTATTGCCACATCCATCCAGAGAAGTCGATGCAAGTCGTCGACCAGAAATCAGGTTGACGATGGAGCTTTTTCCAACGGCCCCCTCGCCGAACAGAATGATGTTAATAGCGGTTGACATTCGGGTTGTTTCTACTAAAGGGATGCAAGTCAATCATAGGACTTCGACTCCAAGGACGCAGATGGCATATAATCGGACTAACCTGGGGGGATACAGGGAACCGATGGCAGAAATTGGGTTTTAGAGTGAGGGATTTCACTGATCAAGGTCTTCTATGCAAGGAGACCGACGAGTGGATATAAAGTAAGTGGAACTATGCTATGCATGCCACTGGAAGGTACCCCATCGAGACCCTGAGTGCGATCATCGCCGCTTCACGCAAAAATTTATCTGGTGAGCCTATCAATGTCTCAGAGATAATTTTGTCGCCTGTTGTCTACACTGAAAGCATATCTGTTGAATGGTCGTCGAGGCTCAAGTCAAAGAACAATCAAATACTGAATTTGAGTAAACGATGTTAATATCATATTCGCAAGTACCAAGAGAAATGCACGATAAAACAAGTACCAGGAAACAACTGCGAGAAGGACCGGAAAATACACTAGAACGAAGTACATGACACAGATGAACTGTATTGGAATAGAAGGAAGCACATTGAATCAGTGTTTCGTTTTCCCGTTGAATATAGTTAGGTCCTCTGCCAGTAAACGTGCATTGGTAGGATTGAGCTTGCAGTGGTCGCGTAGCGTTCGTTCAAGCTGCTTCTTCTTCTTCACTACACTCTTCGCGCGAGGCATGAGGCTGAATCGCCTCACAGCACGTTGAAACCAGTCAGAAGGCATGTTGTACCTCCCACTGATGTCATAGCTGAGCAAAAGCTTTTGCAATGCTGTTTTGGATTCGATTCCTTTAGGATGGTGTGGGAGGGTTGCGACGCAGGCATGTCCAGTAAACCGAAGACCACATGTCCTCACGATGTAGTCTTGATTCCGAGTCCACCAATCTTCCATGACCATCTCATTCTCCAGGTGCGTGACGATGAGCGCGATAGGAACCTTCTCCCCACATAGTACTTCATAAAACAATTTATAGTTTCCTCGGATGGTCTCGGAGATGCGTTTTCCGGGTATACAGAGGAGAAGAAGATCGATGCCACCTTTCTTCAAGAGCTCTTGGGTAAGCTCGAATGTCTTCTGGACGGCATTGACGTAGCCTTCGGCGCTGAATTCGGGCTCTCCCATCCCCACAGTATCCCAGATGTTGAAGTGTCTGCGGTATATATCCAGCGCGTAGCGTTCGGAATGCATGGTACAACCCTGAGCATCTGGAGAGGTTTCTGCAACCTGCTTTCCTGCAAGCATATTGATAACCGAACTTTTGCCGACGCCTGCCTCTCCGAAGAGGACGACATTGAACGTGGGGCGGAGAGCCACGCTGCTGGGGTTAAGATAGATACCGTAGATCTACTCATCGACGAAGAAACGGACCTTGTACCACTATCCCAACCGGGATTATCAGAGGAAGAAGGCAACATCCTGAAATCGTTTAAGATAAATCGAACGCCGAATAGTACGTGGAGGACCTACCTGAGGCTCTGGAAGATGGTCGGAGGATAGAAAAACTTGGATGATTTTGGTTGTGGTGACTGAGTGATAGCGTATCAATTTGAGCCAACTTTGACGATCACTGGGACGCAACAAGCTTGAACAGTCTCGAACCGGTGTGGGTTAAGCAGAGGTGCGCAAGATATCTTGAACCCTCAGTCCTAGACATCTGTGTCCCTTTGGCCATTCAACGCGGTTCTTTGTGCGTTTATCGAAACTTTATCGTTCGATCACAGTAATGCTGTTACGGCCACACTTCCTGTGTTTAAATCGATGGAATGGAAACGCCTGCCACACCACGTTCATCACAGCTTCTTGATATATCAGGCAGCAGCTTGTTTTTACATAACTTCGAAAACGTCAGGTGTCCAATTTCAGGAATGAACGGAGCCTTGCGCTCGCTCCTACGACTCACCAAGGTGTACAACTCGCTGCTCACGGTGAGAGCGGCGCAGCGATCCTTTTCACTGAAACTCATCTTTAACCCTTCAGAACAGCACTGAACATGCATCAGCACGATGTTCTTTCTCATGGCAAGAAGGCGATACAAGCACGGTTGCTGAATGCAGGCGAATACTACGTCCACAATCACCTCCCAACCTACCTTATTCGGATCAACGACATGAAGCTTATCGCGCGAAACCATTTGTGGGAAACCCTCAAACCTGGATTGAATGCCCATTTAGATGCCGTCGCTCAGGATGGAGCGGACATCCCCGAGTCAAGGCTCGATGCATGGTGCCAGGTGCCATCCAGCCCTTTTCATCCTCGTTGGCGTCTAATTTGAATCTCAGAAACGAGTTAGAAGCTTCATCAAATACGCCATCTTCTCACATCGGTGGGGCGCTGATGAACCTGAATTTCATCACCTATTTGGTGACAGGAAGAGTGACGAAGCCCCGCAACTCTGGCCGCAAGGCTATAAGAAACTGTTGAAATTCTGCGAGAAAGCACTCATCGAATACGGTTGCTCTTATGCATGGTCTGATACCTGCTGCATCAACAAGGAAAGCAGTGCTCAGTTGGAGGAGGCGATTCGGTCGATGTACAGGTGGTATAAGGATGCCGAAGTGTGCATCGTTCATTTGGCAGCATCTTCCACCCTAGAGGACTTCCCAACCGAGCCGTGGTTTACCAGAGGTTGGACGTTGCAAGAGCTGCTAGCTGCGACAAAGACGAAGTTTTACGGGAAAGACTGGGAGCTGATCTATCCGGATAAACAACCCACCAATGACAAGGAATCCCTCGTCGTCCGACAACACATCACTCGTGTCACCGGAATACCCGATAACGATCTCGTGTCTTTTCGGCCTTCCTGTGACAGGATTTCAGAGAAGATGACATGGATGTCCAAGCGACAGACAACCAGAGTAGAGGACGTTGCGTACTCGCTGATCGGAATATTCGACATCACAATGCCTATTGCATATGGAGAAGGCGTCTGGGCCTTCCACAGATTCCTCGAAGTCATCGCACAGAGAAGTTGGGACCCTGGGTTTCTCGCATGGACAGGAAACCCTTCTCCGTATTCTCTGATCTTACCGAGTTCACCAGAGTGCTACGTGCTAGACCCTTGGAGGGCTGACGTACTGCGGTTGCTCGGCTTCGGTTCCTCCTTTACCGGAGACCCTTCATATTCGCTCACGAAGGTTGGACTGCAAGTCCGTCTACTCCTCGTATCCATAGGCGCCTCAAACCCATCCAGCCCTTGTGATGTGTTCGCCCTTGTCGCCAATCGCCGGGCAATTCCGTTGGACAACCCTTCCACGGAAGTCATTCCCAACGGCGGCAAGCTTTGGTTCGCCAAATCAAACGGCAGGTTTGTCCTCGGAATCGTAAATTACCATGCAGATGGTAGAGGAAATGGGGAGATGCGTGCAGGTAACCATTATTTCGGTTTCCTCCTGAGGAAAGTTAGCCAAAAGACCTGGCGCAAGGAAATCACAGAAAATGTAGTCACTCTTTACTGCCGAAAAACCAGCATGAGAGGGAAGTTAGAGACAATTTTATTGACTCATGACAGTTTACTCTTACCTAGTGTCACTATTAAACGTATGTAATCTCGTACTCGGCATAATCGAGTGTTGTCGCGATGTTTTCAGTTTCTTGATCAGTATTGTCATATACTACGACTTCATTCACCTTTTATCTGTCCACTTCATCCGTGCGGTATTCCTAGCTTGTCAAACCTTCGCCCTGAGTTACGTTCCTGTGTGAAGTGTGTTACAAGGGTTCGCTTCAGTCGCATGTGGCCATGGAGCATTTGCGAAATAAGGCGACTGCATCAAGATACTCCTGAACGCGGTTAGACATCCCTGATAGACAATGGGCATAAGGGATGTATTACTGAGGCAACACCGTCCTCGGATTATGGCGAAAACAGGTGGCCCTCATACGGTCCAATGAATTCAGTCAGAAATGCATAGTTGAGCAGAGTTCGGAAAGGCCAATCAAGGGCTGCGCCTTAAACCATATTGAATCATGTGTTGATCATATGCGGATTACTTGATACGCGCTCACAGAATTCACCATCGATCCCTGCGCAGCTGTCGTCAAAAAAACTCATAGGACGAGATGAGACGGAAATTCTTTGGAGAAGGGTTACACACGTCCTCTCATTCGAATCTGATTTCTCGTCTCCCTTCTCACCTTCTATTCCTTCTTCTTCCAAGTTTAGTCACCAAGTGACGGATCGTAAATGAGCTTGCCATACAAATCACGCATGAGACGGGCGGCGTTTCCAAAAACCGGAACGTTCCGAGTGATCTAGATACAGCCGCTGGACACACTGCATGATCTGACCGAGCCCTTGTTCAACGCATGGACCTACAATGATACATGTAGAAGCAAGCAGCACTTACCTCACCCTAACTCCTTCCGCTATAGCTGTCGCTCTTTAACCTCGGAGTGACACAACCGCTCCCATCATCAGCCAAGGTGATGGTCTAAACGCCTGTCGATTGCTTCAAGAAGTCTAGACAAAGATCCACGGATAACAAAAACAGTCCATCAACCAGTAGAAGGCCAGAACTTACCACGCGTCAGCTCATAGGCGGCGAATGTGCTCCCAGCAGCGGGTATACTATACAGTGACGCCGCCCAGAATTAGCGTTCTCGAAGGACGGAGAGAATGCAGGCCGAGATCTCACCTGCGGATTACTATGACGATCAAGACATCGTTCTGTGAAGACCTTGGAATCGAGAATACAGTGAGGCACTTACACGACGGGGTCAACCCCCTGAATAATCCTTTACTGGAATTGGAAAATCAAGTCAGAGCGCCGTTCCTTCATCAGATATGAAGAAGATAGAACGAATGGACGAGGACGTACAGTCCACCCTCAGCGACGACCGCCCTTAGTTCCGCATTCATATAAGTCCATGGACGTGCCGTAGGAGGCTCCGGGCGAAGCTGGATACGAGATTTAATGACGTCTAGAGAGAGAAGAGGCGTGTTAGAAGAAACTGTAGTGTTGAAGTACAGTCGAGACGTACCCAGGGGGTAGCAAGAAAGCCAGTATGCGATCTGTTAACGGGAATGAGCAAAGCAGCATGTCAGTCAGTATGTAGCTAGATCCAGAAGCAGCACGAATTCCTCCCGTCGAGCCGCTCGCAAGAAGTGCCCACACGGGCACCTGTTGACCATATGTCACTTGGAATTGGCGCTTTGAGAACTCGAATGCTGGAATTTCGTGGTAACACGCCAGCAACAGACGAAGCAAATACACGTCAATTAATCGTATTCAATGCTGCCTCACGATGTGAAGCCATACCTGCATAGAATCTGGTAAAGTTGGGTAAAGCGACAAGCAATAAAGATAATAAAGGTGACTGTACCCTGCATATGCGGGAATCTCTCTTGCAACAGTGACCTGTTGAAGGATAAGACAACCTACAACTAGCCGAAAGGCATTCAAGACTCATTTGTGAGTACTCACCCAGTAACCTCTCATGATTCCCCTGGTAAAGCCAAACTCTTTCCACATTTCCTTCGCTATATCGCGTAGCCGTTTGTCGCTCGCAGAGCCATACTGTCCTTGCATTCTTACTTTGAACATTTCCACTACAATTCGGAAGGTACAGGAAGGAATGAAAAGGGGAATACTGAAAAACCAAAACACCACTGGACATACCTGGACTAGCCAGGACAGCATTTATTGCACCAGCCATACCACCAGCCAGAGCAATTTGCGAGATGCTCAAATCGGGGAACGGTGAGATGACCCGTTTAGACGTTGCATACGCAGCGAATAGTAGCGAGTTTACTCCAGCGATACCGAGCAGAGGGCTAGCCATTCCTGAGCAATGTGTCGGCATTAAGGGGGTGATGAGGATGGTGATCATCAGAAAGACGGATATGATTAGCTTGACAACTACAAAGCGATGTGCATTCCTTTATATAATGCGAAGAAGCCCTCCTTCCTAATTGTCTGGGCAAGGATGTCCAGTGGTCCTTTATATTAATCCAAATGGTCGCGAATCTCATACGTCAAGGCCTGGTTATACCAGATGCATGAATGAGCGACTCACAAACATCCCTTCTATACATGCACACGCCAGATGAGAAGATGTTACAAAGAGAATGAGAAAATGTACAATGTAAAGCGCAAACTCACTCGGTGCAATTTGGGCACGGGTCTTGACAGTATCAAGCGGTTGACCAACAAGCACTTGTGCAGCACCTCCAAAGCTGCCCGCGATTAAATCGTTCACGGTAGATCGGTAAGGGCTCGCCATGGCGCGTGACAATGAAGTTGTTGGTCTTAAGAGACCAAGCGCGACTCACGCGCACGTCTGTCTTGGGTATGTTGCAATACGGTCACACGGTTGAAGGCGTCAGGCTTCACATCATTGAAGTGTTAATAACACTTACTACATCGAGAAAAAAGTTACATCCGCCACAACTTCAAGTGCCACTGCAGCTACTATGCCAGTTGGAACGCATGACATGTCCACTGAGGGCAAACTACGGGTAAGTCAGCCATTTCTTCAGTCAAGAGAACATGGACTGAATGCATCACCGTGTCATATACATTTAGCCGAGTGATTTCAAACCTCGGAGTGAAGAAGACTTCCTTGCCACGTTCGCGAAACTGGATAGAATGAGACCGTGGTTTCAAGAACGTGGTTACTTCCTAAATCAGTTCATCCATGCCAAAGGCTATTTCTCCAACATGGACTGTATTCCGTATACGTCCCCTCACTTCCCCTACAAGTATGATTTGACCCGGGACCCGCCACGTATGCAACTACCATACAGCAATTTTGGTGGCGATCAAGTTCTTGAAACGTTTATACGAGGTCAAGCACACCCGCTTCGTACTTCGCCAGTGGTACGTCTGTGTTCTGCTCTATGACATGTTAGCGTAATATTTGCTCACTCTGGTCTTGTTTCTCCCACAGGGTCAAGTCGTATTTGCGCAGGATGCCCAAGAGAGACATGTTGGCATGAAACTTGTCGCTGAGGGGTCAGTTGAGTACCAAGTTTATCGCCGCCTCCAAAGTGAAGAAAGTCTGTACACATCGGACCCAGAAGAGTTTGGATGCGTAATACCTCCGCTAGATTTCCTTGAACTCTATGATAACCTTTGGTTCGTCGTCATGCCCAGGTACGTAGGTTACATTACTGTTGAAGGCAATTGATAGAAAGCTCTCTAGATGGGGATCGCACATATTCGTGCCATACTTCAATGACACTGGTGAGGTTCTACATTTTATGAGATGTCTTTTGAAGGGTCTTTCCGTTCTCCACAAGAACCTCATTGTCCATAGGGCCTGTTCCTAACCACCGTGACCTAGGTTCGATGCTTAACTCGCAGGTGTACGAACAGGACATGAAGGAAACCAATATCCTTGTCAATCATTTTTCCGATCAAGCTCATGATCCGTCGGCATGTAAATTGCGACCGAATCTGAGGAGTCAGGGTTTGTTGACTTATGCCTGGGTTGATTTCGACTTTGCCGCCATCTTTCCATTGGATTCGAAGCCTGCAGAAAGACGAAGACCTGCGGAGGGGTCGTTCGTCGCATGTTGCAGAGCTGAGGACACTAGCCATGGTGAAATTGACTATGATCCGTTTATCTTTGACGTTGGATCGCTTGGGTTTTTTTTCTGCGTATATTTTCAGGGATACTCGCATGTCGTACCAATGTTGGCACCGTTTCTGGACCGTATGATTACTCGAGATCTAACCAAACGATTCACTGCTTCCGAAGCCCTTCGATTTTTCGATGAGTGTGTGTTAAGCCTTCAGTTCCAAATGAAACTCTCCGATCACCACTTCCGAAGCGACCGAAATATCGCGAACCAGAGAGGTATGACCGATGGGCTGGACTCGATCCAGAATTCATCAAGACATGGTCGTCATATAGGAACCCACTTTTACCTTGGTCGATGATGGTGCTACGACGGATATGTGATGTGAATACTGCTCGTATTTGTGTTAAGGCAATAAGAAAAGGTGTTCACCTCGTTCGCGGTCGGATATCCTCTATTGGGAATGTACAGCAGTGACTAAACATATATCTCAAATCTCAATGTTAATGGAAGTTTACGGAACACTGATTTAGATTGTTACATGAGTGTTTGTCTGCCTTGGGCTCCTCAAGATACTGATTCACAGTTCAGCCAGAAAAATCATGATTATAGTCCACACAAATACAATCGCCTCCTGTTCTTACACCTCGTACATGACCTTGACTGGACTACTCAAAATCCTTGGGCGGCCGGAGGGTGAAACACTCCCCGCTGGTACCTATGGACGGAGAAAGTAGCTTTGGGAATTTCCTTCCAGTGGCAACGCTTGATGGTGTAGTGAGCTTCCTTAATGTTGCGAGCAGTGGTTTTACCCTTAATAAAGCGAAGAAGTCAGCTTGAGTACATATCGGATCAGCTAGAACAATTGGACATGCCGTGGCGCTCATTGGTGGTCCAGCAATTTCCACTACTCCACCCCTCTGGATGCTCTCAATACGGCCCTGAAGACGGTACTCAAAATTACTCTTAAGATAGAGTCTTTCTTTCAGCTGAAAATCAACCCATATCACGACGATGCACACATCTGAAAAAGAAAGAGCAGTTACATTGTAGAAGTCCACACCGTCGTTGCTGTGCCCAGTTTGACCAGTGAGCTGAATATGAGGGCATCGTTTCTGCTCTATCGGATACTCCTCAGTAATCAACTGCTTCACATATTCCGTTACTTCAAATTGTACAGAGCAGTGGCTGCAGTGAGGACCGGTGTATTATTGAGTGGCTGTTATAAGTCCATCAGCGAAGTAATTGAGTAGTGTCACGGTAGGGTAGAGTGAACATACGGTAGCAGGGAGTGGCTTAACACTAGAAACTTTTACAATAGCACCTGCATGGAAGTATTTCACGTCTTCATAAGGGAGGTTGCACTTGAGTCTGATGAATTGGCCGACTTGAAGAATGCTCCCATCATCATATCCAATGGCGTTCTGTTGATTGTAAGAGGACATCTCAAGCTTGAGAAAGAAGGGGAGAAGATTCAATGATGACCTGAGGGGATTGGACGCTGGATTCTATACTCTTCCTTCATGCCTTGTTGTACACTCAGCACACTCGAAAAGGACAGTTAAATCGTGTAAAATATGTAAATAGAAAAGGGAAATGTCAACCTGAATCATGCTGTCCCTCTCACTGGCTTCCAATGACATGTGGAATTGATTCAAGTTGGCAGTTTCCCGGATGATCTACAGCAAGTAGTTAGTTTAGGGTGTAGCTAGTACATGGTGTTTGCTAGGCTCAACCGGCAGGGTCAACATCATAATCCAATCTGGTGAAGTGCGAGCTAGACCGTTATGCATACCTGAAAATGACTCCTCAAGCTCTGTCCAAGTTCCCATGACAGCGGTACTGGACAAGACCTCATAGGGGTTAGTATATGCCCCACGAAACACGAGCCATGAACCACTTGAGTCAGGAAGCCAGCCACATATATAAAATCCCACTGTGGATGCGGATGACTCGGAAGGAGATGAAGGACGAAGATTATAGATCAACTTGAAAGCAGAGTGTGACGATTCGGTGTCGAAAACTCCGATCGTTCCGTGAAATTCGCTTGTATCCCCAAGCAGCAGCCTGCTGTAGTCACCATGATCGTCGTGTCGTGGGAAGCAAGATATGGACAAGACAACGACCTGCCTCAGGTTAGCTGAAGTGATAGATCAGGAATGACTCACGAGCGCCGCGTATGGTTTGATTTGGAATCCGCCATCTGGTCCTGGACCGTGACCATAATCCAGATTCAGTTTACATGCCAGTGGTCCTGCGTTCTTCAGAGTCACGAAATTAGCATCATTCGCAGCTTGGAGCAAGTCAATTGGGTTGCCGAAGCCAGTCTAACGAGTTTGTTGAATGCGGAAATACGAAGTTGAACGGAGTTGAACGATCAGCATGCAGTGGTGAGCACTTTCCAGCGCTTGCATCTCATGACGGCTCGGGTACTGAGAAGCCACATGAGAGTATGGTCAAGTTGAATTCGAAGACCTCGAAATGCTCCGCTCGTGAGCTCGATCGTGACTCGTCGTGAAAATAGTACCGGGTGACCCATCCAAATCCCTAGTCAAATTCACTCACCGTCGAGTACCAGGTAACAACTCCCAAAACGTCCGATGGATCTCGGTGACCAAGCAAGAGAGCAATTGAACTGAATGGGTTCTTGACTCACGATGCAGTGTTGACTGGAGTGGCTACTGTGCGCTGAGCGACAAGTGGCCACCCGCCGAACGATTTTCTTGATCGGATAAGTACTTCACTGCGATCCCAGTTCTCCCTGCATGTCAGTCGTGCTTTTCTTTGCATCAATAAATCGACCGAGACTTTATGGCACTTCCGCACGAACGTTAGACCTCTCTTAGACTGATGAAGGCGTAACTTACTGGGATTTATTTGTCTTTGTTACCCGGCGTCGTAGTAGTACAAGTGACATCCGGTGGTAGTTCTGTAGGTGCCACGAACGACTTTTCAGTAACAGGAAGCCCACTGGCATGCGCGCGTAGTAGTCACTCCAAAGTACAGGTAAGTTTCTCGTCGCGTTCTCCGAACAAATCAGCTTCATGGTGTCGCTACCACCTCAGTGATTTTAGACCCCACACCGATGATGACTTGCTGGTCACAATCGCTAAATTGGAGAAGATGAGACCATGGTTCGAAGAAGCGGTTATTTTCTCAATCACCATACAATTGGAAAGAGTAGTCACGATCCTAATCAAGACACAGTCAAATCCACCCCTCCGTATTTCCTTTACAAGTATAGTCTGTATCAGACGCACCCTCGCGTGGGACTACCGTACAGCGATGTCGGTGGTGATAAAGGTCGTCTAGAGGTTCCACAAGGTCGGGAACACCCTCTGCGTAACGCCCCGGAGGTGCGTCTTGGGCTGTGTGCGTCATATGTTGGACTATAATCCGGGTTAATGGCTCTGTAGTTCAAAATCGTGCTTGCACAAGGCAGACAGGTTGCAATGAAGCGTGTTACTGAAAATTTCCGCCGAGTATCAGGTATATCGTCGTCTCCAAAACGAAGAGAGTCTGTACACGCCAGACCCCGAAGAGTTGGATGTGTGATACCTCCACTGGACTTTCTCGAACTGTATGACGGACTTTGGTTCGTCGTCATGCCGAGGTAATGATCGTCATCACTGGTATAGATCATTAATGGGAAGTCTTCTAGGTGGGGGGACTACATATTTATGCCCAAGTTTACTAGCATCGGTGAAGTACTACACCTCATGCGATATCTTTTGACAGTCAGCGCTCTTATTCGACACCGACGGTCCTTTTGTTTTATGTTGTTCTACTCTTATAGGGTCTTTCTGTGCTTCATAAGAATCTAATTGTTCACAGGGCAAGTTTCCGTCTATTTTAGTTCGAACTAATTCGTATGATTCTGCGATCAGGACATGAAGTCGTCAAATACTCTGGTAAACCACTTCTCGGATCGAGCACACTTTCCAGGGTAAAGCCAATTCCGAATGAATTTACGAGTACAAGATTTGTTGACTTGCGCATGGGTGGATTTCGACTTTTCCGGCATCTTTCCGTTGGATATGAAACCCGAACGTCGACCTGCAGAAGAGTCATTCATTGAAGGGTGCTCGAGGGCCGAGGATACGAGTCAAGGCGATCTGGGCTATGATCCGTTCACACACGATGTCGGGTCACTCGGGTTTTTCTTCTGTGAGCGTTATCATGTGAGAAACCCCTTCCGACGTTTTCTCTTACCTCATTCGTGACTGTCGATGCAGTGGTCGTCGCGCCTCGTGTCTATGTTGGCGCCGTTCCTGGACAGAATGATCTGTCGAGATCTGTCGAAACGGTTTTCTGCATCTGATGCCCTCAAATTCTTCGACGATCATGTCAAGCCGTCAGTTACACAAGAAATCCTTCCTTTAAAGCCTCTCGAACTGGACAGGTTCCCTGTACCAGAGGCATATGATGGATGGGAAGGACTCGATCCAACGTTCATCGCAAGATGGTCATCGTATCGGAACCCGCCGCTGCCCCTTGCACGGAAGATATTACGACGTATATGTGATGTCGATGCCGGTTATGTCTGTGTGAAGACCATCAGGAAGGTGCTCGCTTTATTCGTGGCTGGAAACCCTAGGCTATGGAGCAGTCATCATACTTTTGAATTGTGTCGTCGGAATATGTGCATGAAATATCTGTTGAATGATAAGTGACCTAGAGAGTCTACGTCGGCCTGCTTCTTCCTTTCCCCTATGTCAGACGTAATCATCTTACAATGTTCTAGTTAGTACTATCGCTATTCTTCATTGATATCCCATCCATAACCTACATGCATATATTTATCCTTACAATCCTTGTCTCCTATCAAGATTTCGAGCATACTTCCCATATGTTAGAATCCCATCATAATCTAAGGCTAGGAATGACAATGCAGTTACGCCGTTTCGTCTGGGTGAACGACCAACTTCTTCCCACTGACAAGGTTGTTCTGCAATTTCTCCAGCCCAACGGCGATACCTGTCAGACCTCCCGGGACGACTTCAGTCCTGTTAGGGATAATTTCTCCAGCCTCGAGCAGGGCTGGTAGATGCTTGGCCAGCGCACGGCCTATTGCCCTATTTTCTGGCATTTGCACATTTCCGAATACGCCCAAGACTTTCCTAGTGCTTCCGGCTACCTCTTTAACGGACGAGGGCAGGACGATGATTAGGTATCCATCCTCTGCCAGGGCGTCGTACCCAAGTTGTTGTGTATCTGCGTGGGCGACACCATCGACCACCAGGGGTATTGGCGAGGTAGTAATGCTAGCAATAGCAGAGGCGAATGCAGAAGGAGAGATGTTACGGTCGATAACGTGTGTTGCACCGAGGGATTTGAGGAGATCGGTGTTGTGGAGAGAAGCGGTGGCAAGAATTGGCGAGAAACCCGACAGTTTGGCAAATTGGATGGCTGGTGAAGGGAAAGATTGAGGATTGATGGCGGGTGGCGAAGATGAGAAACGACAACAAACGTACCATATTGTCCGACCGAAGTTGCACCTCCGAGGATGAGTGCGGGTTTGCCTGAGAATTGACCGCGTCCTCCGTCCCAAGGTGCCTTGAACCCGGCTCCAAGGGGACTTGGAGAGTAGAGTGCGATGGCCACTGTGCTAACACAGACTGGGAGAGAGGCAGCTTGGTCGAATGAGATATTGGGTGGCAGCTGAAGATGACACGGTCTATGATTCTGCAGGACCTGACTTCCAGCTGCACTTTGCTTACCTTGATAACTACATCGGCAGGAACGACAACATACTCCTGGAACGTGCCATAATCAAGCTTCATATTGCCTTGGTGGAATACTTTATCGCCTTTCTTGAAGTTAGTGACGCCTTCGCCGACAGCTTCCACTACCCCGGCAGCCTCATTCCCCAAGATGGCGGGGTACTCTTCCACCCAGAATCCTGTTTTTTGGATCTTCCAGTCGACGGGGTTCAGTCCGATGGCGACTTCCTTGACGACGATCTCTCCAGGACCGGGGGAAGGGAACGTTTTGGCACCGAGCTCAAAGGCGCCCAACTTCTCTTTGAGGTACAATGCACGATAAATCGACATAGATAGAGATATGTAGGCGGTGTATTGGTAATGCAGGGTGCGCCGGTGGACGATTATATACTTGCAGACTGGGCGTATATTTTGGGTGATCCGTCTTCGTCATCCCACCATATATCGCATTGAGCACGTCAGACTCGGTGGGAAAGTTCTTGGTATGCTTCCAGTGGACTCAAGGGTTTTTGTGAGGGTTCGAACGAAAAGAAGGCCAGGAATGTCACTAGATCGTTCTCGACGTTTCGTTCAGGTGATTCCAGCTCAAGACCATCTTGACGGTGTTCTATACCTGGGTCTCGATCTCACGGAAAATTTAGCCCATAGATCATCCTAAGAAATTACCCGTACCTGTCAAATAGCCAATCTCAGAAACCATCGCCAAACCCAGTGGATGAAGCCACTATAACTATAGGATAATCAATTCACATGAATCTAAACCCTCCAAACCTATTGCCCCGCTGCCGGGGCACCAAAATCAGTGAAGGATTAAGTATGACTGAGCATGAGATGGAGGTGTGGTCAAGTGCAAGTGCAATGTTTTTGGTCTTTGCCAGTGTTAGCCGCTCAATTTGAGCGCTTCTCACTGGCAAGTGATGATTGTTCGTTTTGACGATCGTATCGCAACATCATTCGTCACTACAGAGACACGTTTCAAGTTCAAGTCCGTGACAGCGTCAGCTCCGACTCAGACCATTGACAGCTAGCGATTGTGGCCCAACGCGGTCTCGTCGAAATTCAAGATCACCACTTACATCTCTCAAGCTTGACGATTCACTTCCTGAATCCAAGTCCTCGGTCACGATTTGCGCTGATGAATATACTCTAGCGATTTTGTTATCGACATCGAATGCATTTGCATCCGATAACCCGTTACTCACCAGAGTCGGCAAGGGACCCTGTAAATCCTCGATCCGCGATTAGTCTTGCATGCGTACGCGTTGAAACGCTGACTCCCCCTGGCTACCTGTCTTTTCACTGCTATTATTGGTCCTCACTACTCCTGTCTCGGACTCGCAGGTGGGAAGTTCCGGAAGTCCATCTGACGCTAGATAAGCACACCATCCCAGTTCAACTCCCTCGCGACTCTCCCGTTCACAATGGCGCAGACCGCTGACGTATATCGAGCACTCTATCTCCTCGAGAAGTTTGGGACATTTCAGGTTGGTCCCAGGAAGTTAACACCACCTGGACCTGGAGAAATCATCGTCAAAGTAATCTCTGCCGGATTGAATCCCGTTGACTGGAAGATCCAATCCCATGCTGTGATAGAAAAAGAGTACCCTGCTATCCTAGGCTCCGAATGTGCTGGAGAAGTCGAAATAGTGGGAGAGGGCGTGACTGAGGTGCAGAAGGGTGACAAAGTCCTCCTTCAGGGCGGGTGGAAGAACAGCTATGCGGGCTTCCAAGAGTATGTCGCCGTTCCTGCTTATGCGGCCATCAAGGTCCCGAACAATATCACACTCGATCAAGCTGCATCTCTCCCCGTCTGCGTCGGTACTGTGACTATCGCCCTTTACTCGCCAGCTCCTTCTGGTTTGGGGTTTCCCGCCCCTTGGGATGGCGGACGAGACCGTTTCGCAGGTAAGCCTGCTCTTATCATCGGTGGTGCAAGTTCCCTTGGGCAGTATGGTACGCTATTTAGTTCCCACAATTCGACTTCAGTTCTTATGTGTGACTCGCTACAGCCATCCAGTTTGCCAAGCTCTCTGGATTCTCACCAGTTTTAACCACCGCCTCACTGCACAACGCTGACCTCCTCAAATCTCTCGGCGTGACTCATGTCATCGATCGTAACAACCCTAGCTCTGCTTTCCCCTCCCTTATCGCGGACATCACAACTGTCCCCATCCATCTCGTTTTCGACGCCATCAGCTTGGAGGAGACACAGCAGCTGGGATATGACACGATTGAAGAGGGTGGTTATCTAGTCGTTGTTCTCGCGCCCACCGTAAAGCGGGTAGAAGGCAGCAGGAAGAACGTGTCGCATGTTATCGGGAGTCTTTATATGCCAGGGAACCAAGAACTTGCAAAGGCACTCTCAAAGCATCTTCCCGGATTGATCGAGGCCGGAGAAATCATTGTACGCACTTCTCTGATCGTGTTGTTGTTTAGGATATGTAATGTTAATCGTTCTTTGCTTGTTTCAGCCTAACCAGGTGGAGGTCGTCCCAGGCGGCTTGAATGGCGTAGTATCTGGACTGGAGAGATTGAAGAAAAACCTTGTAAGTGCGAAGAAGCTGATTGTGCATCCCAGAGAGACTGTCACGAGGTAAGTAAGCCCAGCTGACTTCCGCTCAAGGCCTCTTGCGATATGCACTCATTTGTTTAGCGGTCCTCCAGGACCATTCCTGGAGTGAAATAGAGAATGGAGGTTGCCGAATGTCCAGAATTTAAGGCAGATCATCTTCTGTTTTCCTTTGGGATTTATATATATCGAAACATTTCATGCAGAATGGAATTACTAGGCGGAGCGGACGATGGATAATATCAAGAATTGATCTTGATCTTGGTACTGAGCGATTCGAAGAGATCCTGTGTTTGTTTTTTTATTTTGCTGACCTCTTTCCAACTGAACAGTCAGGTATTCTGTCTCTCCCCGGTAATTTGAGTGATGTCGATTACATTGGCGTTCATGTATACGCACTGATTGCATATACAACGGTGGATACACCTTGTTTGTGTGCTTGGATGATTATATGCAGATGAAGGCAATGGTTGGTCATTAACCGTTACGAGAAAGTATCACGACTAGGTACCTGACGATCTTCGACGATCAGTCCGAATCTATCTAGCTAGAAGTTTGTTCATTGGCTGAGACTGTTTAGATGAATGGATGCGGTTACGCCTTGTCTTTGTTGAGAATTCGAGGTGCAATGGCAACTTGCTATTGGATGCAGGCCGGATGCAAGCAGTGCGTCCAGACAACGAACAAAGCACAATTTAGATAACACCATAGATTGAGACGAACGGAATACGTTGGACAAGAAAAAATCACATATAAACATGGTAGGAACAAGGGCAGACCGTACAACTTCAGGTTGCTCCTGACCGCTTTACAAAGATCACAAAAAGTCTCGACAATTCAAGTTCAAGGACCCGAGGACCTCCTAGTTATCAGCAAGAGTCTGCCAGCCAACCTGAGCGAACGTCAAGCCATGCAGACCTGTGTTGCCGCCGCTGATAGATCCAACTGTACGTTCGTCATGAGCGTGCTGTACAAACAGACAAACTCACTGCTGCTGTTCGAGTTCACCGCAAATCCACCAATGGCAATAATCTTTCCGTTCGCAGTGGATCGGAAGGTGTTGCCGAACTTGCCACGCCCGTAAGGCTAGCAAACAAACATTCAGTATGCACCTTCGGAACAGGGAACATGATACTCTTACTCCTTTAGTTTCAGTTTGCCCAGTAGACGCATCGTAGACGACAAAACTCAGCTGCGTCACGCGCGAGCCCCATTGTGGATTGTCGACAGGCCCATGTTTCCCAGAGACGGCGATGATGGATGCTTTGCCACTCAAATCAATCACATCTTTCTTCAAGTTGGGGGCACTCTGAGTTGCGTATTCGGACGTGCCGTGAGTGATCGTCTCCGTCTGGCCGTCAAACTTGCGGTATGTGATTTTGATTCCATCAACCTGCCAGAGTCGTGTATTTCGTGAGACGGGTATACGAATTAGGTGGGGAACGGTTGAGACGTACCACATCGCCATGCATGACGGTGATGTCAAGGATGGGTCGGTCGACATCAATCCTGAAGAGCCTCTTAGGGTATCCAGTGATGGCGCCGACGTCGTCGAATGCATTTCCTTTACCACCACCGAATAGGGGTGATCGAATAATGGCAACATCCCAGTCGTTGGGCACAATAGTGGGAGACGCCTGAGTGCCGGGCGCATCTTTGGCAGTAGTGGAGCCTGTCTCAGTTGGTAAATTGTTTTGGTTGTCCGATGGTTGAGAGGTAGCGTCCGACATTTCTGTTCTGGATAGTGGGCTCGAAAAGTAAGTTGGGGATGAGGATGGACCGAGAAACTCAACGCCTTTATATACATTTCAGGCCATGGCCTGAATGACTTGGAATGTGACCAATGTTTGGAGAACAGTTACAAAGGCGCTGAGATGCTGCGTACATCCGCGGAAGCGAGAATGGAGCGAGAAACCAGTTAGACAGACGGCTGTGAGATGGAACAGAGCTCCATTCAAGTTGTCAATAATATCACCGACAGTAGAGTACAATCCGTGGCAAGATGGCCGGTGGTGTCTTCGGAACAAAGTTTTCCTCTTCTGCCGTTTCTTTCACGGGCCTGGCTGAAGTATCCAATAATACGTGCAGTGCATTCAGTGAGGATTGCAACCTATAGCACCACACGGTTGTTACGGATATGTCGAATGTCGAATAGAATCCTGTCTCAAAAGGGATAGATTTTGGGAAACCTGCAAGGCAAATGTGAGATAGATTGAAGTGAATCATAGCTCCATGCAAGCTGTCAACAGCATCACGCACAACGTAGCGCGATTCTCGCGATTCTGGTGAGAACCTGGTGAGCGACATCATTGGTAATTGTCCAGTGCCATATGCTCCTCGGAACAGATCTTTTCTTTTTTGTTTTTCCAGAACTTTGAACGGTGCATTGAAAACTTCCAGATGGATGTTCCAAATAAAATCTTCTTTTATGATGGGTAGACTGAACGATGAGTTCAAGCTTCGCGTCACCTGCTAAAATGTACATTCAATTGTCTGCCGCCCATCATCAAGATGGAAGGTGGAGCGACCGCGAAATGTGTAGTCGACCATGGCATTGTATCATCTCTGGAAGTGCGCGCAAGATTAGTTTACCATATACATAAATAACCTGCATTCCAACTGACAAAAGATCTGCCAACAATCCCACTCGGGTTATTGCTCATTCTAAACAGAAGACTTACCGATGCGAACAGGTCGTCTTACAGTTTTACCTGGTCATAGATAGTCTGTGAAGTGCCACATACTCCACCATTCAAGTTCTTTGTCGGATCGAGTTCGGTTCACCACGATTCGTGGCCCCACTACAATGGGCAAATTAACCATTGTCAGGTCATAGTAACATTGAAGTCCTTCTCAGCATCGACATCAACATTCCGACAAGATGGATTCCAAGCCATCAGATTGCAGCTTCCGATTACCAGACCATTTGTCGGGAGTTTTTTTATATAAAGTTGGAAGCACATGGCATCGTCGAAGATGTGATTGGGACAAACATACGACGAAGGCGAGAAGGGCGAGAGTACGGTTCTATCCCACTTGTTCTCACGGTGGCAGTGTGGATCGCCGTTATCATGAACGTAGTCCTACCAACAGGAATCAATGGGCAGAGACTTCATAGTGCCGACAACCTCTAAGACCGTCGAGACTCGAAGGAGAAAGTTGGGAGTACTAGTTGAAGCTAGTACTCGTAGGGCCGCACCTGTAGTAGATCGACGGCCCATCCGAGCTCAATTGGAATGAATACTGCTTCACTTCTTCAGATTGTCGATGTTCAATGTTCGCGTTAGGGGACAGTTCAGTTCATGTTGTGAGCGCCACTACTTCGTTGTGACATATGTTACACGTAACGCGTGACATGCTACCATTCAATGGCTTCTTTCGAGTTGCAAGTCTTCAATTATTCCAACTCTCACAGATTATTAGTATGGGAATGAAAAAAGTTGATAAAGTAGTTCAGGGCCAACAACAAGGTGACTGAGAATTGATTATTTAAAGTGAGTTTTACTACTTTTCGCTTCGCCGAGCGCTGTACAAAGTTTGGAGGCCAGATTCCTGCGAGACAGCTGGAATGATGATTTTCAACATCTTTGCCACTTATGCACGGACGCAGCTTTGTTTTGGTGCTGTCGACTTGATCGAGTTGGGAGGTGAGTGGTTAATAACCAGGACCACAGGTAGCAGACATTGAGAACCTAATTTCCGCCAGAAAACAAATCGATCGTCGCTGTCTCCAATTGACGTTCGTCCTCTACGACGCGTCGACGGGGGAGATGGAAATCAAAGGGGTGAGCTTCACGCTGACTGCTGACTGCGTTGTTTGATAGCCTTGCGGACGTGGCAGATTCGGCGTAGCATTCCGATCCACTGCGAACGGAAAACTTGTTGCCATCGGCGGATTTGCTGTGAACTCGAACAGCAGCAGTGAGTTTGTTCTGTTTTTCGTCATATTCCGCAGTGGGCTCACGGTGAAATTATAGTCGGCTCCATCAGCGAGGGCAACACCGGTCTCCACGGTTTGACGTTTGCGCAGGTTGGGTTCAAGACCGTAGCTGCCAAATAGAAGAATGCTGGATTGTCGGCTGTCGAACAGTTTTGTGATCTATGCAAATTTGGTTTGAAAGGAGTCGGGTTACCTATTTCACCTCGTTTCAGCCAGAGACAGTCGTCCGTTGACATAGCTTTTTATGTTTACCGATCTTGTCTTATTTTTTTTTGACTTGTTCAATGTACTAAGTGTTGATTCAGTGAGATCGAGGGACAGGTAGAGAAGGGTACATGA
This sequence comes from Chalciporus sphaerocephalus, assembly GCA_038094055.1. Classification (NCBI taxonomy): domain Eukaryota; kingdom Fungi; phylum Basidiomycota; class Agaricomycetes; order Boletales; family Boletaceae; genus Chalciporus; species Chalciporus sphaerocephalus. Next base: position 58,401 of record JBBPTH010000051.1, on the reverse strand, counting down.
CACAAGCTTGAAAGGGGTTTGTGGAGTCGAGTCTCTCTTCCCCGCTCCTGAGACACTAACGATTACAAGCATCTGTCAATGCCCAAACTATCAGAACGAGGTGCAAAGAAAACTTAACAGGTCTGAGACAAGAGAACGGAAAGCAGACCTCGGGTATGCACTGGTCGATCCTCCGATCGAGTGCATCGAATGTAACTGGAGAGTCGCACTTTGTCACACGGCGTATCTTATTACTGACCACACGGTAATGAAAAGTTGGAAATAGACAGGTCCCAACATTTATGCATCATGGTTCATGAGCGTATCAATCCGTCCATCAGCGCACCCACTACCACCAATACACCACCTATACATCTCTACCCATGTCGACTTATCGTGCGCTGTACCTCAAAGAGAAGTTGGGCGCCTTTGAGCTCGGTGCCAAAACGTTTCCTACCCCTGGTCCTGGAGAGATCGTCGTCAAGGAAGTCGCCATCGGACTGAACCCCGTCGATTGGAAGATCCAAACAACAGGATTCTGGGTGGAAGAGTACCCCGCCATCTTGGGGAACGAGGCTGCCGGGGTAGTGGAAGCTGTCGGCGAAGGCGTCACTGACTTCAAGAAAGGCGATAAAGTGTGCGTCCGTCCCCTACGGTAGATATCCGATCTTCCGATGATACATTGTGATGGTGGATTAGATTCCACCAAGGCAATATGAAGCTTGATTATGGCACGTTCCAGGAATATGTTGTCGTTCCCGCTGAGGTAGCCATCAAGGTAGGTCCAGTTTTGACTGGAGGTCGGGTCCCACTGGAATGAATGACTGTCACGCCATCTTCAGCTACCATCCAATATCACATTCGACCAAGCTGCTTCTGTCTCGGGGTGTGTTGGTACAGCGGCCATCGCAATTTACTCTCCAAGCCCCGTCGGCGCCGGGTTCAAAGCACCTTGGGACGGAGGACGCGGTCAGTTCTCAGGACAACCTGCTCTCATCCTCGGAGGTGCAACTTCCATCGGACAATACGCTACGCTCGTTGTCGGTTCCCATCTTAGCCACTCGTCATCGATCCTCACTCCTTCCCTTCATCAGCCATCCAATTCTGCAGACTTTCGGGCTTCTCGCCAATTATAACCACCGCTTCTCTCCACAACACCGATCTCCTCAAATCCCTCGGTGCGACACACATTATCGACAGGAACATTCCCTTGTCATCATTATCCTCTACCATCACGAATATAACCAACTTGCCTATACCCTTCGTGTTTGATGGTGTCTCCCACGCGGACACTCAACAGGCCGGCTACGATATCCTTGCAGAGGGCGGACACATGATCGTTGTTTTGGACTCGTCCGTCAAGAAAGTGGTCGGAAGCACAAAGAAAGTATTGGGTGTCTTTGGGTGCGTACAAATGCCCGAAAACAGGGCGATCGGGAGTGCGCTGGCTAAGCACCTACCAGCCCTGCTCGAGGCAGGAGACATCGTCGTGAGCACTTCTCTAACACGTCTTTTTCGTCTCCGGTGGAGCGCTAGCTAACGTTTCTAATTCTATCAGCCGAACAGGATTGAAGTCGTTCCGGGAGGTCTTGGTGGTATTGTCGTTGGGTTGGAGAAATTGCGGAACAACCTTGTCAGTGGGCGGAAGTTGGTCGTTCACCTAGACGAAACAACATAACGACATTGTTATTCCTAGCTGGAGGTCATGATGGGGTGCTAACATATGCGAGGTGTGGTTAAAGCATTGATTGGAAGCATAAATTGGAGGAATAAATATACATGTAGACTAGAGTCGACAAGGTATCCTAGTGAAGAGTAGCAGACGAGGACGGGCTAGAACCATGTAAGCAACTGGATAGGGAATCGAGCAATCTTTTATTTCGACTTCAAGTAGAGGAAGTCTAGACTAGTGACCAAGCCGTCTATGAGGGAAGCCACGTTCCGGTCTGGAGTGCGCTACAACCGAACGCTACCTTTTTTCCCGGTCCCAAGGGTTGACCACCATTTCTCCCCACCACTGCTCTTGGTCGACTTTTTAGTCTCCACGTTCCCTTTTCTGTTGCTATGACTGTGGGGGCTTTTACCCCGGATTTCTTTGGCACCGTTGGCTCTTCGAATGACTGTGGATAGTCCTGACGACATTCCTTTTCGTGGTGTGGGGCTTGAAGATGAACGTGGCGGTTTTAAAGAGCTCGCTCTCCCGCCTACCTTCAACTCTGATTCTGACGCCGAATCCAACTCTGATTCCTCTCGTTTCCGCTTCTTCCCTTTTGATATCGATGTCGACGAATGAAATGGTTTATCCGTTGTCTGGGTATTTGACTTGTCTTTATCTCGGGTATGAAGTGGTCTATATCCACTTTCGAACTGTTTTTTGTGGATTCTGAAGAGAGCCATCGTAGCACGTGCATCTGTAACCTAATTTGTGGTCAAGACCAATATCAGACTTGTGGTGTAAACGTGACGTTGGAAAGGCAACGGACACTGCTATGTTCGCCTCCTTGGATGGTGATACCGAGTTCCTGCCTGACGAGGACACGCAATGCAGGTCGACGAGATTTTACGATGCGGTATTTGAATGCCAGGGATTGGGTATCGCGGATTTGTGGAGATGGATGAGAGAGTAACAGGGCCTGTATGCGCATCCGACGTAAAACGTGAATCCAGCGAGCATGGGAATAGGCAACGGCATGTCTGCTCACCTTGAGATCATTATGCACCGCGTGACCAACAAGTATCCGATCTTTTATCAGCTCTGCCACAATTTTTTGAACTTCCTCAAACGATTTTGCTATCCAAGCGCACGTTGTGTTTGATGATAAATGAGGGACCGAGAGCTAGAGGTGACATACCTGTCCCACTTAAATCGCTACTTCTGACCCCACTCCACTGTGTGCGATAGTCGACCACTCTTTCGCGTTGTCGGACGAAGACGTCGAGCATGACCGCACCTGTGTAGTTTACCACGCTGACGCGTGCGAGAGAAGATTCATCGCCATCAATACCTACACCCACCATTTCACAATCAATGGCGATATATTTTCCTAATCTATCGCACGATGAGCATTGAAGCGAATGTGTACAGGTTGGGTGAGGAAGACAGTAGATCACATACACGGTTTGTGAATCTTTGAATTCCATCTTTCCGAGTACCATTTTCCTCAAGGCTGCAATGGACTCGCCGTTCTTGACTTCGGTGGTATCGAGATCGACATGGTCATTGGATTTGTCGGTGTCGAGTCTGGATGTTGAGCGAGGGAAGGAGGTGGAAGGGGTACGAGGGAAGGAGTGGTGCAAAGATGAACTCGTCGACGCGACGGGTGAGTCATGGTCAATCTTTGAACGTTTTCGCTTTCTGATGGTCAGACTGAGGTTCTGTAAGCCCCTAGTTCGCATCTCCTGAGGCAGAGAGACTCACATTTCAGATCACAATGAGGTTGATTCATAATGATTTTTTTTTTCAATGAGAGATGGATGTACGTCAGATAATGTGAGTGGGTTAAGTGGAATATCATTACTTGTCGTACGGCGATGGCTTGGACATTGCACTCGTCTCTGGACGTAGTGGTGGAATCGAAAAGCAGTTGGATCCGATCTCCGACACTACTTTCGTTGTACTGACTCTCCTTTGTCTTGAACACTCTTGCCAACAGAGCAAATCCTCGAGTTCACCATCACTTTCGACGACGAAAATGCTCTGAAATTTGCCAAGTATCTGTATCCGCTCTACTTCTGCTACTTGGACGCGAGCTCTTCTAGGGAATCTTGTTGACGCGCGGTGAGGTACCAAATACACGTTGCTTCGACTTTCTCAGTCACTGTCACTTCTTTCATTCCCACTTCATTGTGAAACACGACACTCTCGCTGAGATTGCGGAAACTACTCATCGATGCCTGGACGACCCAAGACAGGACCGCCATACCCTGAGGTACCCGAGGTATATGTGGTGGTCACTAATCCTTGGGGTATGAATCCCACGCCTAGAGAACGCCATCAAAATGATTTCAACCGTGTTGGTGCATGGGTACAATTCGTCCTTCGAGAAGCAGGCGTTGGCGGTGGACGAACGACACCTATCGAGTGTATCTATGGAATGGGAACGGTGAGTACTATAGTTTCGTTGCGATTTCGATCTTGTGTACACGTGTGGTTATGTGGGGACGCTAATATCGCTCAATTCAATGTATTTCGGCTTGATGGATGATTAGCGCGACGAGATTATCATTCAGTTTCCAGAGGGAACTGATATCATCCCCTTTCTCGGAGAACATCGCTGGGCAGACATCGCGTCAACATGGACTGGTAGACCTGACGATTCACGTTCAACATGTGCCTTCATATACAACTGGAGAAACCATGGTGATCCCGCTAGTCGTGAGTTGAGATCTTCCTTGTGCTCTGAAAATCTCTCGTCACCAGTGCAAGTATGGATTCCCTGTCTTTTCTATACCAATTTACGACCGGTAAACATCTTGAACTAATCTCGGGACACTCCCAGACAACTGGTCAGAGAACTTTCCTGACACCCGCAATGTGACTGTCCCAGCCAAATCGCCATACCCAAGCCCATCCTGGGTACAGCCACCCCGGACCTTGAAGAACTTTGTGCATTCCATTCCACGACCACTAGACCCCACTCCTGTGGTTATCAATCAAGCACAGGATCAACTACCATTATCTTCAAAGCCACCTCCTCCCAAAACGACACCTCCACCAGTAGTTACCAAAGACCCAACGGAGGATAAACAACAAGAGGAACAAGATGAAGACAGTGCAGTTCAAAATCCAGAGTCTACTTCTACTTCCCTTTTCCGACCGTACGAACCACCCTCTCAGCACCCATCTTATGCACAATTCCTCAATCCAGGACGAGCCCATGAGGATAACGCACCTGCACCCGTACACCCTCCTGAATCCCCCATACAACCGCCAGCGCTTAAATTTGTCAAAAAACTGGACCCATACGAATTAGGTGAAAGCCACTTTCGTTTCATTTTGACCGTTTGTCGCACCATATGATCGACTTTGGTTCTGATAACCGATCATGTAGAGGAAGACGCTCTTCGCGCGCTCAAATCCGAAGATGAACCCTTACAACCAATAAAAGTAGACCCTGATATCAAACCTATCCACCCCGAAGAATTCAAAGTCAAGATGGAAGCTATCGACACGCCTCTCCCTGCTCCTTCTGGTTCCAGCTCTCAACATACGCGCGATGCTCGTAGACGCGCTGCAGGCACCAGTGAGCCACCCTGTTTTCTTCCGATGTCTATTCTTCTTTCGCTAACTGCCAAGGCAATGCTATAGTGTCTCAACCGTCAACAGTAACACAATCATACCAACCATCGACGGAACTCGCAGAACTCGTGAACGCGTACCTTTTTAGATCCTCGCACAATACGGTCTCTCAAACAGATTCACGAACAGCTCCGAGCACGGTCAGACCCCCATCGCAACCCCCAGCAAGACAAGTGTATCAGCCACCTCATCAGCCGAGCAAGGAAGTCACGGAAGTGGTGAATGCGTATCTTGCGACTATCGGTGTGACACCGGCAGGCTTGAACGTATCTCCGGCTGATGCACGGCCAACGCGGGGTAGGTCTTCTGCTAGTGTGTCGTGTCGATGTCGTTGGCTGATCAGATTTGAGACGTAGTGTCTGTCAAGAGGGAGTATGAAGAGGTTGAACTTGAGTTTTCGGGAAAGGGATATGTCCTTTTTTTTCTCGTGGGTCTTAATCGAGACTTTGCATGCGTTCAGGAAAGGGAAAAAGGATAAAGATCGAGGAATCTTGAAGTTTGAAGCAGGCCATATCCCGACTCAACCACTACGCTGAATCTCAGACATGGTGATCCTCTCGGACAGCGTGTGTACGAATAACAGTGTAACCCGTGATACCACAAATTGTACGACTGACTCGGACGTTTTTGACCAGATGCTGTGTATTGAGGAGAGGTAAATAGTGCATCTAGCCGAAAGTATCTTACGAGAGACCACGAGTTCACAAACACGTACTAAAGTCATACAGTGCAACGAAACCTTTCGCTACTAGCTCAGTCATCCATAATGTCGATGACCGATTCTAACGCGACCTTGGGCTTAAGCAGGATCTTGATCTCCCACTGTTTTTCTTTCTCCCCAGTCATCGCTATCCTTGTCATCTTCCTCAACCCCAAGTCTGTCGCACACAACACCTTGGGCGTACTCAACTCGTTGTTGGTCTTGGCAGAGCCCCCATCGTCGTACGAGTCTTCCATCCACGTCACATCGAACGAAGTGGCAGGCGGTACAGCCAATACCTCCAAATCACCCGAAGTCACATCCTCGCCGACAATCTTGTTCACGCGCATAGCGAGAGAAACAAGGAACGACAATTTTTCTGTGAATTTCGACGCGAAGGCCGTGGTGATGTCGGCTTTGGACCCTGTGCATCCGGCTGCGAGGAGGATGTCGCATAGTCCTGAGATCATCTTGTTCACGATTTGTGATGTGAGTTGGAGGGGATCGAAAGGGACGGAGGGGACGTTGGTGCGGGTGAGAGCGCGCCAGCGGCCGGCGATCGCTTGTGCCTCTGACGATATCGTGATATGAGTGGATTTGTTTCGTTGGAGGATTTGTCAAGAGCGACGAATCTCACTCACCTCGTTCGCGGACGTTCTGGTACATGGCATCGACAAACTTGTTATGGTCTTCATCGCCGCCGATGATCCAAGCACATGCGATCCAGCGCAAGTGATATGCGAGGTAGGCTTGAAATGCGATCTGGATCAGGATGGGATCGTCTTTATGGTCTTTCGTGCCCAAGAAATGAACGATCACACCCCCGAGCACGGTTGAAGCGCGTCTGCTACCGGCCACCTGGTCCTCTGTCTTCGAGCCTCGTGCCGATTTGTCAGGGAAGAACGCCTCAACCATGGACTCGGCCATGAACGCCGTGCTTTGCAAGACTTCAGAGTTCAGCCTCTGAAGGGTGTTGGTAACTTCGGCGCCGGAGAAGCTGTCAGCGGTAGTGAGGAAACTCTGAGCACCTTTGAGCTCTGAGGTGCGATCCTGGAGGAGGGTCATGATTTGACCGAATTCCTTCTTCAATGCCGAGGATTCGTTCCGTGCGGTGTCGAGGTCTCTGGTCTGGATATCCAGACGGCGCTTGAGTTCTTCAGCTACTCGGGCTGTATCTTTTGCATGGGACAGTTCGCGACGGAGGCGTTCTATCTCTCGGACACTCTGGTCTAGCTGTGGAGCGTAATTGTCGAGTGAGTTTCGAACTTTGCGTAGGTCCGAGCGAGCTTGGGCGTGATCGCGCGTCACTTGTTCGATTTCCGCCTTGGTTTCTTGGACTTCTTTTGCGTGCGTCTGTTTCAGACGCTCGATCTCCGCATTAAGTCTGTTCGCCACACCATCTCTATCTCTCCGAAGATGTTCGCGATCAGTGGAGAGTTGGTCGATCTTCTGAGCGTGCTCCTGTAAACTCTTTTTCCACCTGTCCAACTCATCCCTGTGAGCGCCACTAGAAGCATCCAGCTCCCACTTCAACCGCTCAACCTCCGCCACAAACTGAGACCGTTCGCGTTGCCTCTCTTCCTCAGCTTGCTTTATCTGTTGGACTTGTTGCTGAACCATGGCTTTGAGTTTATCGTTTTCTTCCTTGAACGCGTCGGCGATAGAGATGGACATCGTCGCCTCTCTTTCCCTCTCCCTCTCCCTCTCCCGTTCCCGACGAGACCGAGAGCTGGTAGATGAGCTATCCTTTTCGCGATCCCTCTCCGAGCGACCATTCGTTCTGAGTTCCGATACTTTTCGATGCGACCGCTCGCTAGTACGCTCCTGCTCCATCTTTCGCGGTGTACCGAGTGTCGTCGCAAGCTGTTGACGCAGTCTATTATCTCTCTCCCTCCCCCCCTCACTTTCCTCCCCAATCCTGACCGATTGCAAGGCGCCAACTTGAACGCTTCGCAACGAACTAGATTCCCCACCAAGAAGACCGCCGTCCAGCTGGCTATATCCCAAGCGCTCAAATCCGCCCTCGTCCATCTCGGGGGAGGGTGGGGATCCGTGTTTGATGTGTTCCCATTGGTTGTCTGCGCTGTGTGATGGGGGGTATTCGGTGATGGGGGTGGTGAGTTTGGGAGTGAGAGGACGGGGTTTGATGGTGAGCGTGCTGCTTCGTTTGGGTGTGGGAGGGCCTCCGCTGCCGAAGACGGAAGAGAAGAAGGCACTCATGGGTGTCGATGAATGATGTCGATAGGCTGGACGGGTTGCGGTGCGTCGTCAGTCTGTGAGGGGACGAATGTACGCGTGAGCCCTTGAAGTGGTTCCGAGTCCGATAACGAGTAAACGCGCAAGAACGACTGGTATAAGACCTCAAATGGCCCAGGTTAAACCTAGAGAGTAGGATGAGATGAGATATAGGTATACTTTGCTGCCAGTGGACACCCACTGCGACAGTGACGGTCCTGAAGAGAGGGGGAAAAGACTCTTGCAACTCACCTCACCCACCAGACGTTGCTCAAGGGCCTTGCGTTCGGTCGTCAGATAAGCCCCCTTCCACGCTGAAACCGGCACTGCGAGGGCAATGCGCCCTGTGCACAGGCCCCACGAGGCAAACAGTGAAACGTTGCGCCCACCGTTAATGGAGTCGCACGGGGATCTAGAACGTCGATGACATCCACGAGGCTGAAGAACCCTTGAGCGAATCAACCACTGCCTTTAAATTTCTAGAAGTAAAAGTCGACCACCGGAAAGAACGACAAGACAACACTAACTTGAACCTGTAGGATTATCAATAGGGATATTCAGTCGAGAAAGAAAGCCCCACACGTCGTCTCTCTGGGCCCTCGTGGTGAAGTCTAGAGACAACTGGTAATTAAGTGTGACGAAAGCATCGACTGCTGCCAGTATTTTCGTCGGATGAATCGTGTACATACATATACCATCCCCGAATCTATCTACACGCGATGTCCACCACATCCACGGACATAGTCATTAGATTTTACATGCCCTTGAATTCTATCCTCCTTCCCCGGCGGGCCATTCCCTCTCACTAAAGCCAGCCTCCTTGCACCCCACCATCATCTTCCAACCCCCACCGATAACCCGCCCGCCATCCAACACCGCTCACTCATACCTCAAAATAAAAATCTTCCCCTCCTTCACCGAAAGAATCACCGCCCCTTGACTCTGATCAATATTAATCGTCTCCACCCCGTCCAAATCCAACTCTTCCGGAATCTCAAGCGTCCGAACGACAGCTTCCTCTCGCCAATACCGTACCCTCTCCTCTCTCGTGTTTGTGCCTCCGTTCATACTCGAGTTAGCGTTAGCGTTGGCATTGGCATTGGCGTTGGTGCTGGACTGGGACTGGGACTGGGATGCAGTGAACACGGGTGGGAAAGTGACGAAACGGAGACATTTGGGAACGCGATGTCGTCGAGGATCGTAGATCGTTCCGTCCCCATCATGTGGATTCGTCGATGCTGATGCTGATGCCGACGCCGAACCCCCCGCAACACTTCCACCCACTCTCACCCCCGCCCACTGTCCATTCCCATTCCCACTCCCGCTCCCGTTCGTCATCGTCATCGTCATCGACATCAACGTCGAACTAACACCATCATCCAACATCCCAACAAACAAATCCTCCCCATCCTCCTCCTCCTCATCTTCCTCATCGCTCTCAATCGCATGTCCCACTAATCGTGACGCATCCACTCCATAAACACCACCCGGTTCCGAAGCATATTCAATCCAAACAGCATGTCCAAAATCAACAGCAACCAACGGACGCGGTCGATCACCCGCTTCATCGTCCTCATCATGATCACCAGTCCCATCGAGCACGCAAACCACTTCAAAGGGCGTGGAAACGTACCACAGATGAAGCATCTCGTCGTCGTCTGCGTCACTGTCAACGCTGGAATTGTAGGTGGGATGCAACGACGTCGACGCCGGTGGATCTCGGATGATAGGTACCCGGAAATAGTGTTGTGCCAATACGAATCTCGTACGATGCGTAGCTGGATCGTGTGCGGCCAGTAACACCACCGTGCAGCTCAATCGAGGAACCCCAGGTAGTGAAGGCCACCACTGTCGAACGAAATGTGCCGATTCAGGATACCAAGGTGGGAAAGGATATGGGTTCGGTGCGGGTAGCGATGCAACGGGGGGTTGAGACGGCGTGGTAGTGGAGGTCACTGTGGATGTACTCGCGGATGACGATGCGCGGACGGTGACGGTACTCGAAGGGTTCTGTGATGACGTTAACAATGCCGCTTGACCTTCCCTCTCGGGTTCCTCTTCTCTGGGAACCACATCCTTCATTCGACCCTTGAGTCTCGATCTCGAAGACGATGGGCCGGGTTGGTCCTCATCGAGAGTTTCATCGACGCTCGCCCTTCCCTTGCCCTTGCCCTTTGCGCCGGTCTCGTCTTCCACCACATCCTGTAACCATGTATCATCGTCGTCATCGTCATCGTCCGTCTCATATTCCGAGCGTCCATCGTCAATCATGCGTTCCTTTCTGACAACGCCCTCTTCCGTCCTCTGTGCAGATACAGCAACGGTCGACGGTCCTGCACTTGGCTGGTCCACATCACTCGACTCGGACCCGTCATCGTTATCCGACGATCCGTCGTCATATGTCACAGGTATAGAAACCAACCCGGTGGGATTGGGATTCGACTGAGCGCTCGGGAACACAAACTTCTTCGAGATCGATCTCACAGGAGATAATCGGATAGAGATGACGGGTAGGTTGTCGCGACAGGGTTTCCGCGGCGGATCGTGGTCCGTCGGTCCCCGGTCGTGGTTTTGGATGCGAGCGGCGAGAAGGCTAGGTTTTCGGGGTTTGGCAAAGGTGCGGAGAACATGGAGAGGATAAAAGTGTTGGTAAGCAGCGTCGGCTTCCTCGGAGTGGATAACTATTTGGTCTTCGTGTAATATGCAGGACCAGTTTGAAGATATAAGCTAGGAAGTATTGCATTAGACGCAACTCGGGAATTGTGTCATTTGAGGGGTGCCGAGTAACGGGATACTTACGCAGCCAACACCGGTGTCTACGAATACGTATTCATCTTTGGCCCAGTCAAGCAAAACATACAACCCAATGGTATTACTGCTGGCTACCCATACGAAGGCGCTCAAAAGGCGGCGCGGTGGATCTAAAAGAAAGACATTCATGACCACTCCGGTTGTATGAAACGATGTCAAGGGAGAGAAGACAGGTTTCGCTTCGACTACATGCTGAAACGATGGTGCTTCAAATGTAACCCCATTACGTACGGTGCCTCGGGTATGCGTCCCAGTGGACATGTATCGACTCCCCGAATAGTGCGAGGAGGCTAGACAGGACGCGGCTTGATGCCAGCTTGAGACATCACGATGGCATTCTATACAATCAGGTAAGGGTGACATGGCGCGCATCAACAAAGGGGACCGTGAAGGGTTCTGGTACTCGGTACTTGTGCTTGAGGCATGGAGAGTAGAATCTTGCGGAGATGAGCCCTGAGATGAAGAAGCTGGAGTTGTCGGTGGGCTTTTGTACGGAGAACAGCACTGAGACTCAAACGCGAAAGATAACGGTTGCGACAGCGGTGATGCAACGGGAGTTCGGTAATCCCGCGAATCAGGTGGAAAGGCTAGCTTCATAAGGACGAATTCCATGACACGGTTATCGTCATATGATCCTTCAAGCACTCTTGCCATCGTGAAATATACCGCCCGTTCATCGAATTCGACACGACACTTCCACAATTCCCACTTCTTCTCGGCGTCCGTATCTCCGTCGTGATCATCGCCATCCTCGTCGTCGGCATCGTCCCTTGGATTAAATCCAGCCGTTTTCGTACTATCTTTGGAAACATGTTCTTCGTTGCCACGCTGCGCCGCTAACGTACGTGGGTCCCATTCCGCAAGACAAACGTCGCGGGCAACGTCCCAACAAATAACACGACCGCTCTTGGTTGCGCAGAGGGTATACGAGGACGTTATCGGCGACAACCAATCGATCTCTTCGTTTGGAGGTGCTGAAATCTTGGTGTACCACTGGCCGGGTTTTTCGGATGAGGACGACCCGGATGCGGATAAAGAGAAAGGCGTCCTGGCAGGTCGGGGTGCACGCAACCGCCATGCTTTTTCGAAGATGTGTGCTCTGTCGACTGCTTTGATTAGGTTCTGAGTGGAGAGGTCGGAGAGACGTTGAAAGGCAGGGAGAGGTAGCGGTCGTGAACGCGCGAGCAAACCATGGGCAAGGGCACGATAAACGGGTCGCGTGAGAGTAAAAGTTCGCAACGATTTGCAAGTCTGACAATGAAGAGCGTTGAATGTAATTCAGGAAGATAAGAGTGGAAGAGAGAGGACAAAGAACGTATCACCTGAAGATGGTGGATATCGTCGATAGAGAGATATTGTGCGATGTTGAACAAGAGATCGTAAGGGAGGGTATGGAGCGACATGAAGTGAGTTTGTATAGATGGGATTGATGAGAGTGAGTGAGTGATTGGCAGTGATGTGGTATTAGATCGGTGTAGTACAACCGACAAAGTCGAGTCCAAGCAACTTCGTCTATGGGAAACCAAAACACAACTCCCTTCCTCATTGCTTCTTGCCTCTTTTGGCACTTGCACGTGGTTCTGTAGTCCAAGATACTTGGCTTATCCGAGTCTTCGCTGAGATATTACTAGGTCAATCGGAGGACCTCACATGACGAGGTCTTTCTTTCCACTCTGCAAGCAGTAAACCTGACGGCCTTGTAGTTTGAACAAACCGTCTTGAAATAATAACATACAAGAACTTATTCTGCTTGCAGAATATACCACCATAATGGTTACCGCTCCAAACATCCTACACCTCCCAAGGGCGTCATCAAGACCCACATCTATCTAACTCTCTTCCGCCGCTCGTACTTACTCGTAGATATTCAGCGCGTTGAAAGTGAAGTAGGCATCACTGAACGCAGAGGGATTATTATCCACATAATCTTCAAATGTGAAGGCTCTTCAGTCGGCTGCGGTAGCAGTAAGACACGAAAACGCACCGGAGCAAGTAGATGGACAGCCAGCCGCGGTATAAAGCTGTGAATTACCAGCCCATGAACCACCTACATCGTAAATCATCCCGAGTACTGCAGTCAGCTCCATGGCTTGATGTACGAGAGAAAGTTTCGACGGGAACGTACAAAAGTCCAAGTCGACCACGATATTGAAAGGGCTCAGGTGTGTCGAGAACTCACAACTCGTGCTACTGGCAAAGTATGCAACAGGAGTACCCCAGTTGTCCGTGTCGACCGTCGACCCAGCCTTCGTCACATCATTTGGAGCGGAACTGTTATGGCGGCTCCAGAAGAAGACCTTGATAAACGATGTCGTTCGTTCAATTGCATACCATCCACCCCCAGCTGAATTGAAAGAAGAGCCATAGCTGTCTGCAGTGTCGACCTCGACACCGCACCCTGAATTGTTAGTTTCGTAAACATCGCAGTCCGTACCCTGGCTGGTCCTATGGTTCAATGATAAGCCCGTTGGCGAATACACGTCAAGATACGTTTATTACCCCGACATAGCTCGAGACTCTGGCATTGTGCAATCTAGGATACTCGATTGGGAAAATCAATAGGAGTGATAATGGGGAATACAACTCACCCGCGCCCGTGTGTAGAGTGACAAGATTCGAGGTCTGAGTGTTAATGCCTTCCACAATATCAAGTTCTCCCTAATAACAGGATCTACCTTTAGTATGAAACTCCCGGAGTTCAAGGGACTCGTACCCCGTTGGGCCAGTTCGCGCCAAGCTCCCTAGAAGATTAATTTGTTATACAAGCTGAGTGAAGGTCAATGGTAGAGACTGTGGTTCGACTAACCCTAGAAAGCATCGAGTCAGTACACCACCAACTATGACAACTTAGCGTTTGACACACAAACAGCAGGCCAAGTTCCGCAGCCCTCAGGCATATGCGCGATGTCGAAACTGAAGATGTCAGCGTCAGAAATACAGAAAGAAGCAAGAAAAGATATCGTTACACAGCGACGTGAGTGCTATACTGATTGTTGGACACTATGTTGAACGAATCCCGTCCCGGACCTGACGAGTTGAGTACCGTCGTGCTATCCGCACGCAACGTCACTTGGCTCCCAGAAACTGACACAAGACCCATCGCTTGTGATGTCGCTAAATCAACATAGTTCCTATTGCATATGTCAATGAGTACCATTGCTGAACGAACGACGACTCTTTTCATACACGCGTCCGTAGTTAGGATCTGGGTTCGTCTCCCAAGTGAAAGCATCGATGAAGCTTTGACCCGAGAGGCTGCTCGAACGCGAGTATGTGGCGCATAACACGAGTTGGGCGACTGCGAGAATGACGAAAATTTCAGTTAACAGTCTTGCGATCATGGTCCCCTGGGAATCTGGCTCACTCGCCTTTGATCCAATTTATGGTGTGCACACGAATGGATCATGTACATTCCGTGTGCTGAGAAAACGAAGGGGGGCGGAAAACTCCGCTCGCAGAGATTGCTCACGCGATGTGGCGGGAATTCGCAACTGCTTTGCATTAGACATGCTTCTGCACGCGACAACATCACGAGCATGAAAAACGTTTAAACAAAAGCGGCGGTGACGCCAGGTTCCGCACGTGAAAACCAATTTCCCTGCCTTTGGTATTGATTGATCTTACTGGAAGATCCAGTCAAGATAGTAGCATATCGTTATATGGTGACTGAGCGGAACTAGATTGAGAAACGGACCCTCTTGGCCCGACAGCCCTCCAATTAACGCGTTCTTGAACGAGAGCGACGGGGATGTATACTTTGTCACTAGCCAATGAAGGCCGAAGCGCTGACCGGAGATGGAGGTGTTAAGAAGGACAAAGGTTCTGCTTCATCGCTGGACAGTTACCGTGGCTGGCGACTTGCGTGGCCGTTCCTACGTATGCTTCATCTCCAAACAAATTCAAATGAATCACCGCGAGGTAAGCGACAGCATGAGAGCACGTTTCCTGATCGTCGAATGGCAACGCATCACCACATCGTGTTGAGTGGAGGAGAGGTGTATCTGACGGTTCTTTGACTCACACCCAACTTACCTTGAACCCAAACTTCGAGTGCCTCAAATTATTGTCAAGATACTTACTTTCAAAGACGAGGTCTAGTAGTCACAATACGAGTAGAAGGGATTTTTCCAACTCCGATGCGATCGTCCATCACCATGTCCAGCCAATTCGCTCGCACTAGCTTTGTGAAGGTAGGCAACCATGGTCAAAGTTAAACCGTTTAACCCACTCATTTCCGCCAACAATATGACTCGATTCAACCCGCAGCGCCGAGGTTTGGCCACTTAACGAGCCCAATATCCATATGCGCCTGCGGAGCTAAACCCAATCATCGAGCACGGACTGCGTCAACATCAAACTTATGCAAGTCGACGTATATTGTTCAATTCGCGCACACCTTCTTTCATATCAAAGATACACACGATTGTTAATGATGCGACTACTACTCGGCTCACGCATCATATACATGCTGCAAATGTCCTTTCAAGCCCATGCGGTGGCGAACTCCACCTCTGCTTTTCTGATCCGACTAGTGTCTTTCCAAAGCCATCATCGTCCCAATTTCCGTCATGCGTCATAAATGCCCCGTCCGTTATCCGAATAGGATTTTGTTAGCCTCTTCCACGAGTGCCGCATTAGCGGAGGTTGACACGTCAAATGGTTCGAATCCCATCGCTTGGCGACCTTGTCGAGTGATAATGTCCCCTGCGGTCCCTCGGTCTAGGAACCCAGATTCTCCTTCTCCTCCAGGAAAATCACTCAAAGACGTGCGTCCTGTGAGCCAGACATGCGTGTCGTCATAGAAGAAGAGCACTCACGGCGCAGGAAGTCCGAGCGAGAAATTAGTGCGTTGGTCACGGAGGTAGTGAGCACTATCAGTTCACGTTTAGCCCCTGCGTAGGTCACCGAGCATACCGAACCAAACCTCACTTTTTCAAGCACAACGGGACAGCAGGGATATACAACACCGATGAGTCCTCCTTCCCGTTATGCACCTCTTCCACAGCGTGAACCGTATCACAATGCCCTACATCATTCAAGTTGCTCGTCCTCAGTCCCTCGATGCGATTCCGAGATTCTCCAGATCACGAATAGACTTACAATAGACTTGATCTCCGGGGTTGATTGTTGGAATGGATATCATCGTCTCAGCGAGTCTCAAATGCGGATGAGTGACCTCGTTCAGTTCTTGGGTCTTTCCAGGTACACTCCCTGGGAACTCGCTGCCTTCTAGGTTCGGTTCCCAATCTTCCGCTGCTAGACTCAAGGGCTTTCCCGGCCCATTTGGACGCCCAGGCTGTATCTCCAGATCGCGGACCAGGTGAGTGTAATCGCGCGGCTTGAAGAATGGGCGCAGGATGATGTAAGCTGTTGCGAGGGAGAGCATAGGAAGGACGCGAAGGGTGCCTTCGTTGACGCCTGTGCACGACATGGACGTCCACCCTTGCCAACATCGAAGGATGGTACACTGGTTCCTGCGTTCCGAGATCAAGTCGTGAGTTCAGCTGTCGTTTGAGTGAATTTAAAGTAGTGAACGACAAGCGCGATGCAAGACATAATAGAAATGGCGAGGATAAGAATGCTCAGAGTCAATGTGGGACGTACGGTGCGTTATACAAGTCTTGCCTTGCGTTTACTCTCCAGTTCGCGTCGAACGGATCAAATTCCTTCCAACCATTGGACCCACCACGAAGAATAGTAGCCCAAACCTGCCTAAATGTCGGGTCCTCCCAGCGTTCGACGCTTCCTCCGTCAATGTGGGGACCCAACGTGAACGAACGATCCCCGGGGGTACGTATACGGAGGCGATCAAAGTAGCTTACTGGGATTGTGAAATCGACGGAAGAAGGCATAGGAGAGGAAGAGTGCCAGAGGGACAAAAGTGCCCTTTGGGTGTTGAGCACATGGGGGTGAGTACGTGCACGTACTTGGGCTTTCGTGTTGTACAACTCATAGGCTTGTATATTCTCCGCGGGGAAGCCTACCAGCGTCGACGCCCTGAACGCTACCATCGGGTACCCCTATGTGAAGGGCTCACCTTTAACTGGGTTTGTCGCAATGTACTCCTTGATACTGTTCTTCCAGCGTAATGCTTCCTGTGATCATGTGAGTGTTTCAGTCGCGCAATACTAGTAATGATGTGTACTCACCTCTTCCGGAACACCACCCCTGACAATCACAACACCGGTCTTCCGAATCGTTTCTTTCTTCCTCTCCGAAAGACCTGCTTCTACATCCGCATACGACACAGACGGAATGATCTAACCACAGAATCAACACTCCCTCCCTTGTAAGGTTTTCCAACAAACACCCATCCAACCCACCTCTGCGCCTTTCTCAATAATCTCCTGCACCCGTCGTTCAAGCGCCTTCAACACGCCCTTCCAAGTCAACTGAAGTCCTGCCGACGTCACCCCCAAGTCCCGCAGAACTTCCTTCTTCACGTCCGAAAACCGTGCTGGAAGAGGTGCTACCTGAGGTGTAGCACCGAGCGTCGTGAAGACATCGGCGATAGTCCCCTCAGGTCTTGTGTCACGAGACTGGCTTCGAGCGACGGCTTGAGTGGACATCGTTGCAGTAGCAAGGCGGTGAGCTGGAAAGGCACTTGGATGAGTCTTCGAAATGTTGCGAAGCCATGCAACATGGCCTCGCAAAGACGCAGAAGAACTAAACTTCACTGGTAGCACCATGGTTATTAGAAGGGGAACAATGGGAGGAGACCCTCGAGCAAGACTAAGAGGCGGAGATTAGCAGGACGTATCAGCTGACGATTCGAAGCACTCTTGCTTTCCTAGAATCACTAGCTAGGTCTCGTGCACAACATCCACCTATGCGAGTCCACAGAATCAAATGTGCCAAGACAGATCGAAGCCAAAGACATGGAGATGTGGGGAAGATGATCCGAGACAACACCGAGGTTACTCCGGTCCTCCAGCCCCTATTTTCCTCGAACATGCTCACAGCTCGTTTGGAGGCAAAACGCTCTACACCTTTCGCATGTAGGGAGCAGAGACGACAACATAAATGTATTCACCTAGATGTCACAGACATACAAGTCTACAAAAAAATGCTTCAACGACTAATCCAAGCTAACAGATGATACAATCCGATTTGGAAGGTTCACACTTTACAAGCCTCACCTCCAACCTCCCTCTCATCGTCCCATCCGGTAACAAATACCGCGAATTACTTTCATTCACACATCAGTAAAAGCATCCACGCAAACGCGAAATTCAAGACGTACTCGTAATTCAGTTGCGTTTGATTCTCTTCGCCTAGGGGCGATACAGCCGCACTCGTGTAGTTTACCCCTTTGTCAGACCACGTGTCGGGTTTCGTCGTCGTTGGTATCTCGAGCGCAGCTGTGACGTGGTTTCAGTGAGCCGCGTAAAAAAAAAAACGAAACATCCAGTGTACGTGTACATACCGCTACTGGGTGACTCTCCCTTTCCGACGCGACGACCCAACTTGCGAGTACCAGCTGTCAAGCGAATCGTGACTGATTTCGCCGAGTTCGGTAGTAGAGACGAAGCAGCAGAACCCCCTTCTCGGAGTGGGTGAAGAGGTGGAAGCGGGGATGTTGACGAAGACGTCCGTGCGTGATTATAGTCCGCCGCACGGGGACTAGGAGAGTTGTCACCTTTACTTGTCCGTTGAAGAGCTCTACCAGCGTAAGACGACGACCTGTCGCGTGGTTGTCCTTCGCGCGGATGTGGGAATGTCGTAGATCGTGTCTCCCTGAGTTTCGATGTAGTTGCTACTTGGGTTCTCGCACGAGGAGGAACATCGATCACGAGTTGCGAATCGAAGAACGTAGGTGGACTGGCTTCGAGAAGCGACACCATGACATGCCATGCACCTCCGCTCTTCTTCTTCGACTTCCCAGATGTCTGAGGTGGTGGGTGAGTCGAGAAAAACGTGACAGACCAGATTCTCTCTGTGACGAGAGACAGACAAGATGAGCAAAAAAGGACAGCTACGATCGATGTCAGACTCATCAGATGCAATGAACTCGATGTTTACAAAACCAAGAACTCGCATTCGCTTCTGCCAAACGGAGATCTCGAAGTGGGCTAGAAAGGCACCGTCGCTAGACTGCTGAATGTATATATCGTCGGCGGGACGAGAACCGAGTAATAGGTTATCAGATG
The DNA here is from genome assembly GCA_038094055.1 of Chalciporus sphaerocephalus. Lineage (NCBI taxonomy): Eukaryota > Fungi > Basidiomycota > Agaricomycetes > Boletales > Boletaceae > Chalciporus > Chalciporus sphaerocephalus. Next base: position 39,227 of record JBBPTH010000051.1, on the reverse strand, counting down.
CCGTTCGCAAGTTAGGAAGTTGAATGCCATCGGTCCGATGGAACGGTGGTCGACGGACGCGCAAAGCTTGGAACAGCGTCTGATTTGCGCTCGCGACACACGCTCGGCGGATCTCGGATACTGTCTCGACAGACAATGGTTTTGCATAAAGCAACAAGGCCGCGAGTAGTTCTTCTCGATAATTCAACACGGCCCAATACATAGGGGTGTGGTCTGCGATGAACGCCTCTTGAAGGATAGATGAGAGGTTCAGCTTGTGCTCTGTACAGCTCTCGGCGACAGACGCGAGTACTTCGTGCGCATCTCGGTGTTCGAAGTTAGGGGGATGAGAGGAAGTGACGAGATCACTTATGGTTGCTATGACGGATTGGCGAACGCGTTTGGAAGAGGAGGAAGATACGAAGGGGAATAAGGAGAGCCAGGAGCTGTTTTTGCGTTTCCCGGTTTTCTGAGGAACCACAGCACTAGGGTTCTTGCTCGTTACAGGGATTGAGATATCGTCAGCTGGAGACTTTGGAGGGGATGGAAGCGCCTTTTCGGTTTGTAGAGGTTTCGACTTGGCGTAGAGTGAATACTCGGCTGGATCAAATGGCTTCGATGATGGTCCAGCGCTAGATTGTGGGGAGGAGGATTTCGATTTTGCGCAGAGCGTATACTCCGTAGGATCGAATGACTCCGACGCTCGTCTACCGTTCTGCCGAGGGGAAGACGACGAGCTTGCACGTTGATTGGCATTGAAATGAGAAGATTGATGGAGGGATATGGCATCATAAGCAGGTGGTTGGTCACCTACACTCGAATCACCGTTACCATCTGACTGAGTTCTCGCTCCTTTCTCATCCCGAACCAGGAGCATATTTTCCCGCTACTGAGAGCAAGACGTGGGTTAGGGTGAAATTACGAACAACCTAACCCTGCGAGTGATTGATATAAGAAAGTAAAGGCCAGCTTCACAAGCGTGTGCGTGTGCACAGAAGAGTCCGCAGTGTGCACCGCCTGTAGGACTCAACGTTGCGACCTGCTGCGAGGCTGATTAGACCCAAAGGGGATTGAGATGCGACACCGCACTTTGCGTGGCACAGCCATGAGGTCATCCTATGCCGTTGATCTGATCGCTTTCCAATCACAACGGCCATCAGTACCAGTGCGACTACTCACTTTCTATGCACTGGGTCGTTGAACTTTTGACTTGATCAAGTGTAGATGGAAGGTTGGCTCGTTGGTAACTGTGGGAACGCTAATCGGACTAACGACAAACGTTACAAAGTACCAAATACATCGTAAAGTGCTCTGGCAAGATATTGCTACTAATATTACCGGGGTGTTCAAATAACATACTTCTCATGCTCCTCATCAAAACTTCATTCTTGATCAAGTCTAATTTTGAGGATACGACTGTGATACTCCATGAATTGTTGTACTACACTCGTCTTTTGTTGTTGACCCTCCAACTCAAAGTCCCAGAGTCAGATGCTCTTATCCTTGCCAACGCTTGTCAATTCCGAGCATCTAATTGTCTCGACACATCATAACTTGCTCTCTCAACCCTGTCAATCTGCAAGTACTTGGGGAGTTGACCGGACCTGAAAACAGGAAAAAGTCGGTGCAGCTGTAAATATACTACGTTCATGCTGTCGCTGTGCTCTATACATTGCTGCGCACTTATCCATGTGTCCAAGTCAGGTGAGGCAGTGCCCTTTAGCTAATTGCGTGGGTGTACTATTGGTTAGTAGTTATACGCTCCTCACTAATGTGCTTGTCAAAAAACCACTTCGGCGAACCGCAGCAACCTCCTCAACGATGGTCGTGCTCGACAAGTATCACGATGTCGACCAGATAATCGCTACTGACCCCTCCTCGATTGGCGACACTTCTGATCACGATCATGATGCACCTCCCTCCTACGAGACTATTGCTTCAACAAGTCGACCTGGACAATCAAGCAATACACCCAATGGCGCTCACATCGTCCTTGACGAGAAACCCTCCAGACACTCCGCTACATTCTCTTCGAGTAATAGCACCATCGTCCAACCTACCTCACCTGGCCCCGGCCCCGGACCATCCCAACCTAAACAATCCACTTCATCATGGCTATCCGTGCTATCTTTCGCCGCTGGCAGCTCTCGTCCTTCCAGACAAGTCCGTCAAACCGTATCTACCCTCCTCCGAGACCTCGTTCTCAACCCCGACTCTCCCAATCTCCTTTCCAGCTGCGCCGAAGCCTGCCGAACTTACAACATCGATTTCTCTGCTCTATTACAAGATCCCTTCATCGAACATCATTCACCCATCTACTGGGCGATCGTAAATAAGAAGGAAGAGAGGATTATCGAAGAAATGACGGGGTATGCGGTTCCGCTTTCGCAGACGGCGATGTCGGAGGTGAGGTTGGCTTGTTTGACGACGTCCAATCAGGGGTTGTTCCAAGCTCTGAGGACTCAGGGAGGACCGTTTGCGAACCATAAAGCTCCCCTGAGTTCGAATTCAGGTATGTCATTCGATCGTTGTCCAAGTCCGTGACGGAGTTTCCAATGATTGATGGAACTCGGCGGTAGGAGCGGACGTGTTGGTGTTGGGGTCGACACCTGCAGATGAGCTGTCAGTACAAGAGGTGAAGGGAGAGGGTGCGTTCGTGGCCGATATGAAGTTTCATCTTTGGCAAAAACGGATGAGGGTATCTGGTCGTGTGACCGCCGAGTTTATAGCCCGAGGTACATCCCTCTTCCGTTCCTCCAACCACGCGATCCTGGCTCGTGGATGACTGACTTCCATTGTTGTCTTCATCTAGGTCGCATATGGTCGTTAACGTTCTTCTCTGCTCCTCAAACGCGCAATGCGACAGTAGGATCCTGGCAGGTAGCACTTTGCCTGCTTGAGCATAGTCCCCCTACGTTTATCGATTCTCGACTCGTCGTCGATATCCCTCCAACTCCTCAACCGCCATCATCACAAACAAACGATCTCATTTCACTGTCACCTCCGCCCGACGAATCGACGAGTCCTAGCTCTAGTCCTGCCGGTAAATCTCCAGTCTCCTCGCCACTTTGGTTGTCATCACATACCAAATCGAACTCAAAAACTGACAAGAATATTCAAGTCCGGATCAAAAGCAGTAACGTCAGTCGACTCGCATACAACCCCTCTCATCCCTTCCCATCCACTCTTCAGCACGCGTTCTCGAATCGAGACGCTCCGTGGCCTCCAAAAGTGGTGAGCTGGTATGGGAGAGATGATGAGAGGCATTATACCAATGCGCTCGTGGTGCAGCTCGAGCAAGATATGGGTAGAGGCGCGGAATTGATGTATGATAATACACCATTTATTGGGGAGGACGGAACGTTACGGATTAGGTTGGAGGCTAAACTTGCGAAACCCCAAGGCCCAGATTGCGTGATATGCTGAACGCACATCCCTCCTGATCATCTTCATCCCCTGTATACTGGTCGTGTACTCTCTTTACATTGGACGACCTGTTCGTCATAGAATAACTGATACGACGCCCACACCGAACTCTCAGACTACCCCGAGAGTTCAAGCTGTACCACCCGGTGCTGCTGCTGCCCGTCTACGAGCCCGTCTCCTCTTTCTCTTCTCACTTCCGTTTCGCCTCCTCCCAAAGTACTTATGGAGGATCTCTCGCAAGAGTTCCTTGAGTAAACCTCCTTGATAGGCATTCTCTTTCGGAAAGAACTTCTTCGTTCTCTTTGTATACTCTCTCAGCTCCTCCAACGATGCGAAATTCCTCACTTGCTCTCCAGTGTTAAAAGTATCAACGAGATCGACGATGTTGACATGAGCATCCCAAACGCGCTATAACCACAATCAACATTCAGCTTCAACGAAACACCAACACCCAGTCAACGCATCCCATTATTTACTCACCACTCGACACTCTTCCACTGTATCTGGTACAGGCGCGATGAGAATGACTCTACAAAGGTTTTGCCAAGCCTGAATGTCGTTTTCATCCGTGCCATAGATGAAATTGAATTGTTGAACGAGCGCATCGTTGAAGTCGTGGCGAGCGCGCGCACGTTCGGATGATTTTTTGGTCCATCCGCATAGGGTGCATAGACGGGCAAAGTTGTCGTGTGCGGTGAGGGTGGGTTGGTAGGTGAATGGGGAGGCGATGGTGAGGGCTGTAAAGTAGGCGGCGAGAGGAGCGTCTTCGGATGGGCTGGTGACTGACTCGGAGTCTGTGTCAGACATCCTTGAGGACGAGCAAAAAAGTTGGTTGGTTTTGCGGTCACGGAATGGGTGATGGTGAGAGGTGGGATTCACCTTGTTGTGTATGTGAGACACGCGTATACGGAAGTCTATTCAATGTGACTTTGAGTCACTTGTCCGTGTTACTGTCAGGTAGCTTTGAGCTCACCTAAACTTTCATCTCTTGTCAGCACTTGTGGATCCAAGCAGACTTCAGTTCTTCCATGGAGATTAGGTCTATGAAACTTTGCGATTCGATACGACTGGTATGTATGTCACGCAAAGCTTCATAGCTCTACTCTCCACACGCCACTGTATGTACATCCCGCGAATGGTGATTTTGGTTCAATGTTTCAGGTGCCAGAAGACTTGATGTACGAAAAGCCGACTCGGACAGCGATTCAAATATGATAGGCCTAGTAATCTAGGGCATTATCCAGTCGGAAGATCGGAGGGTCTCGCAGCTGAGAATTGAGCACTGGTTTTGGTGAGCAAATGGACGATCTCTGATATGTTGCGAGGCGGTGGTCAGAGTCGAACTATCGACAACGCGTCAAGACTCGAATGAAAGCGAGCTCAACAGTTAACACTGAACGACAACGCGTCAAGACTCGAATGAAAGCGAGCTCAACAGTTAACACTGAAAACTTTGGTCACTGGTATCTGGACTAGACGCTGAGTCGCTTCAAGTTGGCTGAACGTTGACGTGACCACTGACCATTGCATATGAGTGGCATAGCGCCTTCTCGTAAAGTCGAATATTTTCGAACAAGCGTGAGTTCGGTCTTGTCCTTGACTTGCCTTTAAGCTTGAAGATGATTCAAAGTCCTCTAGACTGGTGTTTTTTTATTTGACAAAAAAAGAGCGGTTATCACAGACTTGGACTCCGCGACGCTGACCGCTAGCACTAGCACGCGCGTCGGGGAACTCCCTTTCGTCTCCGCTGTGTACAGGTATTAATAATTAATGATATTCTAGGGATCATCATCTCATCATTTCTGGCATGATTATGGTCAGCGTCTCAAAACTGTTTCTGCGCAAACCATCAAGTATAAAGTCGTCGTCCGCTTCCTCCATGCAGTTTTTCCTACAGGCCGAATTTCATCACGCCTTGGAGAGGGGTTTCTCGACAGTTGGTCAAGCGGCAGGTCATGATTGATGACAGGGTGCGGAAATCGCGTTTCGTAACGTAGTCCAAGTAAGCATGAAATCTCCTAGATTCTAACACACGAGACTTTGGATCTTCATGTGTCATCCATCTCAGGCTGATCGTCGACGAGTAAGTCATCGAAGAAGAACTTGATCAAAAGATTCGAAGACGGGTAAGTAAGAGCCGGGCAAGCAGCCACGTATTGGACTCTGCTATGTCAACCGCGAAAAGTGAATCCGGGCCCTAACTTACAGATTGCAGACTGGCCTAGACTGGCCTGCCACGACAGTTGAGTTGAATACAACTTCCTCAGCACTGCCTGCTGTGTGTCGAGTGTCCCAACGTATGTCACTTGCTAAGCATGTAGGGATAATTTCGTTGAATGTAGTGTTTCACAACTAATTATCCTACATATCACTGTACACTGTACATTGTTTGAACACCTCGGCCTAGCGGAAATTTTAATTTAGTGCCGTGGGATTTATTAAATTAATTTCGTCTGAAGTCTCCCAAGCCCGCGTCGATCTTTTGCCAACTCTTGAAGCTTGACTAGTGACTCCGCCGCACTGTCAACATATGATACGAAGCTTGTCGGCCCCGAGAAATCCCAAAGGCTCTTGGTCGCTCATGCTACTTAAAGCTTACTCCAGATCTCTGAACGTATACATCAGTTGTTTCGCCTATGATGGATCCTCCGGGGATATCATTGCTGTCACCGCACACATGTAAGTTATGACGAAGGTTTTCTAATTAGTGGAGTCCCCGGCATGCACATACAAGACCTGGACTTCTACGGGCTACCAGAAACATTCCTATGCATGCACGAGCTTCACAGCGGCTGCTGACTTTTTCCTGCAGGAATAGAATTGTATCAGGCATTGCTGACAGTCTGAATAGATACTGTTTGATATGGCCAGAAGTTGATTCATATGGGATGCCCTGGCGCTACTGTGAGTTTGCTGAAACGCTTCAGCATACGGAGTGTCTGCGCCAGGCACATACTGGCAGTGCCCGGCCCGTCGCATCTGTCACCGCTGAAACTGATTTCTATTTATTCTTGGGGACGCCCTGAAGTTACGCATGTAACATGTTTCCAACGATGAGTTTCACACTGCTTAACATGCATAGCTGTTGATTCATACTGATTTTTAACCCGGATGCTTTGGCTACGACGAGGGTTCTTAAGAGGCCACACTGGGAGCCCAGTCCAAAAAAAAAAGCCAGCCATCAATGATTTTCTTATCTTCATCGAGATTCTTGGCCATTGCAGGTTTCGCTACTGCTGTCTGGGCACAGAATAGAACTTGGTTGTTGACGACCACAGTCAATGGCCAGAATTTCCTCGACGAGTTCACATTCCAAAATATTGCCGACCCTACCGGTGGGGCAGTGTGAGTGAACCTCGTTGTTTTCTTTTCGGTTATGCTCCGGGATGTTCGGCTGAGTTGTCTTGTTTGTTAGGAACTATGTCGATGAGCAAACGGCTTTGACAGAGGGGTTATATGAAGCTTTCGGAGATGTTATGATGTTGCAAGTGAACTCTTGGACGACATATTCGAGTTCTAGTACGGGAAGAGATTCTTTCAGGGTAATGTCTAATACGCAGTACATGGAGCATGTCGCCCTGTAAGTGTGTTGATGATGTATGGAAGTTTGCTGACATCAGGACAGGTTTGATATAGCGCATATGCCGCAAGGGTGTTCAACCTGGCCTGCTCTTTGTAAGTCGCTATTGTTGTCTTCTATGCACTCATGTTGCTTATCTCGTTCCAGGGTTAGTGTTTTGTTGTTCTCTTCGAGATGTTAACTCACCAAGTCGCTGTATGGTCATATGTACACAGGGTACGATTGGCTCGTTCGATAAGTTCTGTTTTGTATATTGACTGCGTTACAGGAAGTTGGTGGGGACTGGCCAAATGAAGTATGTGGGCCGATGGTACCTGTGATCATCAACGTCTAACACCACTAATTAGGGCGAGATAGACATCATCGAGGGGGTTAATAACTTATCACCGAACCAGTCAACTCTGCACACCAGCGCAAGTAAGTGTTTGGTCACTCTTGCAGATTATTTTTGACCCTGTGAAGATTGCACGATGCCGAACGATCGAACGATGACTGGGTATGTTCGCCGTACTTGAATTGAAAGAGTAAGAGATTCATGGAGACCGCTCTTTGCAGAACAAGCGTGAGCAACGACTGTGACGCCCTTGTGGACGGCAACGAAGGATGTGCTGTCAAAGGGAACACTCTGGCAAGCTTCGGTCCTGATTTCAATGACATGGGTGGCGGCTGGTACGCCCTCGTACGGACATCGGATTCCGTCTCAATCTATTTCTGGCAGCGCGACAGTCTAACTGTTCCAGATGATGTAGCAAACGCCGGACAGACGGTTGAACCCGGTCAATGGGTAAGCGACCTCGCTCTATACTTCATGAGATGCATCACTTACCATTTGCGCCGAAGGGCACTCCGATGGCATACTTTCCGAACACAGACTGTAACTTCTCCGATCATCTTGGTCAGATGAACGTCATTATCAACACGGATTTATGTACGTGGCATTTGTCAAATGGGTCAGTATAGAGGGCATCTAAAATCGACTATTGCATAGGTGGTGATTGGGCGGGTAATGCCGCTTCGTTGGCAGCCGCCGATTGTCCTTCCGACTGTTGGCGTGAGTGTTACGAAGACATCCCATATTTGAGAGAGGAGACTGACCTTCCCGGCTAGCGTATGTGGCCAGCAATCCAGAGGCGTTCAGTGATGCATACTTTTTGATCAACACTATGAGATTTTACGAATAGATTGACGAAACTTCACGATCCACCATGACTTCTGGCCATCTTGAAGTTTACACGTATTTATGATGTTACGATATACTATATTGATTTATGTTCCTCGCCTGGTAGGGGAGACTATACGAATGGTCATTTGTGTTGAGGAAGCTACTCCAGAGCCTATCGCCCACGGATCGCCTTCCTTTTGTTGCAGCAGCTAGGATCAGAAGAACAGCCATACAAACTTAAGCATTGGTATCAGCATTTGCTGTATCCAGTTCCTTACCAAGTTCCTTCTTCTCTTCATCGCAACGATTGCAAAGGCAAACTCTTGTTCGACTCTACAAGTGTACTATGTCCATGGAAGCCGTCGTGCCACAGGAAATCACGGCTGAGCTCACCCAGATACTCGCCAATCTCGTACTCGGCGACAACAAAATCCGTTCAAATTACACCCCTACAGCATCTCCAAATCTCGAACCCGTTCTAATGAGATTTTTCCAATGCAGAAAAAGCGGTCAACGATCGTCTCGCTCAAACACCCGACTTATATTTACTGGCATTGGCTCAGTTCGCTATCGCTGCGGACACCGAAGTGGCAAGTGCAAACGGAACTGACCACGACGAACTGGTTGCTTACTTTGCTTCAAGTGTAGATGAGATCGTTCTCGCTCGTCCTTCTACGACGTCTTCTCTTCCGTTCTGCGCCTCAACAACAGAAAGAACCGAGATCGACTCTCTACGATCATCTCTCTTCGCAAGCGTTGACCACTCTTGAACGACTTCTTCTGCACTCGCTGTCCCATGAACCTTCAGAGTCTGTTCGACGGAAATCGGTGGACACGGCGTGCGACTTGGCGAACAACTCAATGAGTCGTGGAAGACCTTGGCATGCTCTGCAAGCCCAATCTTTCAGTATGACGCAGTCCGCCGAAGCTGGGTTCCGAGAATGTGCTTTCAGGGTGTTTTCAGGGAGCCCGAATCTCGTCATAGATCTTCAGACGGAAGCGGTACTTGGTGTTTTCCAGAAGGGATTACAGGACTCTCAGAGCGTCGATGTACGTCGCTATACCCTTTCCTCTCCACCTTCCATTTAACCTCGAGGTTCCACTGGCATGTTCGGTTAGCAGCTCTCCGGGCGTGCGTGTCATATCTGACTGCTTCGGATGCGCATCAACTGTCGCAGGTATCGTCTCTGCTCTATCCCATGCTTGAGACTCTGCCATCACTCCCGAACGTACATCTGAAGACGTTCTTGAATTCGCTGACGCCACTCTGTTCCTCCCACCCAACCTTGTTCGCACCTCATCTGAATGCGTTGTTGTCATTCTTACGAGCGCTGATCATGCCTTCTGCTGACTCGGGCCCTACGCCCACTGTCGCAAAACCTTTCCCGAGCGCAAATGTCTCATTCACGTTCCCTCCAGGCCAGAGTCAAAGTCAGAGCGAAGAAAATGATGCTGAAGCTGCGGAGGACGATGAGAAGGAGCAGGTCAGGAAGGCAGCGTTGGAGCTCATGGTCAGTCTTAGCGAAGCTAAACCCTCTATGGTAAAGCGTGTCGAGGGTTGGACATTAGCTATCGTGCGTGCGTGTTTGGAGGGTATGGGGGAATTGCCAGAGGATGGGTTGGAGGCGTGGCTGGATGCTGACGTGCGTACTCTTTTGTTTCGTTCGTTTGAGCGATTCGTGTTCGTGATTCATCGTCATTCTTTGAAGCCCTCTGAGGATTCTCAAGACGAGACTTATCCACAAGTCTACGAACAATCTCTTGATCGTATCGCTTGTGCATTGGGAGGCAAGGAGGTATTGCCACCTGCTTTCCAATACATTCCGTCAATGTTAGCGAGTTACGACTGGCGATTGCGACATGCGGGTCTGATGGCTATCGCTGCGATCGCTGAGGGTACCAGCAAGGTACGCTCAACGGCTATGACCTGAATGAGTGTTCATTTCCCCGCTTATGTGCTCAAGGTCATGCAACTCGAACTTGGGAAAGTCGTGGAGTGAGCATTCTGTTTCCATCGGGTGTTTTTTTTTCTGATTGAAAAGCTATGACATCAAGCCTTGTGACGCCGATGTTCAAGGATGCGCACCCTCGAGTGCGCTATGCTGCTTGCCAGTGCCTATATGCATCTCAGTGCTTTCACGTCGTTCAGTGCTAATGTCAAATGTTCAGAGGCCAGCTCTGTACGGACTTGGAAGTGAGTTTCTATTATGCAACATCACCCCGTGGGTTGTGCTCATTGGTTCGCTTTGCAGGAAGTCATTCAAGACAGGTATCATCAAGAGCTGTTCGCAGCGTTGATACCAACACTGGAAGCGCCCGAACCTCGCGTTCATTCACACGCTGCCGCTGCCCTTATCAACTTTTGTGAAGGCGTCGCACGAGATGCACTCATACCGTACCTTGACCCTATCGTGGAACGTTTATTGAAATTATTGAACCCGGGTGCCGAGTCAGGAGTTCAAGTAAAGAGATATGTTCAGGAGCAAACCATCACGACGTTAGCGATGGTCGCCGACGCTAGCGAGATCACCTTTGCCAAGCTAAGTTACATGGGGACCCGTTCAACTGACAAGAGACCGATAGTTGAACATCATTCGTTTCGCACAGCATTATGTGACCATTATGCCACTTCTCTTGAACGTGCTTCGGAATGCGAACGATGCGAGTCATCACAAACTTCGGGTGAAAGCTATGGAATGTGCCGGTCTCATCGGTTCGTACCTGAAACGCAACGCTGCCGATCGTTCCTGTCCCACTGATCGTATGTCTCGGACTATCTATAGCTATCGCCGTTGGTCGGGATGTATTCCGTCCCGACGCTCGAACGTTGATTGATATCTTGATCAATATCCAGAGTATGTCTTCTGCAGTGTACGAGATTCGATTTGAAGCGTCGCGTTGACGTCGAGGTATTGGATAGACTCTCCAGTCGATCCTTCAGACACGCTGCTGGCGACTTATCTCATCGCGACGTGGGCCAAGATATGTCAAGCGCTCGGTCATGAATTCGAACCTTTCTTACCTGTAGTGATGCCCCCATTACTCAACGCTGCAAGTGCCAAAGCGGACGTCTCCATCTACGGTAACTCGTTCTCCAATTCTCCTCACCCCTACTCATCACTAACTACCTACACATTCTACTCCCCACAGATTCGGAAGACGACAATTATGAACGCGAAGGTTGGGAGACCATCTCTATGGATGGTCAAATCGTTGGGATTCGAACGTCTACGATCGACGAGAAATGTCAGGCGTTCGAGACGCTCGTCATTTATTGTAGCATCCTCGGAGGACGATTCGGTCCCTACCTCACGCAAAGTCTAGAGCTCACGCTCCCCGCGCTCCAATTCTATTTCCACGAAGGCGTCAGAGAGGCTGCTTGCAGGTGCGTTTCCCCTCCCCTCCCCTCCCCTCCCACACGTCCATGACTCACATCGCTCACCTGCCATCCCCACTCAACGTAGATTGATACCCCTCCTCATGTCCTGTGGCAAATCCAGCGGCACACTCACACCCCAAATGGTCACCGCATCGCTCACGAAACTCGTCTACGCACTTCAAATCGAACCAGACCCATCGTTCATCGCGTCGCTTTATAAATCACTCACGGACGCGCTGAGGATTCTTACGCCTCAGGTGCTCCAGCCACCTGTGCTCACGACGTTGCTCGACGCGACGACGCTCGTGTTGCAGAATATGGCGGAGAAGCGGAAGAGACGGGGTGGGACGGGTGTGGGGCGAGTGGCGGGCCAGGGGGAGGTGGTGCAGGATGAGGATGAGAGAGAGGATGTGGCGTTGATGGAGGAGATGGAGGAGTTTGCGTTGGAGGAGATGGAGAAGATGGTGAGGGTGTTGGACGTGGAGGGCAAGGAGTCGCTCTTGATCGCCATTGCGAGCGTGAGAGAACTCGGGTTGAATCAATGGGACAGTGAAGAGGACGGGGAGTAAACGCGCGCGATGAGGGAGAGAGTAGATGTCCCCAATAGGGGACACTCGCGTATTCAGGATCATTAGATGGAAAAAAAAAAAAAGTGTATATCACATGTATGTTCCCATCCGAAACCGATGCATTGCATGAATTAGAATCCCTTGTTAAGCCCCGATTCTGAGACTCTCAAATGGCACACGTCCTAGCTACGCCCTATGTATGTATGTATGTATATACATCCATCCGACCTCTGGTATACCTTACATGTTCACACAGGTCGCGAACCCCTTTCCGCCCCTCCCTCCTCTTGTCTCGTCCAGTCCACGAAACGACGAATACGATCGAAAACTGGGAGCAAAACAACCAGAAACCAGAGAAAAGGATAGCGACAACAAAAAAGGGGAGGCGACATCCACCATAAGGTGTGGTATATATATATAAAAAGCAGTAGCGAGCGATCGTCCACGGGAGAACGAAAACAGTGAAACCAGGCAAGACGCAGGCTCGTCTTGGGTGTAGTGCCATTGGCGAGAAGTCGTGACACTCTTTGTCGTCTTCTGCTACTCCACAACATCGAAGCCAGGCCCTGCACGATAAACGAGCGGAAGGATGGAGAAAGGGAGAGAGAATGTCATAGAGAAGAACTACAGGAGGTGGTTGGAGGTATAGAGGTACAACGTTGACGGGTTCCAGTGTGCGAAAAGTAGATGGAGATAGGTGAGAGTGATGTGTCCAAGAGGGCGTGTGAAACGACCACAGAGGGAGGGATTTGGTCGTGCGATGAAGAAAAGAGCCGGTCAACGGGAAAACGCGAACAATAGGAGGTGTGGCGACGTGTCATTACTCTGATGGATGTCGGCCGGGAAAAAAAAAATAGAAACCGGAGATGGAAGAGCGACGACGTTGTTCTTGTTGTTGTTTAGATGCTAAGTATGCTAGACGAGAAAAGATCATGCTAAGCCTTGAAATATCCACATATAATGCAAGCAATAGATAACACGAGGCGAGAAACGTGACGACGGAGACTACAGAATGCCTGAATCTTTTAGTGCGTTCTGCAATATAGTCTCCTTGACCGCTGCGAATACCAATCTTATATTCGTCGTGTCCGTCGCTTGTGTCAAATGTGGGTAGACGGACAATCGCGCCCGGTTTGCTTGCATAAATCTCCACAGGATATACTTTGCAGCCTTGTTGATATCGGCACCACCCGTATATTCAGGGAAATATCGCTCCAGTGGGACCTTCGGTAGCTTGGTCTTGAAGACATCAATCTTATTCAGGAACAAGATGATTGATGTTCTAAGGAACCATCGGGAATTGATGACCGACTCGAAGAGAATTAATGATTCTTGCATGCGGTTCTAAAAGGTCCGTCAGCGAAGACGGTACGATGGATAATTTCGCAACGCTTACCTGGTTCTTCTCCTCTAGGAGAACCTGATCGTATTCGCTCAGAGCAGTACAGAAAATAATACTCGTAACGCTCTCGAAACAGTGGATCCACTTCTTTCGTTCAGACCGTTGACCACCAACATCGAACATGTGTATCTGAAGTTGACCCATCGTGAACCTCGTCTCTGTAATGCCTGTCGTCTTCAAACGAGCTCGTAAAACATCGTCCTGAGTGGGAAGATAGTTGGGACTCCCTATTCGAAGCACATTGTCAAAGAAGTAGCTTGCGCTATCCATTAAATAAAACTCGCTACTGTGGTCCATCACGGTCAATATGATTGGATCTTTCCATAATTGCCGGATAGCTTCCGCAATTTCTGACGAGAAAACAAACGAAGGATCTGATTCAACTCGGTAATCGAGGATGCGGTCGGCGTTGACGCGATTCATGGGGTCTGTGCAATCTACATTTATCTTGCGCATGGCGAGTACGATTGCTTGAGCGCTGTCGAGCGTGTTTCGATATATGGTCGGTCGATAAGTCATCAGCTCTTCGTTTGCGAATCCACCTTGGTGGATAATCTTCATCTGTTTCACGATGGTAGACTTTCCCGACTCCCCCGAACCTAATGTTGAATGAGATTACACCGAAAGACAGGAGAGCACAAGTCAACATGGAGGTATGTCGGGAGCGCAGCAGGAGAGTTGGATGAATGAGAGGGACAGTCGGGGGAATGAGATAACGGGACGTACCTAGCAAGAGAATTTTACATTCTTTCCTGAATCTCCTCGAGTCCTCTTCGATCTGGCGGTCGATAGCGTCTGATCGTGCCTTCTGGACTCTGTCTTGTGAAGAAATGCAATTGCCCATGTCGGAAATGTGCTGGAGGATGAATTGAACAGCGAATCTCTGGATCGATAGAACGGAATGGGGTGGATGTTTGTACGACCGGAGAGGGGGAGGGGGAGGGAGAGGGAATGAGACTGGGCGGTGTGAGGGAACGGTGAAGAGACAGAGGTCTTTGTTCTCAACGCCGTGACTGAGCTTAAAACGTGACTGTCACACTGACACACACTGGGGTCGCAAATGCAGGGAGCGAGTTGTGCAGAGTCGAGTTGAGCCTCGGTTGTATGTTGGGACGGGGAGAGAGTCGGTCGGTGTCCCCCTGGTCCTCGAGCGTGACGCCCCTCAAGGCTACCGAGTATGGTTATAGTAGCTCTTGTTCTAAATCTGTGCTGTCTCAGCAACTTGTATTCAACAAACTGAACCTCGAATCTCCGTAGATCGGAAAAAAAAAAAGAAAAAAAAAAGTGAAAAAGCTCGGATTGAGTACACAGGATGGCCCTCCATTCCCAGATGGCCTACCTGACTGGGGTTCTAGTACCAGCCAACTAACCGTCATTTATCCATACACAGACATGTCACGTTCCAACTGATTCCGCTTCGTAGCCACAGGGCACCAGCTTATGTGACTGATCTCGAGATACAATCGCCATTGGAGCTCAGTCGAGTGATTGACCACCGGTAACGTATGGAAAACCTTCAAAAGTTAAAACTCGTTCATACCACTGTTCTGAACCCACAAGTACTTTTACAGCTCCTCATCTACCGGATGGCCGTTCGACGAACATACCTCGGTCATTCGTCCGGACCACTGGGATCCCTTTGTAGAACATGGCAACATGTGCTCATTAACGATCTCGACTCAGTCCATCGACCGCCGAACGGGCGCTTGACAGGTCAAAGGCACTGGTCCCGCCTGTCAACATGTCAACGCTCAACTTTCAGTCGTTGCATGGCAGATGCGATTCCTAGTCGGTCGGTCGCGGCAACTTTCCCGGAAGCGACCACATCGCTCCAAAACACTTGGTCCAGACCGTTGTGGGTCCAGCCTGTTTTCATTTCAACGTTATCAAATAGTTTCACGATAAGTTGCTCTCTCTCTCACCATCCGATCCATCCGATCCACTTGGCTCCAAGCAACCGTGCGGAACAACTGCTCTTGATCGCAGCATGCCAGGGGGGACGCGGAATATCGATATCCACCCGTGGCTCTCCAGCAACGTCAGCACACTCACGTTCTTTACCCGTCATCCCACGACGATAAGTCGGTCGAGCACATACCGATAATACCGATAATGGGCATATGGATACGGTTACGGTTACGCAGCCATCCGTTTGATCTAGCACTTTGCCCAAAACGCTCGAATTTTCGGCGAACTGGGTAGGTACATACAGGTACATACGCATCCCCGCGTCTTCCTCGGTGTGCTCGCGATCTGTCTCTTGGCTCAGCAAATACTCCGCGATCGACAACCATCGAATCCGATCAATTTGACCACTTTTTAATTAAAGTGTCCAGCCTAAGGGATAGTATCAACCATTACGCAGACTTGCGCCCGTAAAGCCAAAATTTGTCTTTGCTGCCATTTCTCGGGTCTGATCATAGATTCGCCTTCCGCCGATCAGGTAAAGAAAGCAATGTGGATCAGTGTTGACCACAGCTTGGAAACGACATCGTGGCCAAGGTATGAGTTGCGCATTCGATTCTTTGTTGCGACATGCTCTACATGGCACTCGCATTAATAGCGTGCTGTCCCGCACGTTCCGCCGGTCATTGGCACGTCAATCTGTTTAAACGAGCAAAGTAAGGTTAAAGGTACAGAACCGATCATCTCAGCTATTTCCAAGTATGTATAGAGTGATTCGGCACTCATCGACCGCCGACCTCACGCCAGACTTATTACATGTACAGTACATACATATGTTGTCAATACGTTGCGCCCTTCAAAAGTTGTCAAATGCCACAAACTTGAAGTCGAGTCCCAAATATGGAGACAGACGGCCGGGCGCCAAGATTATCACCAACTTGGACGTCATCTATCTCATCCACATCTCTGGCGATCGTCGGCAATCCATACATACGCGAGAGCAATTCCGAATGAGACGCTCTGAGTCGTTTTTCGTCATGGATAAGGAGACCGCAAGTAAGCACCCCCGAACTCGAGTTTGTTCGGTGACTGTGATAGTACCAATAACTTGGATATTGGAAGACTCACGAGCCCGATACGCTGTCAATAGTAGAACCAACCCAGTGAGTATCGCTATTCCGATCCACATCGGTGCACATGGAATGTCACACCATGCCACCCCAAGCCCAGACATACACCCATCGAAAACGCATAACCTAACCCTAAACCACCATAGTCCAAGTATATTTATACCCGCATCAACCTCAGGCTCCACGTACATGTGACACTGAATCCCTCCAGCCTTCCGCGCAGTACGTACTCATCCATGCGCAGGAGGTAAGGTGCCAGGCGTGAGTCAATGTGCGCGTTCTTACCCAGAATCGCTGGCGCGCCATACATGTATGTATGTGATAACCACCCCCCCACCCCCGAATGTCTACACTCTGGACGCTCCTCCCCCCCCCCCCCCTCAATGCTCAACGCTCAACGCCTCCACCCCCGTCTTATATCCGCCGACGATCATTACTGCCCGGGGTGCGCAACCGAGGTGGATTCTCAACGTTGAACGACAACTCGGAGTCACATCGCTATTCACACACGAATGTATATATGTATGGATCGTACGCACGCTACTCTATCGACCGTATATCCCAACGGACCCCCTTCACGCAGCCATATACACTCAAGTTCCATCGTCCATCGTCCACCATTCCCCCCCGAGCGAACGACGAGATTCACGACCATTGACAAAAGGCAACTCACAAGGTTCCGTTGGGTGGAGACGCGCGATAGCTCCTTGAAGATGATCGATGAAGCTTGACAGGTCGATTTCTCACTCCTTATGTACTTATAAAGTGCTGGTGGTGTCTGGATGCTGTTACGTTACGTGAGAGCGAAGTGGAAGTCTTACCGGTACCCCGCAAAGCTGTGCCCTGACATCAACATCAAAATTGGGACGAATAAGATACAGGAGGGTGGTGTGTGTACTGAACATGTACACTGTACATATTGACATGGCAGACGCGGGGGATAAGAGCTATGATGCATTGATGCACTGCTGGCAAGTCGTTCATCGTATTTTGTAGAACTTGAACCCATGGCACGGCATTCTTTTCGAAAGAAGGACGATATGATAATTCGAGTGCAGTGCCGAGTATGTTATCCAACAGTTGAATCGGATTCATTCCAGCCTCGTGATCACGCTCCCAAGTCCTCGAAAACACAGTAATAATCTTCGTTTGATTCTGGCACTGACAGTCGGGGGTAACAAGGTACAACAAACATATCCACATCCCAAACTGCCCCACCTCTCCTGAAACGTCATGTCATGGAGTCGAACACGAACACGAACACGATACATCATATCTCATATATGGCATATCACGTTCATAACACGAAAACACCGCCGAGCAAAACACCGGCGGAGGCGATGAGTGTGCCTACGAGAGTGTCGAAAGAGAGTGCGATCGAGGACATGCCGGCGCTCGTGGATGTGGTTGGGCTGGGTGAGCTGGTAGAAGAGCCGGACACGGGCATCGACATGGACATGGATCCGGTCATAGTCATGGATGCACTCGAGCCTCCACTAGAAAGGTCTGTCGTCTGCGTCAGGAACACACACGGCACATGTGACTCGGAGAGAACAGAGCAACTTACAGGCAGCGCATTCTTCAGCCTGGAGTTGAGTGGCAGCTGCTACATCCGAGGAGGTACAGTTGGCTTGGAGACAATCGAGAGCAGCGTTCTGGAAGTTGGTAGACGTGCATACACAGGGTAGATTTGTGCTGTTTTGGGAGATGGTGAGTGGGCGACGGGGTGATGACGTGATGACGTGCGAGAGGGGAGAGGGGAACTTACAAGCTCCCACAACTGCTTTGAGTGGCTGCCTGGCTAATGCAACTGAGGATACAGGCGTCGAGTCCGGCAGGGAGGGAAGATTGGGAGGCAGGGGCGGTTCCTGTTGCAGAAGGGGTGGTGGTCTGAGCTTGGACAGCGATGGCGCATGCTGCGATGAGTGCGAGCGTTTTCGTGTTTGCAAACATCGTGAATGGGGCTACGTAGAGAAGGAGAATATGGAACGAGTTTGGGTGATATTGAATCGCCGAATTGGTCAAAATATATAGCAGAGGGCAGGAGACGTGGGAATGGGTCAGATGATGTTCATGAAACTGATCGGCCTGGCATCACGGGACAGCCTGATGGCCTGGCAGGTGCGTCAGGTCCAGGATGTGTGTGTCCGATTCATAGGTGTTTATGAGGAAGGAGCGCGAGTTCGCTCGCCATGTGTTCGTGGTCATCTGATCTTCGGGGTTGAGGGGGCGTTAGTACGTACCGTAAGTGTAGAGTTCAGTGGATACACTAGTATCGTCAATCGTGACTTGGAGACGAGTAGCACACGTTGGTGAAACACGTACGAGTGGTTGACGATACGGCAGTGTGTGGCAGTTACTGTATGAAAAGGCAAACCGAGGTAGACAGCTTACTAATCAGCAGAGTGCAGACACTTGCTGTTCGGCAGGTACGTTTCGATATACCATGGATCTGTAACAGCAACATACTGTTATCGACCGAAATCGTCATCAACCATTTCTTATTCCCCTCGAGGCCTCTGGATCGATCCACCATCAGTGATGACAAGATTCGTTCACAGATATGTGTCAATCTTGTTTAACCGTCCTGGCTGGCACAAAAATCGCGCGCCGAATAGGTGATGCTACTAGTAACAACCACTCGATATGCCTCATCAATCCGCGGATTGAGACGGACGGACTGACTTGGATTGTCGCTGGACACCCAGGGTCTGGGCGACGATGTCTGCAAGCTCGATGGACGGCGTAACTGGTGGAGTACCCATAGCCATCCGATGCAACACCTACAACATGCTAATACGACCGCCGACATCAACTCGTACCGATGTAAGATGCTACACTCATTGCTGACGAATGTCCTCTCGTAAGCGAAAAAGAACACACGACGGTCAGAGTGCAAATCACCCAACCCTACCTCTGCTCAAAACGTCTGACTGAAATGACGACAATCAAGCTCGTGACTCAAGACTCAAGACTCAAGAAACGAGGTAAATTACGTATAATAATAACAAATCTACAGTGCGACAACGATGCTGGTGATGAAGACGCTGGCTGACACGACGAGGGAGGTGAGAGGGAATGTGCGCGAGGATGTGCCAGCGCTGTTGAACGTCGATAAGGGGGGTGAACCGGGGGAGGTAGTGGTTATCGACGTAGTCGTGGATGTGGATGCGGATGCGGATGCTGATGTGGATGCAGATGAAGATGAGCTGGTGGATGAGCTCGATGAACTGGCGGATGAACCCCATGAGCTGGTGGAAGAACTCCACGAGCTGATGAATGAGCTCGATGAACTGGCGGAAGAACTCAATAAGCTGGTGGATGAGCTCCATGAGCTGGTGGAAGAGCTCCATGAGCTGGTGGAAGAACTCCATGAACTAGTGGAAGAACTCCAGGAGCTGGTGGGAGAACTCCATGAGCTAGAAGAACTTGATGAACTCGTGGAAGGACTTGATGAGCTGGTGGTAGAACTCGACGAGCTGGTAGTAGAACTCGACAAGCTGGTAGTAGACGGGGTAAGAGAAGAGGTGGGCATGGACATGGAACTCGTCATGGACATGGTCACTGTCGTAGATGCGCTCGAGACTGCACTCGAGTAGTCTGTCGTGCGTTGTATTTGAGTCAGGAACACAGGGAAAGGACGTGAAGAACAACGGGGGGGTTGACTTACAATTAGAACACTGGTCACTCAGGAATTGAAAGGATGCGACGATCGTCGTAGAGGGACAGTTTTCCTTGACAGTCTGGATGAATTCGTTCTGGAAATCTGTGTTTGTACATGTACATGCATAGTTTGTGCTGTTGGGGTGAGGAGGTGAGGATGTTGTCAGGGGGGAGAGGGGAGGTGGGAGGTGGGACTTACTAGGTACCACAAGGGGAGGCAGCGACTGCGGTGTTGATGGCTGCGAGCGAACAGCTGTCGAGGTCGCCTGACGGGGAAGAAGATTGGGAAGCATAAACAATCGTTGGTGTGGAAGGAGTGTTGGTGGAGTTGAGAGCATGAGCAGCGCCAGCGCATGCGGCAATGAGAGCGAAAGTGCTCATGTATCCGAACATCGTGAAAAGGGTCGTCCGGATATCGAATGGCTTTGGGGAGGTATTAGTATTGCATCGGGGGGTTGGGGAGGGAGGTATATAAAGAGGACGAGGGGGTATGGGTCTGAGGATGTTTGTGAAACTGTCAGTGTTTGGGCGTCACGGTACAGCCTGAGACGCTGGCCCGGGATGATGAGGGCACGACCTGTCAAGCGAAGTATTATCGACGATTTATCAGTCTGATCATGATGTCCACATGCATAGAGTGGAGTGTAGCACAACTTGTCGTCGGAGAGATCGCGCGCACTGCAGTCAATCAAAGGTGTTAGTGGTGGCGATGCACCAGTTAGTAGTAGCGTCGACATCCAGATTCACTGTGTCACAATCAAACTCAAGCACGTCGAGGAACATCAGGCTCCGTCGGGTCCCCGTATGACGAACCAATGTAAGCATCACGCACCGTATTATCCATACATTCGTGATAACTATGTACCGAACTCCCCTGAACCTCGGACCTCGAACCTCGCGCATCGAGAACTTGGACCTTGGACCTTGGACCTTGCGAGTTGATTGTCTCGGCCTCATCATGTCAGAAGAGGCTTTGGATCTCGATCTCGACGGACCCATTCTGAATCCCTCTCACTCCTACTGGGGTGAGCGTGCAGTGCATTCGTCTTTTTCATCCGAGTTTATGATCGTCACGGTCCCGGGTGGAGTGAAATGGGTACGCTGCTACAGACACAAAGCCCGAGAGACGTGCCTAAGGAACGTCTAGAAACACGAGAAAGCGTCCAACAGTCGTCAGGGCTACCCAACGCATGCTGTGAGCTGGAGCAAAACTCGTCGATTGACAACGTCGCGCCTCGTGGCTATCCGCATACGCGCATTCTTCACGATATCGAATATTGATATCGATCAACGGTAAGCTCGAAACGCGTTCCTATTCGTAGATCAGATTCCCGGTGCGCACCATCATGACGGAGAATACCGTTACATAAATTATAAAAGACCGACATTAGTCCAAGAATACAGTCCAGGGACAAATACATATTATCCTATCTCAACGATCCAGCCATCACGATCTCTATCACAAACGACGACGAGGTGTAATAATAACTCTACAACACAAGGGCACTGCCCACTAAAACACTAGCTGAAGCGACGAGGGCTCCGACGAGGATCTCGAAAGAGATCGCGGTCGACGTCATACCGGCGCTGTTGGACCTTGCCACGGTCAAGCCGGCTGCAGAAGAAGTGGGTGTGGATGACGATAGTGTCGTCGAACTTGAGTTCAGGGAGGTATCTGTCATACGAAGGAACGGGTGAGTATCATGATTTCGAGCGAGTCATTCGGGGTATAAGACTTGGGAGGGGGAAGACTTACAGCCACATTGGTCAGCCATGTACTGATTGGCGGCGGCGGCCTCTTGAGAGTCACAGCATGCGTTCAGACAGTTCTCAAAAGTGGAGTAGAAGTCTGTGTTCGTGCAAATGCATGTAGTGTTCGTCTTGTTGTGCGGTGAATGATCAATTGTCGATGTTGGGCGAGGGGAGGGGAGGGTGGAGCTTACTGGCCGTTGCAAGGGGAGCTAGCGGCTGCCACATTGAAGGCCAAGAGTTGACACCCGGTAAGGCCAGTCGGCTGAGAGGTGGGGGCGCTCCCTGTCGTAGTGGTGTTCTGAGCGTAAGCCGCACCAGCGTATGCGACGATGAGAACGAAGGTGTTCAAGTTTGCAAACATCGTGAAAGGGTCGTAGGGATATTGAATGATTTTGGGTATTGCATCGTCTGGTGAGTGAAATTTATAGTGGAGAAGGTGTATGAAACTGTTCGAGTGTCGGAATAAAACCTGAGACGAGGCGATGAGATGGGACGGCGTTCAACGTCGAGAAGACAAAGGCCGTCATATGTTGAGCATGGGCAATGTCATGCGAAACTCTGCCTCAGGGGGTGTAGAATGTCTCAAGTGTACGTATGACATACACAGGCTTAGAAATATCTGCAGGGAGAAATTCGCCCGAAATGATGACCTTGCCTAAGATGACGCTGAAAGTGTGGGAGGTAGAATGAAGCTACCTAGACGCCCTAGATTCAAAGGAAAATGCATGGTCGTCGTGAATGTTCAATATATTTCACCCTCAAAAAACATTCATAGCTGCTTACCTTGATGCAATTAGGGACGCGGTTTGACATGGCTGTGTCCCTGGCATGTTTGGTGACGGAGGTTTCGTGTGGCTGTGACGTGCGAAGGGCGATCGCATAAAGGGCTTTCCAAACGGTGTAATATAACCCCGAACCTACGCAAGAAAGCGCGCGAAATGGAGACTCACGGAGAAGAGCTGCGACGTTGGAAAGCCCAAGAAGACAAAGCCCATGTACTGAAGAAGCATGGCGACTCAAAGAGGGTAAGGAGGTTTCACAAGTGAAACCTGCCAGCATCAAGCTTCAGGATGTCGAGAAACTCAGTGCGAGTCCCAGCGATCTTCGGATCAGATACCGCCAGCCAGACCGGGGAAATATCGTGATCACGTGTTTTGAACTGAACTCGTTAGATATGTTTTGATTAGTAATCAGTTAATTCCTCAAATAGAAAGAGTCTAGACCAGGCACACCGTGCTAGTGCTCGACCCCGCTCAGTACGACGTGGATCCTGGCGTTGAAACGGAAAGCGTCGTCGGTGAGTCAGATAGTCGTAGTACTGACCTGTCCATTGTCTGCCAGTTGCACTACTTGATCACCAATTCAAACCAGCCTGGACAGTCCCTATGTCCGCTCACTCTCCCCGGTCTGGAGCTGGCATGCCACGTCTCGAGCGGCGCAACTTCCATGGGACCCATACGGTTATCTAATTTTTCTCAGAGATCTGGTTGGTTCTCCTACCTCATTTCTCCTCTCGCTATTCAGACACACGTAACGCCCACCTCTTTCCAGTCTGTTCTCACATCACTTCCGTTCTAGATTAAACCGTCTCCATCTAAACCGCTCCATCCCACTGCCCATCCGTGCATTCAAATGTGAACCACCTCTCTCAGTCCAAATTCATCTGGTCACCTCTTCAGATCCTTACAAAAAGGGTCACCACCTTACTTTGACGCCGTAACCTTTCCTTTCTATCCACCACCTGTCTCTTTTTTCATTGAATCTTTCACTGTCCGTTTCAGTATGCACTCTTCTCGTGCTCAATCTAGCGCTGGCGCTCGTCCACCGTACCCAATCCACCCCGACCTAGTACGACCATCTCGACCACCTCCCACCCACGGCCAAACCTACGATACACCAGCACAACACCAGCACCAGCACCAGCACCAACCACAACCACACCCGCACCAACACCACACCAGCACCCGCCCCCATCTCCATCACAACACGCGCACGATGCCCACTTCGCCCTATCATCATCACACCTCGTCCTCCCCCGAACTTCGACCACGTGTCGACAGCGCATGGTCTCCTCGAAGTCGTCCACCATCCAACGATCTTACACACACAGCCCAAGGTACGCCTTCCTCTTCCCCCGCATCTACATCTGCATCTGGAACCCCGCAACCGCACCCGCACCCGCAACCGCATCTACAACCGCATTTGCACCGTGACGTCCCTCGTCGAGACCACGATCCCTACGTCCAACGACGAAGCGCATTCACGGCTCGAGTCGCCAATCCCTCCTTCGCACCCCCCACACGCAATCGATCTGCATCCGACATCCGGGTCAACCAGACCCAGACATCTCCCCCTGATCTCGAACGCGATCGATTAGCGAGAGCATGTGGACAGACCACGACCACCTCAATCAGCGCTCATCACGATGATCATCATCATCATCATCATCGTGTGAGAAGAGATTTGGAAGACCCTCGGTCGGGTGCGGGAACGAGTTCGGAGATGGGGAGAACGTCGGGGATGGTCAAACGCGTGGAACCACCGAAATCACCGATACCGAAGATGAAACCAAGTCCGATGTATCGACGTCTCGACGCGCTTGCTCGAAAATCTGGTCGTCGCGCTATGGATTACCTCGGCCTCGAAGACGTCGCTGAGCTGTACAAGAAAGACGTCCAGTTTAGAGAACAGATGAAGAGAAAGAGGAGCGAACGGATGGGGGACAAGGATCCGAATTTTCGTAGGTGGTGTTTTACCTTTTTTTTTTTTTTCTTCTTTTCGTGGTGTATACGAGGTTGTGGGGTTTTTTTTTCTGACGGTATACCTTTGCTTTTTTTTTGTGCCTGCCCCCCTATTTTTGGGTGGGATGGGAATAGATGTGATTGGGGCACCCTTGGAAGAGGTGTTGTTCTATGCCTCGACGTCGATCGTCGTGGGTGATTATCAATACGACCTACCCATCGTCGTCGTCGCCTGTATCGAAGAACTCACACGCACCGGCATCTACCAAAACGGCCTCTTCCGCGCCCTCCCGAGCCGAGACCGCCACCTCCAACTGATCGACCTCTTCGACACATCCGCCGACTACGGTTCCCGATTCATCATGCGCGGTCAAACAATGCCCGACATCTGTGCGTTGTTGTCGACGTTTTTATCGAGTTTACCGGGACCGTTGATGGATGGACGGGTTTATGCGGCTATGTGGCAGTGGGCTGTGAGACCGAGTGTGATGCGGGAGGAGGAGAGGAGGGAGAGGGAGGAGGTGGAGGAGGAGGAGAGGCGGGTGAGGGGTGGGGGTGGGGATGGTGGGATGGCGTCGACGGCACATCATGATGTGTCCACGTCTACGCCAACGTCCACGCCAGCACCAGCACCCGCACCCGCACCCGCACCCACATCGACGTCAGCACCCGCACCTGCAGCAGACGGAGACCCCGACTCGACACTCGAACACGACCAACTCCTCATCGCCCAACTCCTCCTCCGATTCCTCCCCACGCCCCACCTCACTCTCCTACTGTACCTCTTTTCGTTCTTCACGCAGATCCCGCTGTGTCCGGAGAACGAGCTGGGGCTGGATGATGTGGCGAGGATATTTGGGGGGCGGTTGTTTGGCGGGAGAGTGAAGGGTGTATCGCAGAAGATGATGGCGTGGTTGTTGGTCAGGTGGGGAAAGGTGGTGGAGGGGCTGTGGGAGTGTGAGTGTGAGAGGGAGGGTGGGGGTGAAGGTGGTGCGACGATAGCTTTGGAAGACGCACCGGTGAATGTGAATGTCAAGGAGAAACGGAAAGGATCGGGTGATGGGTTGGAGGAGTTGTTGTTGCCTGTGAATGGGACGATGTCGACGTCGTCCTCGTCCTCGTCAAGACGGGAGGAGGAGGATGGAGAAGATGAGAGTTCGGGCGAGGGTGAGGGAAGTAAACGGCGGAAGAAGCGCGGCGGTGAGCATGAGCACGAACATGGATACGAGCACGCGCACGAGCGTGAGGTGGATGAGTCGGGGTCGAGGGGGGTGAAGGAACGTCGATCGACGCGGGAATGTGCGTATAGCATTTTTATGTTTTGGTCGTTGACGTTGATGTGAATGCTGACGTTGACGTGTAGCACGACATGGTCATGCACATACACATACACATGGACATCGATCTTCGCGGCATCATCACCCACATCATCATCACACACACCACGACTCGTCTGATCACCACCACGAACGCGAACACGAGCGGACTCCGAGTGCGCAATCCCAAGATCCGTTTTCGTTGGGTGAGTGACGATGTGCCTCTGTCTCTGTGTGTGGGAGGAGTGGGTAGGTGGATGGTTTGTTTATCTAGTGCTTACGTTTTCTCTCTTTCTCTTTTTTTCTTGGGTGAATGAAGCGTTTGGGAGTGGTGTCCATGGGTCTAGAACAGGGCTGTCTGGGCATCCATCTGCGCTTTGCGATCTCGACGCTGACACACACACGCACTCGCATTCGCACTCGCACTCGCAGACGCATCCCAACACGAACAGCAACACCGACGCCGATGCCCACCTCCAACTCCTCTCTGCACACGCTCGCATCTCCCGACTTGAATCCGAACTGAGACGAAAAGACGCCAAAGTGGAAAAAGTGATGAAGGCGAAGATGGGCGTCGAAGATGAGGTAGGGAAGTTGGGTGAGCGGGTGGGTGTGCTTGAGAGGATGGTCCAAGCGAGCGGTGGAGTGTCTGATCGTGACGCGGGGGGTGTGAGGGGAGAAGAAGAACAGGAGGAACAGGAAAGAGAGATAGAGGTGGGAGTAGGAGTGGAGGGGGTGAGCACAGACCACCGGCTTCGGGTCGTTGAAGCGGAGAGGGATAGAGCGGCGCGTGTGATGAGAGAGATGAGGGACATTTTGGATGGACGGATCTGATGGGGAGCTGTTGGTCGGCGTCGGGTTGGCTTTTTGTGATGTCGTTGCATTTCTATCGTGGTGTGTGGTATGTATATAGAGTATAAGGTATTCTATCGATCGTGTGTAGTAGCGGTGGACTGGGTTGGACTATGCTATCGGACATCAACTCCGGAATGTGCACACGAACGGGGCGAATGGCACTCCTGTGTGTAAAGAAAATGGTTAATTACTGGACTGGAGCTCACTACCAAACGGAGTATGCACTCGGTCGGAGCAAGTGCCAAAACCAAGCACGGTTGTCAGGCTTTCAATAGAGCTGTGAACAGAACCTCATGCTCGACTCGTGCGAGAGAAAAGGGACTTTCGACGCGTCATCCCCAGCCATGTCCAATGCAGCACACAAATCATTTCAAGCCAACAACCAGCCTCTTCACACGCTTTCTGGTCATGCAAGTACAATCTGGGCGATGGCGTTCCTCCCAGATGGTCAACGGCTGGTGACCGGTTCTCATGACAAGATAGTTCGGGTATGGAATGTCGGAGATGGCAGCCAGGAGGGCCAAGAGATGCTCCACGAAGCAGGGGTCTACCGTGTTGCTGTCACGAGCAATGGAAGAAATGTGGTAAGCAGCAGCGGATATGGGAGAGTCAAGGTGTGGGATTTAGCAACGCACCAAGTCATCAGAGAGTAGCAGCACACATTCAATCACCCCTTCGTTGAACTTGCCATCTCTGCAGACGATCGACTCGTTGCGTACGGCAATTCAAGCGTCGTCGTCCGCGAGTTGCACAACGGACAGATCAAACACGAGATCAAGACTTGTGTGCTCTCGCTCTGTTTTTCCCCCGACGGATCCAAACTCGCGTGTGGCGGGGAGTTTGACGTCTTCGTCTATGATATCGACACTGAACAACATACACTCGCAGGGTACTTCAATGATGTTGTGTCTCTACTGTGGTCACATGATGGAACCAGAATTTACTCTTGCTCCAATGACACGATCTGCTGTCGGGACACAAAAACTTGGAAACGAATAGGACAGTCATGGACGGGGCACACCAGCCGGATTGAGTCTCTTTCACTCTCTCCAGATGGCACAAAGATTGCTAGCGGGTCCAGGGATAGGACAGTTCGTTTCTGGGATACATCCGGTCGTCCCATTGGGCACCCCCTGCAACATGAAGATGATGTATTAGTAGCTTGCATCTCTCCGTCAGATGACTTTGTGGCAGCTGCAACATACGACGGAAAGATATCCATCTGGCGAGTTCCCTGGTGGAGTGACACAACAAATCAGGTATGTAGATACTTCATGTTTGATGACAAGTCCAATCAAACTCCCAACTTCAAATCACATCCACGTGAATGAAGCCCATGTTCGCGAATCACCAGGCTGTTCCTCTCAGTGTAGAATCGGCTTCATCGACTCTTCCCTCGTCCAGGAACGACGGTCGTGATCTCTTCTCATATCCAACCCCACCAGACCTCACGAAAAATATAGTCAAGATCGACGATCGGTATCGCGAACCAGGAGGGTTCAGCGATGTCCACTGCTGCATATACAATAGTCCATCGGGCGTAGAACTTGTGCGTCATTCAGCTTTATCTCACTACGGCCTAAATGAGCGGTTCATCACTCAGGTCGCCGTTAAAGTGTTCCGTTTCACACTCACGATTGAAGAACGTTCTCAAACTGGAAAGGTTCGTGAGATTAGTTCCTCCTGCTAGGCATCGATAGTTATGCCAACACAAGATGATCCGTCGAGAACTCGGCATCTGGCGGAGACTCGACCACCCGAACATCGTCCCATTCCTGGGTATTACGAGTGGTTTTGGGATCGATGATTCCAAGTCGCTCGTCTCTTCATGGATGCCTAATGGGAATCTTCACAAATTCATTTCCAGTCACAATCAACGGCTCGACGTCGTGCATAGACTCCAGATGGTACGTCAACCTCATATGTTGTATTTGAACATCGTTCAATACTGACCTGGTTAGTTGTTGGATGTCGCGCAAGGGCTTGAATATTGTATGTCGTTAACCTCTGATTTTCTACATTTACTGAGGAACGCATGGGAAGTACACTCATTCCCAGACAACCCGATCGTCCATGGGGATCTGAACGGAGTGAGTCCCAGAGATTATCACCATCATAAGTGGCTCAATATTTATCAGAACAACGTCCTCCTCGATACGGATTTCACTGCATGTCTGACCGATTTTGGTTATTCTTCATTCATTGGTAACCTACCTGAAGGTCTTGACTATCTCGAGAGGACCACTATGCGTCCAGGAACTACGCGCTGGATCGCACCAGAACAACTTGAGGAGGGATACGAAAGGACCCCGAAAAGCGACATCTACTCGTTTGGATGTATCTCTCTCCAGGTGCTATCTGGGAAGAAACCCTGGTCGGAAGTGCGGCAAGACCATGGCGTCATAGCGTGCTTGTTAAAAGGGCAGACACCGCGTCGTCCAGATTCAAAGCCTATCGATGACTCTCATTGGGAGTTCATTGAGCGTTGTTGGTTGCCGATGGAGAAGAGACCCAGCATGGAGCCCTTGATCTCTTTACTTGAGCAGTTTATGAGCGTCCTCCCGCAATCACCACCCCTTCGAGACTTGTTCGCCTCATCCCCAACTGATCAAACCATACCCATGGCAAGCAGCGTCTCTGAGTCACCTCCACTTCCGGTTCCAAATGAATAGCGTACCGATGAGCGACAGGTATCTATCGCTCCCTACAGTGGGTTACCGATGCTATGTCTTCCGTTTTTCGCTCCTTTCTAGTCGACGATTGTTAACCATGCTCCAGCACCATACGATTTCATTTTGCCTTCTGTTTCAGTTTTGTGGGGTCCACACGGTCCCCCAACTTTCTCGGATATCGATGATGAGGATGACTCGCAGCAACGCGTGTAGAGTATCTTTCTCTGGTTGATTTGTCGAATCTGTTTCGTTGTATGACATGTCCTGAGTCTGTTATACCAATTCTCATTCTCCGGAAACACTTCCGCTTTGTTAATGTCAAGTACCCAGTTTGCACACCCCGGTAGTGCGGAATTCGTTCCGACCCTACTTTTCTGCTCTCCTTTTTCCTTGATGGTATGTAACTTAGAAGTACCTCGCGGGCCGAACGGTTGATCCATCAGAGGGAGAATGGATTGGGATTTAGTCCGATAGTACAGTCCGACCCGGTCCACAACCACAACATGCGATCGATGGAATACTATATGCACGCCATGATAAAAAGGCGACGCCCTCGTTCAACCCATACTCAATTGCAACTTCACGATACACACCACCGCCTCCTCATCACACTCGCCCATTCAAAATATCCGTCGTCTTTCTCATACACACATTTCGCTCTATTCCATGGGCTGCTGTCTCGACGACCCGAAATCGGAGGTGTGTTCTCAACCCCTGCTCTCTCCTCTCCTTCTCCCCGCGGCATCGGATACTCCGTCGCTCGCCTGGACCGTCCTCTCAAGCTCTAAAGCACACCCACCTGCCTGCCCAACCTCCGGGAGCCACCTCATCCTCGATACCCATCGTCGCCTTCGTCGCCTCTATCGCTGACATTCTTTACCCAAACAGTCTTGTCCCAAGAACCGGTCACCACATCCTGGCCATTAGTAGGGAGCAACGTCATCGCCAAGATTGCATCTGTATGATCAGAAAGCGTGCAAAGAGGTTCCGAAAGGGATTCAACCACTCGTGGCGAGAATGAGATGGATGGTGAGTGGGTTGAAGAAGGCTTTTTGAATGCTATCCACGTACACGAGTCCAAGATGATGATGATGATGATGTCAAAGCGAATATGCTTTGCCACTCATTAATGAAGTGTCAATTGAGAGATGGGACTGGGGATAACGTGGAAGTACCGCTTGCCACGGGTATCGATTGATGAGTGGAGGATGACGCAAACAGATCTCGAAGCGACAGTGGACTTGGGAACTCGCTCAAGAACTGTTGAAGCGAAGAGATCAGCATCTTCGCCACTGGTCTGTCCTCCATAGTCGACCAACAACGCTCAATAAATGCCCAATGACGGTCATTTATTGGTGTGGAGGCAGGTCGACTGGGCTTCTGTCCTTTTACCAGACGCACGATAACACCGGCATCTTCTCGCACTTCCGGCCAGGGTTTCTTCCCGGACAACACTTGAAGACAGATACACCCGAACGAATATATGTCACTTTGGGGAATTCTTTCATATCCATCGTCGAGTTGTTCCGGCGCGATCCAGCGCGTAGCTCCAGGTCGTGCAGTGGTCATATGGAGATATTCCAGACCTTCAGGTAGGTTACCAATAAATGAAGAATAAGGCAGGCGTGCAGTGAAATCTGTATCAATGAGTACGTTATTTCCGTTCAGATCCCCATGGACGATCGGGTTGTCTGGGAATGAGTGTACTTTCCCATGCGTTCCTCAGTAAATGTAGAAAATCAGAGGTTAACGACATTCAATATTCAAGCCCTTGCGCGACATCCAACAACTAACCAGGTCAGTATTGAACGATTTTCAAATACAACATATGAGGTTGACGTAACATCTGGAGTCTACGCACGACGTCGAGCCGTTGATTGTGACTGGAAATGAATTTGTGAAGATTCCCATTAGGCATCCATAAAGACACGATCGATTTGGAATCATCGATTCCAAAACCATCTGTGATTCCCAAGAATGGGACGATGTTCGGGTGGTCGAGTCTCCGCCAGATACCAAGTTCTCGATGGATCATTTTCCGAGAACGAGAGTCCTTTTCTATCATGAACGGGAAGCGGAAAACTTTGACAGCGACCTGAGCGATGAACCCTTGCATTAGGTAGCAGTGAGACAAGCTGAGTGACGCACAAGCCTTATGCCCGAAGGACTATTGTATACACAGCAATGGACGTCACTGAATCCTCCTGTTTCACGACGCCGATCATCGATCATGACAATTTTATGCGTGAGGTCTTGTGGTACGGGATATGAGAAGATATAAAGACCATCTTTCCTGGACAACAATGGTGAGACCGGGGTTGATTCTGCATGGTGCGGAGCAGCCTGGGCTGAATCCAAGAAGGTGATGTCATTTACGTCCGCAGGGTTTAAGGTGGGAGCTTCGAGGAGATGAGCGGTATCAAAAACGCGAGTTGACCGCAGAGGGCGAGTTGGACTTGCTCTAAAGCACGATCAAGTAACTACACACCTGACTTGTTATGTCATTCCCCCAGGGAACTCGCCATAAGTACACCTTTCTATCACATCCTGCGGTTGCTACAAGGTCATTTGACGGAGATATCCTTACAGCACACACTTCGTCTTCATGGCGTAGAGGGTATCCGATGGGATGACCAGATGTATCCCAGAAACGAACTGTTGTGTCGCGGGACGCACTAGCGATTTTCGTGCCGTCCGATGATAGCGACAGGGAATGAATCCATCCTGTGTGTCCTCTCCATGGCTCTCCGATTTGTTCTCCCGTTTCTGTATTCCAACAGCAAACTGTTTTGTCGAACGACACAGAGTAAAGTCTGGTACCACCATTGGCGTGAGACCACTGCAGAGACCTGACTGGTCCATGCCAGGGTGGTTTGACTTTGAGTGTGCTGATAAGTCGACCAGTGTCGCTGTCATAGATGCAGATGTCGCTCCACTGTGATCCACACGCGAGTTTGGATCCATCGGGGGAAAAACAGAGCGAGGACGCATCGGTTTCGATCTTATATTTGATTCGTCCACTATTCAATTCCTGAACGACGACCCCCCAGCTGCCATACGCAACGAGTTGGTCGTCTGGAGAGAGCGCGATGTGGGGGTAATCGTGTGTGTGTTTCCACCCTTCAACCAGCGCGTGTGTTGATAAATCCCATATACTGACTTTCCCGTCCATGTCGCTGCTTACCACCCTTCTTCCATCGCCCGTCACCGCAACACCGCAAACACCTGCATCATGGAGCATATTGTTGCCCTCCTTCTTGCCATCTCCAGCATTCCATGCCCGAACCGTCGTGTCGCTAGAACCAGTCACCAGTCGTTAGCCGTCAGGGAGGAACGCTATCACCGTGATCTTGTTTGAATGGCCAGGAAGCGTGCGAAGAGGTTGGTTATTGCGTTGAGAGGATTCTGCGCTGGGTCGAACATGGCGAGATAAGTAAGACGAAAGGCGTTGGGAGTCATCCACCTGCATAAGTTGAATATGGAACAAGCACAATAGGCGCCCATTTCCATCCCTTATTCTCACCCCAGCCTTCACAGCAGGCGCCGCACAGTGCAACTCTGTTGCCCACGCCCCGCTCTCGTGCACGGCGCGGTATATATTATCGGAGGTAAGTAAGGACACTGCTAATGCGTGCTTTCATATGATTTTGAAGGTGAACGAATTCGATTATCATGTACTATGCTTCCTCTCAACATAAACCAAACCTGTGTCATTGAAGACAATTGCTAAAATTTGGAGGGGGACTCATATACTGAGTCTACAGACAACGGCGCAGCCACCATTTCGTCCAGTGAACGTCGCGACTAGTCTCAAGATCAAATTTCTCCATCTGTTGGTAGTTCAAAGTCTCTCCCTTTCATCCACTTAGAACGTCTACTTATCAGTTGTTCGTAGACTGAGAGACAGGTACGACGAGAATGTCCGTATGCGGGTTCGCCCATAGAACTCTGCCGGATGACCACAAATTTCTTGTACGTGATGGTCTCAGGAACTCGTGCCGCTAATACATCATTTTGCACGGCTCCCCGTTCGAATAACTTGGAAGTGAATCGAGCTTCTAAACCACCTGTCATGTAATGCATGGGATGCATCCCAAATTCAGTAACGAACCCAGCATCAACCATTCCCACCCCTGATCTCCCCTTCTTGGTGCGCGAAGCAATTTCGTGGCGATTCTGAAAGCCTACATGCCCACCAGACTCTCATCCGTGGACAGACCTCAAACTCATCTCTTTAAGACATAAGCATAAATTCAGCGTTATCTAGATCGAGGAAATTTTCGGAATCTGAAATGCTGGAAGCATCCGAGGGTGATCATGGATGCGGTACTTGGAGTCGTCAGTGCTTCTAACTCGTTTACATTGACTCGGACATGATGTTGGAAAGCAAGATTGCATTAAAGACGCATTGTCCTGGGAAAAGCATCAGACAAACTTGAACTTCCTAAAGGCCTGAATGATGTAGGCTCAACCTACAATCAAAAAAAAAATCGATCTGGAGTTCGCATTCGAGGTGGTCCCAGCTGACAATCAGACAATTACCTGACCAGTCCACCTTGCTTCTGTATTGGCCATGAACGCCTGTCGCACAACGAGCTTCGGCTGAACAAAATAGCGCATACCGGAGGGTCGCAGGACATTGGTTCTAGTGCGAGATGTGAGAAAAGGGGTTGATTGCAAGAAGGGGACCAGTCCCATTTAAACAATCTACAGACATGCGAGAGAGCCTATACATGACAAGAAGACAAGAACAAGAACAAGAAAAAAACAACAGTAAATATCCGTGTGGAGCAATGCGATTGTGAACCGAGACGTATTCAGAGAAAGAAGATATCGTATATCATTATTGACCGCTCCGTTCCAGCCAAGACTAGACGTTTAGAGGGGAAGACGGCCCTTCTCGGTCATAGGTGCACCCTGTTGATCAGGGACGCGAGCCTGCGAAAAGAGGGACAACGAGGCGTCAGCGATGTTGCTCCAACTCCCAATCAACGGGCCAACTAGAGAAGGAGCTGATGTTCGTGATGGTAGTAGACCCGTAGTGGTAGTTCTCATGAGGGAGACGCGAACTCACCTCATCATCAGCGAGACGAATGTACTGCTTCTTAGCAGCACGCGAACGCTTGATGTACTTGGTAAGAGCGAAGACACCGACGAGGAGGATAGCAGCACAGGCGGCGAAGACAGTCGAGGTGGCACCAGTCTGAGAGCCGATGTGGAGGTACTGGTCATTGTAACCAGCACCGCAGGCAGCACCCCATTGCTTCTGAGAAGTGATGGCGTAGTTCTCGAGTCTGTAGATGAACTCGGTGACAGGGATATCCGCCTTGTGGCCGAAGACGTGGTAGGTCTGGAAGTTGTCATTGGTGCCGTTCTTGAACTTGATCCTCACGAAGTCACGGTCCTCAGGGGGAGGTCCACGGCGGATTTCAAAGGCAAGGGCAGAAGCGTAGTTGGGTGTGGGCAGGGTTTGTTAGGGTCAGTCCTCGTGGATATTGCATAGTAAATTGGCACGTTTACTCAGGGATTGCGGCAAGTTCAGGGTTCTCCTTGACTATCTCGAGCATGTGGAAGAGTGAGATAAACGGCTGGTAGGAAGTCTCGATCAAGAGGAATGAGAGAGGGTCGCCGTTGAAAGCAATGCGCTGAAGAGAGTTAACGATTGGGTGAAGAGCGGTACGACCAGCCACTGTCAACCATCAATCCTTAGTTCCAACGACCGCTCCTAGCCTCATGAAAGTATTAACGTAAAGTTTCCAATACCACCGATTTCGCTGGAAGAAAAAACGGCATTTTCGTGGAAGTCAGCGAAGCCACGGGCCTGTTCGATGAGAGTGGGAGGAAGACGGTGGGCATAGGTCTTGTTGTGGGTCAATTCCGAGTTCATGTAGTCGAAAATGTTCCATGCGTTTTCCAAAGTGGTGGGGCGGCCAAAAACGTAGTCACGAACAGCACCGAAGAAAGGCTCAGCAGCTTTTGCGGCGGCCTTAAACTCAGAAGAACCGTAAACTTCGGCAACGTGTTGTTCGAAAGCCTGTCAAAACACGTGTTACCACGGATCAGTTTAGTATTCACGTTACATCGTAGCTAAGCACATACCGGGCAGCCAGTCCAAGGTTCGAGGGAACGGTCGTTGGCAGGCTCCACGGTCTCGATAGGGACGTATTGATAACCACCGAGAGGGGCAACTATCGTTGTCTCATTGGCAAGAGTGATCTTGTTGTTTGGGTTAGGTGGGAAGAGCCCCTGAAGAAGGGCGATGGCCGAGTCAAAGATGACAGGACCCTCACCGCCAGCCTTGGCGTGAACGTGGAGTTCGTGGGTGTCCACAAGATCAGTCTTCATCCCAGAAATGTAGGATGGAGAAGAGCTGTCTAAGTAGACGGAGCGAAGGAATCGACCCAGCTCGTAAGACTGGGACTGTTTGGATACTACATGAGCATCTGGCAGGCGAGAAAAAGAAAAGGTTTACTGAACGCGCCGAGAGGAGTACTCTCAGTGAAGGCAGGCTCGTAGGTGATGGGATCCTGGAAGAATGGGAATCGGTCACCGTTGCGGGCAACTACGACAACACCGAGAACGTCAGTCATGATGATTGGGAGGTTGTTACTTCGAAGAGCGACTAGGAATGAAGTGCAACACACAGATGCTGATGGAGAAGAAAGAGTGGGCTGTCTTCAAAGGTTTATAATACACCAGAGTCGCGGAGATCGCATGCTAGGTGCATGGCAAGCAGAGCCGACTAGCTTCTGGGCGTGCGTTACGGACCAAATGAGAAGCTGCTTAGCACGTTTTCGTGTATGACATCGGGGCTTGAAAGCCAGGAAGACGCGAGGCCGCTTTCTTGTCTGCGAATGCGGACAGGTATCTGTCATTAAAGCGAATGCGATGCCAAAAGTCCGGTCACGAGATGGCGTGCCAGAATATGGACATGACAAGGACACTCTTCCCAGAATGGTATAGTGCGTATGTTACGACGGTCTCAAGAGGCAAAATGATCGCACATATGCCGGTTTTCTGTTGGCGAAACCCAAAGGAGGGTGCATTCTGGGTGACCGCCATCAGAAAGTGAGGTATGCACCCAGTGTCCACGTGCTGTAAGGATCATGGATATTAGTGTAAATGAATGCTGGAGGGCCGAGGAAAGGTAATTGTAATGGAGAAGGTATGAAATACCGTCAACAACCTCGTTGAGAACACGCGTCAAACGGAATAATGTAACCACTCGAAGCGCAGAGAGCAATCCTGAGTGTTTCTCCACTCTGAGCGTACACTGCTACGATGGAGAAGAGTGGCTCCCTTTGAGATCATCG
This sequence comes from Chalciporus sphaerocephalus, assembly GCA_038094055.1. NCBI lineage: Eukaryota > Fungi > Basidiomycota > Agaricomycetes > Boletales > Boletaceae > Chalciporus > Chalciporus sphaerocephalus. The sequence continues at coordinate 2,383 of JBBPTH010000051.1, read as the reverse complement.
TAGTGGAAGTCGAAGAGCTACTCTGCGCAGAGGACCGTCAGCGTATGACGAGCCACGTGGTATGCGTGCTGGGTGTGGCGTGGTTGGATTAGATAACGAGGTCAGCGGCGTCAGTGCGCGATCTCGCCTGATGGGCCAGGTAGATGAAAGTAAAGAAAACAATTAACGATGCGTTTGAAGGGCAATCAAATCCTACACGTTCCACTAATTTACTTCTTTTTCTTTCCCTTACTGTGCGACGCTCCTTCACCTGATTTCCCGCTGTGACTCTGGGCTGGGGTGTTGTCCAGAATGACGCCCTGCGTTGCTCCTCCCCCACCTCGCCGCTTTTTGCCGCTTTGCCCAAACGACGATCTTTCGCTCTTCTTCAACCACCGCTCGGGGTCAGGTGGCGGTGTGACCCCAGGCGTAACACCCTTGGGCACACGTTTCATTCGCACTTTCTTCGCCTTGCTGGTCGCTGCAGACTCATCAGGGTTCTGTCGACTCAGCGCAGCACTTGCAGAGGCGAGAGACGTTGTGGGATGAACGACCGGCGGTGGGATGGTCTCGATCGTAGAAGCAATCGAAGAAGGTAACGCATCCAGAACATGCAGAAAGTCTGTGTTGATAAAGTCGAGATGCTTCTGAGAGGCAGTGAGATTCGTCAGAACATCAGAATATTCTTCCGATTGAGGATCGGCCGTTTCAAGCAATTCGTTGTAGAGCTCAAGGGCAGATTGGTATGAGCCTTGACGGTAAGCCTGTTCACAGAACATTGTTTCACGTCGATCTCTTATGAATCCAGTAGGAAGCTACGATTCATACTTACCAGCTGAGCCTCAAGATGCAGTACTCCTCGATGATCTTTCTCGGTTCCTTTGAGTTTACGGAGGGCAGTGGTTGCATCTTCCTCCCTTTGGAGGCGGTACATTGCATAAGCCTCCTCAAATGTACAGTCAATGTCAGGACCACCAGCTGTGTCGGCTATCAGAGACAGCGCTGCGTCATACTGTTCCGTTTGAAGAAGCAAGAACAATTTGGTCTGGTGCGCATCCTTATCGGCAGGGTCCAATCGGAGAACTGGATACACGTTGCATCTGTGACAGAGTCCTATACAGTAACAAAACGGACGTCTTACTCTTATTACATGTCTTGATGGCGTTGGTGAAATGTCCACCTTCAATTTGCGCACATAAAGACGTGAACAACCGTTTTAGGCGTTCTTCCAGCGGAACTGGTTGTTTCTTCCGTGGCTGTTTCTTATTACCAGGACCAGTCTTTGAGCTGATATTCGTCTTGCCAGCTACGTGGGCGGCCTTTGGAGGCATACTCGTACTCGGGCTGATCAACTTGATGAAGGACTCGCCGTGAGCTGGATGGAAGTGGCTGTGCTATCACCTAATTACCGAAGGGATTACCTAATCTTGCCTTTCCCCCACCTTGCCTTGCGAACACTCAACGCACGAAACCCAAGGTAGATAAAAAGGGCGAAACATGTCTACGGAAGAGTCAGTTTTCTTGCCCACCATCCTGTCCATCCAGTGACTCACCAAATGCTTCTCTCTGGCTCGACAGCTCTGTTCAAGACGTTCAGGTAGATGCCCAGGATGCGAAGATGCACGAACCACCGACAGCTCCAGCAGCGATGGCCGCGGCCAACAAGAAACGACCCAAGATTGACCTCAGTGTCTTGTCTGGTGAACGCAAACGTGGTAAAAGCATGTTTGGTATAGTACTCGGTACATTGAACAAGGCCAAGATTGAAGACAAGGAGAGAAACGCAAGCGAGGCGGCCAAAAAACGACAGTTGATTGAACAGAGACTACAGACTAAGCTACGCAAAGAAACTGACTCCGTCAGACGTGCAGAAGAAGCCAAGAAAGACAAAAATTCCGCCAACAGGAAAGAAGAAGAGCTTCAGCTTAAAGACTCGATTGTGCGCACACTTTTCTCCTGTCTTATCTCCCACACATTTACCCGCGAAATTCGGTGATATAGTATAAACTTCGACATGTACGACTCCCGTTACTCAGCAATTTCTTGTTAACTTCCGACATCATCCCTTCAACGGACTCGACTCCGCCACCCCCTTCAACAAATCCACTTGCACCCCCTCCACGCTCTCACCCACCACCCCTGTACTACCTCCCGGCTATCCTGACCCCAGCCCAAGAGGCTTTCCTCGCACGGCGAAAGGCAGAGGTAAGTTTGCTTCAGCTCTACGTTGCAAGGGTCGTCGAGCTCATACGTTCCATCGCGCTTTCTTCCCTTATGAGGTTTCGGAGGCAGCTGAGAAGGAGTGGTTAACTTTCCGTGCAGAACGCGCTGATGGTATTGAAGAGATCAAGCAGCTTCGACAGAAAGTTGCCGAAGAGGAATCCCGCCGCAAAAAGGAGCGCGA